>NMRA01000149.1:163817-194996 GCA_002633005.1 Phoronis australis
CACATTTTGCCCCTAGCCTATTGAGGAGACTATGACCATGCCTTTCCATTTTGCAAAGTATGCCCTCTACTGGCCAATTTATGGTACCAATAAACAACCCTAGAAGGATACCGTATGCGGTGCAATTGTGGGCGCATTTCAACGCTCCGCGTTGCTCTTGTTTGGTATTATTGATGCTTGTCATGCAGTCAAATTTTTATTGTTGTGTGGTAGGACATAGAAGTAAGTCGAAAAGAAAAGACAAGTCAACAATCTGAGGGTAAAAGAAATTTCTTTTTGTCAAATCAGCCATTTATGTCTAAGAAAGTTTTAGATCAAACCTAGTTAAAGTTGTTTTCACTTCACATCAGAGCTCTATGTTAAATGTTGGCTATGAGACATTGCTTTTGTCAGTTGAGCCAGGTCAACTTTCCAAAGCCATGATATCTTGATGTCTTAGCTGCTTGACCTGCTTGAACCAGCGCATGCCGGTCGAATAAATCAAGCGCAGCCATTGTGACATGTGCTGATATTAAGGAACTCCCCAAAGTAATGATTTCAGTTTTGGCATCCTTAAACAAATGTTGTTGTATATTTTTAATCAATGCATATAAACTTCGGTCTCTAGCTGGTAAAAGTAATTAAACATTGACCTAGGAACACTTGTAATGTAAGTGATTGATTGTTAACTTTACTGCACTGTACTTGTTCTACTCATGTTTATTATTTTGTTGTACAATTGCAGCAGTAATTTCTCTGGTCTGGAGGCCAGCCGGTCAGACAGTGACAGTTCAGACAGTGAAGAGGACCTCAAGTCACCCGTCAGGATATATCAGACACCAAACATCACCTCAGAGAAGATGGATGTCGACTCTAATGATGGCAAGTGCCTGTTTGTCCTGCAAATATCTGTTAATTCGTACCAATAATCTGGATTAATTCAAAATATACGCATTAATAGTTGCTTTAAATTTCTTTAATTGATGAATATCTCTTAATGTGCTTTTCATTGCAGTTTATCAACTGACATTATCTACTCATGATCAGCTGAACGCGCTATTTGCTTATGCTAATAGAAAAATTTGTTAGTTCGCCAGTGTGTTTCAAGATCATGTAATTTCACTGTTGTAGAGAATAATATACTGGGATCCAATACTTTTCTCATCATGCAAATCTAATAATGGCAACTTGAAAAAGCTATCGTGCTTCTCATAAGCAGTCCCTTGTGTCTCTGTCACTAAAAAGCAGACCTGATAGATTCCTTGTGTCTCTGTCACTAAAAAGCAGACCTGATAGATTCCTTGTGTCTCTGTCACTATAAAGCAGACCTGATAGATTCCTTGTGTCTCTGTCACTAAAAAGCAGACCTGATAAATTCCTTGTGTCTGTGTCACTATAAAGCAGACCTGATAGATTCCTTGTGTCTCTGTCACTAAAAAGCAGACCTGATAGATTCCTTGTTCACAATACAGCGTGGCCAGCCACATTTTCGGACAATGCCATGGACACCACGCCCCCCGTTGCTGAGTCAGCATCGAGTCCGTGGGGAAACACTTCAGCTGAGGCAGCGAGTGAGAGCAACTGGGCTAATTTTGACAATTTGACTGAAGCATCAGAAAAGAGTTCAAGTTCAGAGGAGAAGGCAGAAAAATGGGCGGATTTTACTAATTTCACTCCACTGGAGAGTTCAAATTTAAGCAGGTCAGTGCATTGGCTCAAAAAGGTAGGCCGTTTGAGCATTTGGTGTTAACACCTGTCGTGCTTTTTATGTGCTTTTGCCGTCCAACTAGTCATTTAATGTGAATGAGGACCAGTTCAAAATGGTATGTTGAATTATAAACTAACAAGTTGCACTGGGATACTTTGGCTTTACTACCAGGGAAACTGAATTATAAACTAACAAGTTGCACTGGGATACTTTGGCTTTACTACCAGGGAAACTGAATTATAAACTAACAAGTTGCACTGGGATACTTTGGCTTTACTACCAGGGAAACTGACTGTGACACTTTGTATGTGCCCTCATACACGTGTGGCTGCATATTGACGTCATCTCTGTTTGGGTGTTTGTACACTGCTGTTTTTCCTAACCCTTGCAGAATCTTCTTGAACGTTGGTAGATTTGTTCGTATGAAGCTGATAGCTGATGGAAACAACTTCCAGATGGATCTGACTACCACTGAGCCCCCTAGTTGCAATTTTTATGCGCCCTCATATTTATATCTGGACGCATTATGCCGTCATCTCCGTCCGGCGTCCGCTGCTCTATCTCCAATACGCCTTGACGTATGTTCATGAAATTTTGCACATGTGTTCCTTTCGTGCATGGGACGGCATGAGCAAACTTTCTGATGGATCCGACTACCGGTGTGCCCCCTAGTGGCAATTTTACTTTTTTACGTTTACCTCTGTATCTTCAAAAGTCCTGAATGGATTTTCATAAAATTTAGTCTATTGGCACCTATTAGTGAGATGACACTATCCTACCGTTTTCAGATGGAATTGATGTAGTTTGCGCCACCTGGTGGCCATTTTTACTGTTTTTGAGTCTTTTTTTTGCGTCCACCCCTCTATCAATCAAACCGCTCAAAGGATGATTGTGAAAATTGGCATGTATGTTCTTACTATGAAGTGGATGGCTGACGATGATTTCCAATGACTTCGACTACTGTGGCGCCTCGTAGTGACAGTTTTTTTTGCGTATGAGCAAGGCAGGTATGACTACTGCTGTGCCCAATAGTGATAATTTTTACATTTTTCTTGTATCTTTGGAATTAAGAACAAGTTCTTGAAATTTGACAAAAAAGGTTTCTATTGAGATGGTGATGCCTTTTCATTTTTTGATAAAATTGAACGTGTTATCCACCACCTAGTGATTTATATTTTGGCATAGTGATTTTGTGACTGATGCCACTACTTTAGTGCCCCGTAGTGGCATTTTTGTCTGTGAATCACTGTCTACCAAGATTCAAATAGGCACAAGTTCCTGTTGTTGAGAACTCAACTGGTGTGGATTCTGGCCAAATGAGGCAACTCTGGAGTCCCCTAGTGGCAGTTTTGGTTTTCTTTTCATTTGCCTCGATGTCTATTTCTAAGTTTCGTAATGAATTTTCATTATATCTGGCAAGTAAGTATCTGCCATGAACATAATGGTACCAGCCACATTTCAGATGCCTTTGACCTAGTGCCCTTTTTATAATTTTTCTGTCCGTTTTTTGTTGTCCCGTCTGCCTGTCTGCCAAAGTACTTGAAGCATGATGATGAAATGTGATAGCTTGTGTTCCTGTTGAGGAGAAATGACTTCTTTTGCACTGGCTAGAAAAGTCAGCAGGTGGTAAGACCATCTGGTCCTCGAGGTAGCTCACTGAACTGCCAAACAACGTGTTGTGGAAATCGAATCACTGTTGTTCTAGGATTGGTTATAAACAACCAGTAGTATTCATGTCCTGCTTACGTCTTAGATATTGAGTTGTTTAAAACCCTTCCGAAAAGCATGATAATTCAAAGGGAAATGGAAGTTTGTACACGGTGATCTCTTACGACTTGATTATTTATTTTGTTGTCCTAACTTTCTCTTTAATTTCCGTCTAGAACAGCCCTCAAAGCAGACAGTGAATTCTTACATTGATAGTGCAATGCATCTTTCTGTCTTCCATCTGATGGCTTACGTAGGATATTTCACCACTGGACTGTTATTGTGAGCTATCTGGAGGCTGACTGAGGCTTGCTGTGTTATGTTTGTTACTGACAGTGTACTTCCCTTTTTAGAAGTGACCCTGGTCCCAGAAGTAGTTCACCTATAGACATGGACACTGTTGAGACTACAAGGACACAGGCTTACTGTAAGTGGACAGTTGTCATGTGGTCTCATTGACTGCTACATGGCTGCCTTCTGTCACACATTGTGTTGTCATGTAATATTGGAAATATTATAATAAGGCTTTGAAGTCTACAAAAAAGAAATACGAGTGGTAGTAAGATTACGTAACCACAAAATTTGAGAAATAAGTAGAAAGTAATTGACAAGAATTCGATGTACTGTTATGCTTGAGTTCAGTGTCATTTGGTCAAGAGTAATGAAATTACTTTTTTCTCTCAGTGGTCCAAACTGCTCCAGCTGATCTAGCAACTAATGTTGAGAATGCCAAAAGTGGGGGTGGCGATTCACCTGCTGACACAGTCACATCAGGTGAACGTAATCCTGCCTCTGCATCAGGCGGTGATGAGCTTAGGCCAGCCACGTCTGCTGAACAAAAGCCTGACAAAGTGAAGTGAGTAGTTTAAAATGAAAGTGTGAATTGCAGTGTTGGCTAATAATGGAAATGACATGTTGTTATGGGTAATTGAAGGAAAAGGCTATTTATATTTATATGTGGGCGCATAAAAATCTTCCAAAATCACCTGCAATTTTACTTTGAGCAAAGGACTAAATACATATTGATCAATCATATAAATATGTGGTTGCATATTGCCGTCATCTCTGTCTGGACGTCCAGCGTCCGCAGCTGCATCTCCTAAACCCTTGCAGGCTTGTTTTGAAATTTGGCAGGTGTGTTCCTATGGGGTCTACGACAGAGGGCGATGAGTTTCGGACAGACCCGAATACCGCTGTGTTCCCTAGTGGCAGTTTTAGTTTTTTACGTTTGTCTCTGTATCTTCAAAGGTCTTCAACCTATTTTCATGAAATTTGGTACATATGCATCTATTAATGAGTTGATGCTATCCTCCCGTTTTCGGATTGCTTCGATGGACTTTGCGCCATGTAGTGGCCATTTTTACTATTTACGAGTCGTTTTTTGGCATCCGCTCCTCTAACAACCAAGCCACTCTAAGTATGATTGTGAAAATTGGCATGTATGGTCTTACTATGAAGAAGACAGTTGACGATGATTTTCCGATGACTTCGACTACTGTGGCACTTCCTAGTGGCAGTTTTGTTTGTTTTTGCGCTCATGGCTGTATCTCTTAAACGCTCTACAGGATCTTTATTAAATTTAGCAAATGTATTTATATAAAGTTGACAACAGACGACTACGACTTTCGGACAGATGAGTCTATAGGTGTACCCCCTAGTGGCAATTTTAGTTTTTTACGTTTATCGCTGTATCTTCAAAGGTACTCAACGGATTTCCATAAAATTTGGCACATAGACATCCATTAGTGAGGTGACGCTAGCCATTCATCTTCAGATTGGTTCAAGGTTTTTTTTGTGCCACCTAGTGGCCATTTTTGTTGTTTTTAGTCTGTTTTGTGGCGTTCGTCCCTCTGTCAACCAAACCACTCTAAGGATGACTGTTTAAGTTGACATGTATGTTCTTTCTATGAAGGGGACAGTTGCCGATGATTTTCTGACTACTTCGACTACTGTGGCGCCTCCTAGTGGCAGTTTTTTTTGCACCCATACCTGTGTTTCCTAAGCCCTCTGCAGGATCTTTATTAATTAGCAAGTGTACTTATATGAGGTTAACAAGAGACGATGACGACTTTGAGACAGATCCGATTAACACTGTGCCCCTTATGGGCAATTTTGTTTTTTTTTTTTGTTTTCCTCTGTTTCTCTGAAGCTCCTTAGGGAATTTAATTTAAGTTGGTAAATGGCTTTCTTTTATTAAAGAAACGATGACATTTTTTGGTTTTCAAACAGATTCAACATATTTTGCGCCATCTGCGATGCATTCGTGGGCGCATTTCAGCGCTCCGTTTTGCTCTTGTTTAAATATTTGGAAGTCCCAATTTGTGTTTATTTTTTTGCTTCTGGAATTCTTTTCTCCATGTGACATTCGACCCTCGCTAACTTTTGCAGCGAGCCTGTCACTCACAAGAGCGAGCTTGTGTTCAAAATCAGCCCCAGCAAAGTGGCCGAGCGGTCATCTGAGTCCAGGCAACAGGTCACCATTAGGTATGCCAAATTAACAGGCTTACTGAGTTGACTGTCTTCACTGCTGCTATTGAGCTTTCTTATGAGTTCTTTGTACTAATATGTGTAAGATCTGTCTGCACCCAACCATGAAGTGGTAGTACCTTCTGCTTTGCTGCATGAAAGCTGGGCCACGAAACAGGTCATAAAACCAGACCATTGAAGTAATCTCTTAACTTTTTAGTTCAACATTTTTCTAAAAAGTGAAATTTCTTTGAGATCCTAGCTAAAATTTAAAGTCTGTATTTTGGTACTTAACATCAATTGAATTACAAACACTATGTAGTCAAAATAACCGTTGTGTCTTGACGGAAGTCTTCATTGGCATGCAGAGTTAGTTGTTCAGCTGACGTCGCCAAAATCATGCCTCTTTGATGTCGTGATGTCCCCATGTGGAGTGTTTGTGACTGCAGTGTGTGCGTGCGTGAGATGCATGAACCTCACGTGCACCACTAACAATGATCTAGCAGAGTCAAGTCTGACTTGTGTTGCTCTCTTACAAACCTAACTGCCTGCTTGCCGGTCTCCTCATTTCGTGTGACTGCATTTGTTTGGTTGTAGTCCTAACACTGAGAGTGAAGAGTCAACAAAGCCACCGACAGAGGTCACCACCAGTTCACAACAAGATAAGGTCAATGAAGATCTGTTTAATAACTTTAAGTGAGTGCCATTATAACTGCTTCCAATTCTGTCTCTCACCAACCTCGATTTTAAACGCTGGAAAACTTAAAGCATTCAATCCTTTTGAAACTGTCTAATACAGTTACTGCTTACTAGTTGCTAGTAGAAATTGAGCAATGTTCCATTTTTAAGTGTCATTTTATTTTCTTTAAGGCTATGTAGGATCCTATCTCAGAAACTCTTATCGTATTCATATATTACTGTCAAATAGTAGTTTTATGTATTGTTCACAAAATACTGTTGGTAATTGTTTACAAAGTGTACCACTTTTGTGTGTGGGGCTACTGAAAATTGGATCTGTGATTTTCTTTAAAAAAAACTAATGCTGCGTAAAACGAAAATAAAATTATAATTCAGAAAACTGTAGCAGTGTTTGAGATTTCGTGTTGACATTCATGTCAAATGAAATATGTTCATGTTATTGATACCGTTCCTTAGCTACTTGTCCTTTTGCTAAACTTTACATAAAATACAGGGTCACGTGACCCAATTAAGATTGACGTAGTACCCCATAAAAATGGACAAATTTGAGAAACAACTCAATGGATTCATGTGAAACTTTTGGATACAATGCTTTGTGCACTTTTATCAAAAACGCTATTTAATAGGAGTTGTTTTAACAATGTTCCGCTTTTGCTGAGGATCTATCAAAAATAGTATGTTGATATGATTTTCATGAAAAACCTTAAAAGTTGATAAAACGAAAACAAAATAATACTTTAAAAAAACTATAACAGAACAGCGTTTTTTATATCTCACCTTGAACATTTATATCAAATAAAATTTGATCATGTGATTGATACCGTTGTTTTGCTATCAATGCAACTTTCTCTTTTGCTAAATTTTACTAAAATGACATGGTCACGTGACCTAATTGATAACAGTTTGCTGAAGTCATAATTCAAATTCTGCAGCTTTCTACTTTCAGAAAATATGTACTTTTACTGAGTTAAAGTTTATAGTTCTAAATATTTGGCTGAATGCACCCACTTGTTGATAAGGTCTTACATAATCTTAATGGCAGATTGGGAAAGGTCTAATATCAAATTCTACTAACTTTTTACTTTCAGAAAACATACTTTTACTTTTACTGAGTTAAGATTTATGATTTTCTAGACCTTATGCTACACAGACTTGTTGATAAGTTGCTACGTAATGTGTTCCATTATTTCTTTTGCCATGGATAGTCAGTTTGATGCATGGATAGTTTTGCATTCTCTTCTGCACAGTTAGTAACTCAATTATTAGTTGAGTTACTGTTAGTTGTTTGTGTTTGTTTTAGTTCAAAAATTACGTCTGTAAATTGTGACCTGCGATGAGATGGTAATTTTCAGTGTGAGTGATTTTCTGACTTTTCTGATTAATTGTATGGTCAACCATTTCAGCTACTTGAAGTCAACAGGGATGATTAAGCCAGCTCATCATGGAAATGGTCCTTCAGACCTACCCAATCAAGAAATATTAGCTGACCAGGCCAAAATAGAAGAAATTAGGTAATGAAATGGATCAAAGTAAAGCAATCCATCGTTTGGAGTTCAAAAATCAAATGAGCAGTAAATTTCAGAATACCATTTGAAGTGATGTTTTTTAGTTCAGTTGTTGAGTTCAGACCAGTGAGAATTATGAAAGTCAAAATTTGAGTTTGTTTGCTCTAAATGTACAACAAATGTATGAATGTATAGGCGTGACATGACCAGAGTGTTGACAGTGTGCCTGTTTTAACTCTGCAGATGATGTCACTAGTTATTGCGTGCACATGCTGTTGCTGGTTGGTGAACACACAGTACTTAGTAAATGACAATGACATGTGTTTGTTGAAAATGTTACTGGGTTAAAGGTAAAAATTACTATGTTTCTCTTTCAGAACTCAGGCCAAAGATGCTCTGGACCTCTATGATAGTGCAAAGGCTGAAGGCGGTGCTAACACTATGAACGGGCCCGTGTGACGACTACTGGACTAGTTGAGCCTGCGCCAGATATATGACTTCCTGCCACGCAGTTCTAGGACACGTGTGCCATTCTATAACAGACCCAATCTGTATTATAACCAATAAGACACGTGAATATGAATGCTGTGATAGCGTGCCAGGAGCGAGAATCATAGTTCTGTGTTAGCCAGTGTTATTTCCTGGTCACGCACTACTTGCCTATCGGGAACAGTTCACTGTACGGCGCCATGGTGATTGCGGTCATATTTGCTCTCATTCATGTCACAGCTGAGGGGCAGCTACTCATCAAAGATAATGCTTTGCAGTCTGTTGGTAGAATTTTGGTGTCAAATTCATTCAGACAAAATGCTCTGCATTTAAATGAAGTGACCATATTTTACCTAAGACTTCGTGTCATGTGTCATGTTGGATATCACACAACTGGAATAGCATTAATGACTTGGATTTTCTAGGTTACATTTGTGCTAGTATTTGAAGTCATTTCCAAGCAACGAAGCATTATTTAAATGTACCGTACTGTATATGTGCACATTAAGGCCATGTGCTTTTAGGCAAAGCTGCATCACCCCACTTCCAGCATTAAGCACGTGGTATGTACTAAGTGTTCTAGAAAACCAAACTGCAAAATTTTGCAACAGCGTGTGAGTAAAGCTTGATACTAACCTATGTTCAACTAAACATGAAAAGTTAAATGAAAAGTTCTAGAATTGAATAAAAGACACACAGACAGATGAAGATGTGGACATGGAATAGCCTGCCTGTGGCTATAAGTGAAACTTAATGCTTGTGCTTGTGTGTGAAAAAATTCAGGCGCATGGGCTTAAATATGCGCATATACGGTAAATTTTAGTAAAGCATAACTTCCTTTTTGTTATAGAAGTTTGCTATCCTTCAGAATGGCACTGTGAGAGTATTTTCATTGATAAGACTTGCCCATTTCCTGATTCTGTTTTCGTGATTTTTTTGTTCTGATATCCCCTGTTTGTTCATTATTTACACAGATCCATTTCAGAATAAGGAAAATTCAGTTACACCAGTGAAACATTCTGTATAAAGTTCTTTTTGTTCAATATTGCTGTGTTTTCTGAAGAGTATGTTTGAATTTGTTCTCGGGTATTATATTAATCAGTTCTAGTATTTTTTTGAATTTTTATGCAGTTTGTCACAATAGTCTCCATGTCTTGCAGTCATGTATGATTACGCAAGACTTGTTTCTTAATTTGTGTGATTTTATGCATCCACATTTTATTTAGCGATGAAGTTGCGGAGTGTTCTACAGTCTTTGTTAGGATCTGTTGATGTGTTTGTAAATGGTTGTAAATAGTCCTACTGTTCATCTCTGGGTCAGATCCTGCATAATTCAAGTTTTACTTATAGTTGACGATTTCGCCAATTTCATTAAGCTTACGTGTAACTATTGTCACTGTGCTGTGCTACGAGTTTTATCTAACGGATCTCGTGGCTGCTTTGTTTCGAGGCTATGCTTTATCCAGATGCACTTTAGTGTGGGGTTATGTTTCCGAATGCTACAGCCTGTCATGAGCAATCGATAGCCATGACTCGAAACTCGTAAATTGGCGTGACATTTCACCCTCGCCTGTGCTTTTGCAGTCCCAGATATTGGACTTTATAATATCCAAAGTGTTTTAAGGCCGCTGTAGTATGAATGCAAGTTCGTTCTGTTTTAGCCTTTAACAAAGAAGTGTAAACAGACACATAAAAGGTTACAGTTAATGTAGCTGTTGGTAGGCTTATTTCCTTTTTCTGCTCAGTTTTGAATGTTTGTCCTCAGACCAGTGAAAAGGTTAGTCTCCATGGCACTTGGTTGTCATTAAACCCTCTTGGCATTTGTCTGTTGGGCCTTGGGCTAGACAACCCAGGAATAAGTAAACTTGAAATTTTGTGTCCTTCAGTGTTGAATGACCACATTTTTAGTTGCCGCAGTTGGCTTTCTGTGAGTTTTTGTCAACAGTTAATTAATATTTAAGAAATACGTATTGCTTCCATTGTAAAATCATGGGCATGACTAGCGATTCATTTGCTCTGCTAAGATCAGTTTGAATTTGCTGTTTATAGACTAGAGATTTCTTTGCAATAATAAAGAACTTCTAAAATTCAGGCCCTTGCACTCTTGCTTTCTACATTTGATATTTTCGGGGAGTTCCAGAAACTCATGAATAGAATTACTTCTATTTACCAATCTAATGCTTGCTTTGAAATCTTTAGAAATCAGAATGTTGGTGAAATATTTTTGCGCGTTAACTGTGTAGGGAAGTTAGGGTTAAGAAGCACTCTTAGAAATTTGAAAAAAATATATATAAGTTTGTGGAGATTATGTCTGAATGTATGATAGGGGTGTACAGAAAGTTATTTTCTATGTGAGGTTTAACCTTATAGGAAAACAAAGTTGTTGAGGTTGTACATCATTGATGATTGAAATAAATTGGTCTTGTAAATTCAGATTGAAGTAGGCATACCTACTCATTGATATGTATGAAGATTAATATGAATACAACATTGTAAAAATAAACCAGTTCTGGTTTTAACCATTGTACAAAAACATCCATGCTTTGCTATGTCTTAGAGGTTGTCATTTTGGGTGAATTGAACTGATTCAAGGACATAGTAGGTACTTTGTAATTAGGAAACGTCATGTAAGTGTTCCTCAAGTACATTTCGTAACACTTACAAGACCTGTATTTGCAAGTCATGAAAGACTTTTCAACCAACCTGTGGTAGGCCTACCATTTTTATGCACCCAGGTGTACATATTTGTGTGCATATTGCTGTCATGTGTCTCGTGTATGCGGCTGTGTGCCCTAAACACTTACAGGAGCTCCATGAAGTTTGAGGGGTGTGTTCGTATAAACTTGATGTCCGGATGATTTTTAGACGGATCTGACTTCCTCTGCCCCTAGTGGCAATTTCAATTTTTAGGGTTAACTGCTTGAAGCATAGTCATGAATATTGGAGTGTTGAGGAGAGTGGCCGACCTTAGCTTTAACACAGATCTACTGCGGCTTACCCTAGTGATAATTTCGTTTAGGTTAACGTCAATATTTTTGGTGAGTCTTCATGAAATTTGACTTGTGTTTTCGTGTGGAACATGAGGAGTGCACAGCTACCATTGATTTTCAGACAACTGTGGCGCCCCTTAGTGTCAGTTTTGTGCCCATGGGCGGATCCAGGATTTTGAGTTAGGAGGGGGGCCAGGGCAGAGTTTTATCCAGGATTTTGCCTGTCGGAGATTGGCACTCCCGAACTGCCCAATGGAATCTTGGAGAATTTTGGGGGGGGCATGTCCCCCTTGGCCCCCCCCCCCTCTAAATCTGCCACTGGTGCCTGCTCCGGTGTCTACCAAGTTGATGGATCTTCTTGAGCAGTTACGAACCAGTTCCTAGTGAAGAGAGCCCGGCTCTCAAATCGAACTGCTCTGGCGGTCCTCTGGCAATTCGGATTTTCTTTATATCTGTTGGCTCCGATGGTTCTTCATGGATTGTGGCATAATCTGCGTTTTATTTGAGGAATGTATGCCTGGTGGTGATTGTTGATTTTCGAAAGGACCCATGGCAATACTTTGGAAAATGAGCATCCTGCCTTTTGTGATGCTCACGCAGTGCATTACTCTTCGTGCAATTCCATGAAGAGGTCAGTTCAAAGACAAAAAACAAGATTGTGATAATATTAAAATTTCTGGTCTCGCCTGAAAGCCCTGTCTAGTTGCAAGACCCGTGTTTGAATTTCCTCCAACTTGCTCTTCCAAAACGGACCCATTTTTGGGTGTCACTTGACCTTAAAAAGTATAACCCCGATTTTTTGGCTGATTCTAATTATTGTAACAAATAAGCAAATTAAAGATATTTCACAATATCAAAATTGTTCAGTAACAAAGCCTAAACTATCCTAAAAGTATATTACCTGTGTGTCAACTCGTCGACCGCTTGAGGTCAAAAGACAACTTCCGGATATCAGTGCTGTTGGCCCGTCACAAATATTGCTAAAAAGTTTAGTTACGTCAAAGGTTATTCGCCACAATTAACATTTTTAGATCTGAAGGATTACTCATTCGTAAAAGTTGTACGTCCGTCCATTTCACAACATGAAAAAATTCAGTACTAATTATCAAACAAACAAATGCAATTTTATTAAAATTATTAGTATTAAGCACTACGTTACCTTTTATATCCAGGATAGCCATATTTACAGTTACCAGTTTTGAATTTAAGTTGTACTTGATACCAACAAAAACAGTTTTCTTAAATGTCAGGTGTCAAATACAAACCAATTATCACTCTCGTCCTCATTTATATTGTTTACAGTATTTAAAGAGAAGTGAGGGTTTTAGGAGGTTATTTTGCCTGTTTATTCGACTGTGTTGAAAAGTTAACATTCTAGTGTTCGTGCCTTGCGTACCTGATAATTTCGTGCAAAAGGCAAATCCTATGTATTTTGATTAAAAAAAATATGTTTCACTGTACTAATTTGATTTTTTTATCAGTTGTAAAATACTAATACATTGAAATTTGAATTATTCCGAGTTCATAACTTAGCCGCAACAGATAGAAGATATCAGAAAAATTAGTGTGTTATATTTTACATACATTCCGCTAAATCACCACATAAAACAAAAAATGTAACTTTACGAGTCTTTTCTATTTCTATTTATTTGAACATTCAAGACCTTGGCCCACATGTTACATAAAATTTATAGGATAAGTAAACGCTGAGCAGCTTTTCCCTGAGGACAGTGGCATGAAATACAAATTTCATTAGATTAATCTGAGCAATAGGCTCAGACATTTAGCTTTACAAATTTATGTTTATTTGGTTCACGCCAGCACCACTCAGGTATAAATGCAGTTCTCAGAGAACGGTGCTTTTTACAAACACGTATCAAATGATATTCATCTTCAATTAGGGACACAGTAAAAAACACGGTAATTTGGTCCACAAGAGCATATCTACCTTTCTCTTTCATCAAGTTATGGTTGGAGCAACGTAATTTAGTCATAGCTACTAAAAAGATATATGGAATGTCACGCAACAGATAGGATTCCATTTCAAAATCAATTTTAAATGAGGAATATGTATTAAGTTTTGAACTATTCTCCACAGCAAAGCTCTAGTCTTGTAAAAAACAATCTTTAATTCCATGCAGTGCTCAAAAATGAGAAGAAAATATGTTTCGCAGCCAACTCCCTGATTGTACCGTGCCAATGAAAAACCATATTTTTGCAGCAAATTGCTAACAGATAAAGCCCTCAGAAAATTAAAGATAAAAAGACTTTTCTAATTCTCTGTGTCCTTCCGCCACACCCCTTTAAAGGCAAATTTTTCAGTTAGGCAAAGATGAAAGTTGGGACATGCATTGAAAGCTACCAATGAGATCTAACAATTTAGCACGATTTTTTTCACAATTGATCAAAACGCCCTTTCACTGTACCTTCGTCACGGAATTGACCCTTGCTAAATCATAGACTATTGTATAGATAATGAGTGCCTGTGGTTAAATGATGTAATGACAAAACCGAGACGTCTAAAATTTTATTGTAATTTGCAAAAATTATCAGACAAATATTATTAAATGAACTTATCAAATGTATTCCGTCGCATACATAATAGCTATGCTGTTGACTGTGCACATGTTTTACATTTCTTTGGCTCTGCTCAAATTCTTCGGATACAGCGTATATTTGTCTTTCAATGCAACTAATAAGCGAGTTATGGTTTACATGACTCTCCATAGATGGCGATCGGCTAATCCCGTATAGTCTCGTTTTGTTAGGGAAGCAGCCATTAGCCGGTTACAAGAAAGAAAGATGACATCGACAGCAAGTGCTTATTTAGCCGAACAACAGAAGAAGGCTAGCGGTGATATAGCTACGCAGTGGTGTGCAATTGAAGATCTATACAACCGAAAGTATGTCTATTAGACCTTAACTGTTCTAGTTGTGAGGTTCGGTTGAAAAATTTAGTTATAAGTTCGCTTCGGGTTTGGGATCAAAGATACGTACGTGCGGTGAATCAGCAAAACATGCAGTGTGGTAGAGTTCAGTTATGTTCATTGATTAACAGAACATATGTCGTTATCACATTATAATTGGTCATAACACCAATAGTGACGCATAAAGGGAAAAACAGTCGTTTTATGTTACCTTTAGTGAAAATACAGATCCATGACCTGGACCTGGGTTGCCGAAAATTGAGCTCAGTGACAGTGTTAGTGCTTTTAGCTGGTTAGTATAGTACCACCGTCTCAGTTGGCCCCAGTAGAGATGGTGGACATCCCATAGGGCCCCCATACACTGGAAGCTTTTCAGAGAATTATGCCTCTCACTGATTACACTATCAAGAATCTGTCGTAATAGCCGAGATTGCTCGACCTCGGGAATCGAACCAGCGACCCCGATTTAACCGGCGAGCGTGCTAACCATTCAGCTAATAGGCAATTGCCCATTAGCGAGTGGCTAACAGAGGCTCATATGTGATTCACCGGAAGCACTTTCACAACATTCCCCCCTTTCCTATCAACAAGCACGCCATCAGCCAACTAGGTGTACCTTACATTATGCCTGTACACATAGTGTACCTAATTATCGGACGGAACCTAAATATCGGACATTTCATAGAATCTTACTTGAAGCATAATCTGAGAATTAAATGACACCAATTTTTGTTCCGTTGTAATGCATTCAATGTCCGGCACAGTCTCGTTTTTTTACAGCGTTGCCTCGTTTTGATTTCACCGAGAGAGGGTGCAATTTAGACACCCAAGTCGGCCTAAAATGGACGATCGCATAAATCGGTTATAAAAGTTGAAAATAAAATCTTTTTCCACAATGAAACCATCTCATTGAACTGACAATATGTCACTATTCCATTGTTTCGTTTGTTTTTAAACTCAAGTCAAACCCCGACCGCGCACGAGCGGGTGTCATATCAAGAAGCCTTAGTGATACTAAAAACTGCAGTGAGTTTGCACGTGCTTTAGTCGTCTGCACTAATTCATCGAAACGACTTGGCGCCGTCTTCAGATTTCATTTCATGGATAATTTTGTTGCGAATGGACCTCGGTTCTAGCAGCATATATGTCAAAACACTCGAGCTGAAATTTGGCGACAAGGTGCCCGCGGCCATTACGTGGTTATTCAGTTTTCCGCGGTGTGGCGTATGGAGAAACATGGTGTCCGATATTTAGGTTCTCCGAAGGTTTGGTTGTTGTGTTTTTTGACGATCAGTCGGAACATAAATGTAGCTTTGAGTGACAAGATATAGTAACAGAACAATTCCGTGAAGGTAAATCTTTATTTCAGCAAAGAATTTACAACAATCCGTAATATTTTCAATTAAATATAATGCAAAATGAGCCAAAACGTCCGATAATTAGGTCACTTGACTGTACATGCACCTTACACCATGCCTGCACACGTACCTTACATTATGCCTGTACACGTACCTTACACCCTGTCTGTACATGCACCTTACATTATGCCTGTATATGCACCTTACATCATGCCTGCACATGCACCTTACATTATGCCTGTACCCTACCAACAAACGTGCTGTCTCAGGACCCAGGGTCTATGAAGTGCTTCATCGGTATATCATCCGTTTGCCGACTACGCCAATTGTCGTAATAGCCGAGATTGCCCGACCTCGGGAATCGAACCAGCGACCCCGATTTAACCGGCGAGCGTGCTAACCATTCAGCTAATAGGCAATTGCCCGTTAGCGAGTGGCTAACAGAGGCTCATACGTGATTCACCGGAAGCACTTTCACAACAAATCTTTATTTAATGTCATTCGAAGAACAGATTAACATTAGCCAGTTGGGCCATTTCTCCGACATTAAATTTAACAGAAACATGAAGAAAATGGAACTTAAGCTAAAGGTGAACACAGAGATGCACACTTTATAATGACATCCCCAACTCTTCCCAGATTGAACAAATACTTCCGTGATCAAACTTTTTTGAACAGTCCATCATTCAGTTGCCCAAATCAGCAACTAGCTATTTTTACCCTGTTTGTGCCATGGGATATGACATCATACATGGGATATGACATCATATCCCATGATATAATTTCAAGATAACATCCACTAAAGCAGTTGCCAACAACTCTGTGCTCACTCAAACCGTCATTTTCACTGAGGCCTTGGAGACATATTTTTGCAGTTAGAACTTATGAAACTTGGTCAAACAGGAAAATTCAGGGTCCTCATCTCAGAAAATCGTTAAAACAGAGTTTTGAATTGCAAGAGTTGTGTGACCTGGAATCTGTGCGTGCGAGGTGGATTTACAAAGCTGGGATTTTGACTAGGTTGCAAACAGCGACCTTAAAAATTGTCATACTGTCGAGGACTGACACGTGTGGTTCTTTTGGAGTAGCAGAAAACTAAGAAATGTCCTATAATCAGTGGAAAAGAAGTGTGCCTTTTTGTACCAAATTTACATCAATTATCTCGTATAATCTTGTCGTACATATCACAGTGTAGTTTTGCTCTACTCAAGTGACTTCCGAATGTGATGTACAGTCCCTTTAAGCCTTTCCAAACTGCTTGCTAATCGGCAGTTACTTGTAGATAAGGTTCTGTTAACCTGGCTTCTGAGCAGTTTTTGACCTGAGAAATGTGACTTGCTTACTGCACTGACACGATTTCAAGTTTGTTCTCCAACCAAGGATTAGTAACCCATTCACTTTTCACACCAACTGACCGTCTGTTTTCTTGATCTGGGAAATTAAACTCACAAATGCAGCACTATTGCCATGCACATGTTAAAGCCCGTTCACCTATTCGAAAAAATGATTTTTTCATAGAATTTTTGTTCCTAAATTAAATTTCATATTGGTTCATGTACCCAAGCTTCACTTACTGTTGCGGGCAGGTGACAACCCTGTCTGTGCATGTCTGTGCATGTCTGTGCATGTCTTTAGTTGTGTGTATTTACCTATACTTCCTGCTGTTCATTGATGTGATACTCAATACAAGTCAGTGTCTACCATTTTATCACAGACAAGCGAGACTTCACTCGCATATTTAAAAGATTGGTCTCCTCATATCACTCTTATGTGTTTCACACATAGGTATATATACTTACTTGTTTCACACATAGCTATATATACTTACTTGTTTCACACATAGGTATATATACTTACTTGTTTCACACATAGGTATATATACTTACTTGTTCATTAATGTAGAGCTACACGTATATATACTTACTTGTTTCACACATAGGTATATATACTTACTTGTTCATTAATGTAGAGCTACACGCATATATACTGTTTCACACATAGGTATATATACTTACTTGTTTCACACATAGGTATATATACTTACTTGTTCATTAATGTAGAGCTACACGCATATATATACTGTTTCACACATAGGTATATATACTTACTTGTTCATTAATGTAGAGCTACACGCATATATACTGTTTCACACATAGGTATATATACTTACTTGTTTCACACATAGGTATATATACTTACTTGTTTCACACATAGGTATATATACTTACTTGTTTCACACATAGGTATATATACTTACTTGTTTCACACATAGGTATATATACTTACTTGTTCATTAATGTAGAGCTACACGTATATAAGTAACACGCATTACTAATTCTTGTTACAGACACAGCATCATAGGTTAAAGCCCATGCATCTGAATACATGTACATACCGTAAACAAGGTTTATGAATGATTACATTGTAGTTAATTGTCAAAAAAGTAAACTGTTTAATCATGTTCAATATTGATTTCATTAAAACTGAATTTGTCTGGTTTTCTTGATAGCAGCAACCAGTTTCAGAAATATTGCACCATCGAAATAAGGTAATAAATGAGCAACTTTAAAATTTACTTCAATTAGTGTATGTACGTAACACATTTTGAGTGAATGGAATGCCCTTATTTCAGTTTTAGTAACTGCAACTCGCACGTTACTCATTCCAGATTATGGCATCAGTTAACTTTACGCCTTCTCACCTTCATCAAAGAACCATACTTCCAACAGGGGGATGCACTGCTACAAGTAAGTCTACACCTTAAAAGCTCCGTCCAACTTCATATTTGCCAATGATTTGATTCAATGGTCCTTCAATATGGGTTGGTTATTGCTATCCATAATTACACATGATAACATGATTTATTCCATGTCTGCTAACTTGAGTTATTCAACTGTGAAGTTTGCCACCTTGGCTTGATCTAATTATCACTAAGTGGAATTAATCAGTGGCGGATTTAGAAAAGGGTCGTGCCCCCAAAATTCTCCCAGTTTCCATTTGGCAGTTCGGGTGTGCGAATGTCTGACAGGCAAAATCTTGGCGAACATTGCCCTGGCCCTCCTTAACTCAAAATCTTGGATCTGCCCCTGCTAATTTTATACCCCATGTGAAAGGTTCGGGATTAGTAATTTACAGGTGAAGACACCTTCTTTCTATTTTTTGAAGAGACAGGTTTGGTACTTTATTAGAACTGGTACATCATACAACTTGCAAGTTGCTAGCTGTAAGCTGTAAGCTTCTAGATGCTACCATTTTCAACTGGTGGCCAAATGATGTCGGCATTTCAGCGATTACTATTTATATCAAGTGCTTTTCTTTCCATTTTGTTTTCTCTGAGCGCTGCATCGAAAGTGTTCCTTATTACATTCTTTGGTGAATTAGCTTAATAAACAATTTAAACAACATAGCTGGTAAGTCATTAATATTGTATTAAGTTTTTTGAACTGTTATTTCCTATCATTTTGTTTTCAGATGTATAACAATTTTATCGCTGACTTTGAACACAGGTATGTCTCAACTGGTTACGTACTAGAAAACTAATCTGAACTCAAATAAAGAATGATTTCTGGGCCAGGAAAGAAGTAACAGTGAAGTTGTGCTTGAGACTTTGCTCAGTGCATAAAGTGATGCATCGTGAAAAGCCAACCTTTCTAGTCTGATCTTGAGCAATAACAAATTGCTCATTCTCCCGAAGCCCAGGAATCACCTAATCTAAGTGTGTAACAAACTGAGATGATATTTACATATGTAAATTGGAAGTTAGTTTTACGACGGTAGAGTCGCGCGATTTTCGGAAGCTGAAAATTAATTCCAGTTGAAAAAATTCATTCTTGGACGAATCTCGCGAAACATCATTTTTGTATTTTTGTGGTGTCCGAATTTGGCAGACCTCCAAATTTGGGTTTCCGTTAGTGTCCGAATTTTGTGGGTGTACATTATTTCGATGAGCGGTCGTAGTATCAACATCGCTGGCGCGGTTTAGCAGTATAATTGCAGGTCAATGATACTCCAATGGTCTGCATGATTAATTTTTGAAAATATGGCTTTCCCAATAAGGAATGTGGGCTGTCGACGCACAAAGACTGTTCCCGACAAGTGTTGGTTCTTCTTTTCAAAGATGCGCTTTCTCAATATGAAATATTTGGCTTGCATTGCCGATGCTCAAAGACCATTCTCGGCAAGTGACGGAATCTTTTCAAAACTGCGCTATCGCACTTAAAATATCAGGCAGCGTTGTGAAAAGTCTTCCTGGTGACAAATATGGGCTTTCCAATGAGTGGGTCTGGTTTGAGTTGTTTGACGCACATGAAACGTTGCAGACAACTGATTCTCTTTTGTAAAAATGTGTTTTCTCAATAAAAAATGTTGAGTTTGCGCTGTAAACCCACAAAGAGCGCCTCGATAGGTACTTTTTTAATATGGTTTCCCAATAAAAATCTGCACTTACGTATTCGACACACAAAGAGGGTTCCCAACCATCAAAACGCTTTCTCAATTTTAACGGATTTTGCATTAAACGTAACAGTAATGGATGTGAAAACGAATTCAGTGAAGAAAGTGGTGAACAATGATGGGAACATAGCATATATTTATGTTTGGTAAATATATCCATGCATTGTCTGCTGGTTACAAACCGAAACGCAAGTTAACTCTGACACGTATATTTCCATACTAACTGAAAGCTCAGTTTCAACATGAAAACTTCGAATGAACAATTACCCAAAATAGATTACAAAGACAATCATGATAGTAAAATGAGTAGTTTCTCATCGAGTCGTGATCCCCATTTGTCATCCTGGTAGTCATCTGAATTGTTGAAGAAGCGCTGTCGTTCTACATGTTTAGACCTACTGCAAACGATGGGGAATGCGTCGACTAGTACGGTTGTCACCAGTTTAGCGCCGTCCACGGTCGTCACCAATTTCGCGCAGCTCAGTCTCCCTTAGTCACTACTAATTTACGCCATAACTCCCCCCCCCCACAAGCTAAATGCAAGACAATCGAGTAACGGTCGTGACATCGTCAAGACGAAGGTGAAAATTACAAAGTCCGTTACACCGATTCTCGGATTCAAGCCTTATAGAGAAGTAATCATCCGTTGAACGCTTTAGTGACATGGGAGTTGCGTCGATCCCAAATTAGCGTTTCTAAAATTGTCTTTGTCCGAAAGTTGCGGACAAAAATCTGACGTTTATGACATTATCTGAAATTCGAGGATCGTTGAAAAACAGTTTTTGGATCTTGTACGAATTTCATGGACTATGAAAAACTCATTTCGGAAATATTTATTCTTGGTCGAAAATGGCGGGCCGTCCGAAAATTGGGCGACTTTACTGTAGTTGTGTGCCTGTTTAACCTTGGAAGTTTTCTGAACCTTGATGTCTTCTTTTTGTGTAATTAATACGTTTACGGATATAAAGTGGTGTCATTTCGTGAGATTTAGGGAAAGTAATTCTATTACTTTTTCCGCTAAAATTTTAATTAAAAAGTTGCATTGGGACACCATTTACCCAGTATTCTGAATTCTACCAAAATTTGCTTGGGCTAATAGTGGGAAATTTAATTCATAAGTTACTACGTTTTGATTACTCAATTAACATTCTGATCGCATATGTAAAATAAAACCGCAGCTGTAAAAGCATGCACAGTATTGCACTGTGTGGTTCCTCTTCCAATGCTTGTCTATAGCAGCAACAAAAATGCTGGTATTCCGGTAATCCTTAGGACATGCCAAATTGTGGAATTAATCCAGTTAATTTTTCCTGAAATATTTGTAGTATTTCAAAATACATGGAAACATAGCTATTGATTATTGATTACATTGTGGTAGTTACATTTGTTGTTTTTTTCAGGATAAATCAGCTAGCACTGGTCGAGTTGGTTGTGTTTGTGGTTGGCCAAATTCAAGGTAAGAAAGAGGAATTCAAAAGAAAAAAGGGTGTCAGGGGAGAGGGGTAGATAGGAAGATGGGTAGATCCATTGATGTTAAGACTCTTGATACAAGATTTAGTACTGTTGTCTTATAGTGATGAAGAAGTTGAATTATTTCAGGTTTGTGTGCATCTGTTGGAATTCAAATTGACAACAAAGTAAGAATAACTACATTGTTACCGTGAGAGAGTGTCATGTTGTTATCGGTTTGAAAAAAGACTTTTGAGTTTCGAACTATCGTAGTAAAGATATTTGTTTTCTTTATTGTGTCGCTCAGATGTCAATTATATGCATTCAAATCTAATGTCATTGACTGTCACAGCAGTATATGAAGCTGTACCTTTGGACCTTTCATTCTCAGCTGACTTGCTTCAGTAACTGAGCTCACAGAGAATGTTAATTCTCTGTTAATGACACAACAGATGTCATCTACTAGTTTTTTTTTCAGAGCCAACAGAAGCCATAGCGTTCCTAGAAAAAATACAAGAAAAAGTAAAGAACACAAAAGAAGCTAGCATCCTGTGTCTTACAGCCATAGGCATGGTGAAGATAAAACAGAGAGACTTAGAGGGAACAAAGGTATGTCATGAATGGTTGAAGTGACCTGTTGATAACTGTTCACCTGTGATTAGCACTTGGAATTTTACTCTTTAAAGAGGATTTTCTATTTTTTGATTTCGATTTCCTCTTATTTTATTTCCAGTTTGCTCTTTTTGTGTCTCTCTTTTTTAGCATTATTTTGACTTTATTCATGCAAAAACGTTTATTTCAGTTAAATTTTACAACACAAAAGCTATTTGTATCACACAAGCCTACTTATTTATGAAAGGTTTTCCTCTTTTCGTCATTGGTCATTTCAAGCCTTGTGTTATAGTGTTCTCAGCAGCAATATTCAGTAAATATTCTGTATTGTTAGGGAACAAAACAGTAAACATTCAAATATAGGTGATATCAGGTCAGATGGACCTTGGGTGGGCAATATTAAACATTGAAATATGGGTGATATCAGGTCAGATGGACCTTGGGTGGGCAATATTGCCTTAGGGTGTCTTATTACATCACCATTGATGCTTCTTCACTCTAATATTTTCATCTGTTATTAGATTAGCTTGTCCTTTCTTGCTATGGTGTACTTACATTGTCTGCTCGCTAGTGGTCAGGGTGTGTGTTCTGTACAGCAGCTGACTGGTCAGAAAATGAATAGCGATATTTGACCTCCAAACAGTATCAATGAAAAGTGATATTACGGTTCCACACTGAGGTTGTCAATATTACTCTTTTCTTAAGTCGGCATACCGCGTTTTAGCCAATCAGAGGACAGAATTATGAGTGGTCATGTGATAATACTCACTATCCTGCCTGGACTGAAGTCAAATCTAGTTTAAAGAGTCCCAAGACAACATGTCATTACATACACTAGACAGTACTCAATGGATATGTCACCATCAGATGAATGATAATAGTTACTGACATTTCAGTTGGAATGTTGAGAGAAGACAGAATTACATTTGCAACATGTCAAAGCTATTCATGCCACAATATGTAGGACTTGAGCAGTGAAGTGGTGATTACTGTCACATTAATGCTCTTAGTTTTGTGCTGTTTCTTGTCACAGTGGACTATTTATCTAAAAAGTTTGTTTTTTGTTGGCTGTTTTAACTCTTAAAGAAGTCTTGCTTAAAGAAAGGACCAAAATGTTAATAAAATCTGACCTCTTTTCAAAACATCTTGTTCATGCTGAGAGCTTTACCAAACACATTTCTTATTAGCTTGGTTTGAACAGTAAACCTGTCAACAAACAACAGTTGTTTTTTTTGCATTTGTAGCTTTGTATTAAAGACTTCAAAATTTAGAAACTGTAGTTTTATCAATTTTTTGTCCAATATTGAAACATTATGACAATAAAATGCTGATCAATGTAATGCTCTCTCTTGTTTCAGACTATTTTAGAGCAGGCGCAGACTCAGTTAGATGACCTGGACGGCATCACTTCTGTCCACTCCCGCTTCTATGAGCTGTCCAGTAATTATCACAAGTTGGTGGGTAATCACGCAGAGTACTACAGGGAGGCACTGAGGTACCTTGGATGTTTGGACCTGTCTACACTACCAGGTGAGTCTTTCATGTTGAGGCGAGTGTGGCTGGGACAAAAATCTAAATCCTTATTTCTTGTTTTCTTTGCCCTGGTGCTTTAAGCTGAATTTCACCCTGTTTAGCTGGCTAAAAACAAAAATGGAATTCGGCCTTTTATTCTCATAAAATTGATCTCGTAATATTCTACGGAGATAAGATTTTATTTCTGTTACCAACAAGAACATCGAAACCATCACAAAATTTTTCCGCTTTAATGTTAGCGCTGGTTATGTCTCAGTTCTGAATATTGAACCCAGTGCTATCTTAACAAAGGAATGTTTTGCACAGTGCTAATTAGATCGAGCTGAAATTGCAATTAAAACGTGACGCTCTAATAGATTGAGGTGGCAATGATGACTGTTGCTCTTGAAGCAGTCAATAAACTCCATTCAGTTCATGACTTTGTCATGTGTAATAAGGAACGCTAACTTGCCATATTAAAAAAAATGAAGGTATCCACCTGACAAGCATGGAACATGCTTTTCAAAATGGTGCTGAAGGGGCTAAAAAACTAGTTAAATAATGAGCTTGATTAGCATATTTTTATTTCACATTTAAAGCAGAATGTTGAATGAAAGAGTACCTTCAAAGATGGATAATGCCAGAGATAACAAAGCCAGTTCAACTAATGTTTGGTTAAACTGGAAATTTTTGGTGAAGTTTGCATTATTGGCCATTTTAGGAATTTTGCCAATATTTTCTACGAAATCCTGTTTTGTTTTCAGTGCCAGAACAGTTGGAGCGAGCCTACAATATAGGTCTTGCTGGGCTTCTAGGCAAGGGAGTCTATAACTTTGGTGAACTGGTAAGTGCTGCCATCTATAGGTGGCAAACAAGGGCTGTAAAAACTGGTCTTGATTTAATGGTTGTGATGTGTGGAGGCAGTGTGACCTAGTGGCGGAGTTTTTGCCTTCAAGTCTAAAAGTCGTATGTTCACATCCCACTAGATGGCACTGCTGAGTAAGGTCTGTTCCAAAGCTCACTTTCTATATATCATTTCTCATGTGCAATAAGCATTGTGGTGTAATATATACTGTATCGTTGTAAGCTGCCTGTGTGTTAGAGGACCATGTTGTTAATTAGATTTTGGATAATGCGTGTAATATGTCCTGTGTAAATAAAGTGTGTAATTAAAATATCAATAGTAACCAGTTTGTGTTAGCTATATTGTCAATGTCCTCAATTCTTAGGTAATAAAACACAACATATCTGAAAACATGTAATTGGGTACTCTCATCTATGCTTTTGGAAATAGCAGGAAATATTTGGACAACAGCTAATTAACATATTAACTTATAGCAACAGTACTGTGCTGTAGAGTAGTTAAAACAGTTGAATGGTTGCTGAGGTTTTTGCTAGTGGAAGAATGGTCAAATAAACTAACATTTACTTTAGACCTATTCCCACTAGACAATCGTTATCTACTTGTTCCTTACTCAGATGTGGAATTGTGTCTGGGCTGACGAAGAACTGGTAGTGCTTGAAATCCTAAAATGAGCCGCTGTGACAAGTGAACTTATAGAGCCTGATCTCAAGCAGTAATGATCTGCAAGTTGTTCCCATGACTTAGAACCACTCGACATCTGAATAAGGGACAAGTTAAGACCAGTTTTAGAATTGATAAGTGCCCTTAAGCAAAAGGTAATTTTTGGTGGAAGGCGTCTTTGTAGCACCTTAAGAGTTCTGACAAGTATTTTAGTTGACGCGATGTACTTTTGGTAGATAGAAGGGCATAAAATACAATTTCTCAAATAGAAGTCTTCAGACTTATTTTCACACCATTTTAACTGAAATAGTATCGTAACAAGTGAATCTGATGTCAAGTCTTTCTGAGTGAAACTGCACTACAGTTTTCAAAGTAAACTGGATAACATCAAACTGACAATGTCAAAGTCTGTGTTTTTAACTCTTTTCTGCAACTTAATCTACGTGTGTTGAACTGTAGTTAAAAGAACTAGTGGCATGGTGCAATGATGTCTTAATTTTGATATAGCAATGTTCTTTCACAGACACGAAACTTTGGTCTCATTGCCAACTTATTCTGGCACGACGAGCATCAAACTTGGCCATGCTTTACCAATATTATGCTGAAGTCTGGTCAGTCTATTTTAAACTCTACTGTGTTGCTGATGTTGTGAAGCTGAAAAATTTTTCAATTAGTGATTTCCTTGTGGCTGTGCTGTGACTTTCATCTCGTTGACATCTCCATTCCAGCTAGCCCACCCTATCCTGGACTCCCTGAAGGGATCTGAGAAAGCTTGGCTTGTTGAATTGCTGCTTGCTTTCAACTGTGGCAACCTGACCAAGTTTAATAACTTAAAGCCTTACTGGTCCACTCAGGTGGGTGGTCTCTCTCATTAAGTTGAGGCGAGGTGTCATATGGAAAGCAATTATGGCAACTAGCGAGTTTGCTCAACTTATAGAAAAACACACGATGTGACCCTTGTTTATTTGCAAGTGACACTTGTTTAGTGTGATTAGGAATTCCACTCGCACATTCAAACGTGTGCGGTGGAGCTAACACCTCAAAGGAGTGCGGTGGAGCTAACACCTCGTTAGATTAAAAAATTTTACTGACTGCTGCTGTTACTCAGGACACTTGACTTTTGAAAATGTTGTCTTATTATTGGTTAACTAGCATTTAGTGCTGGACCAAGTCACATTTACTGTTTGTTATAATGTTGTCGCTTCTTTAAGTTACATTATTTTAATTCTCAAGTTTTAGAATTTGTGATCCTGTGTGTGAATACCAGACTCATTTGAATTAAAATAAGTTTTCTACTGTTAATGTTTAAAGTAAAATTCGCATCACAGCATTTGTATGTATTCATTTAAACACGTTTTTCAGGAGTTAATATTTGCAATACCTTTTTTCAATAAAGTGAACCAACGGAAGCCTTTTTGTCTTGATATTTTCAATTCAGTGTAATTTTTCATTTTCCTACTTCACCTTAGCCTGATCTCGCAGCCCGAGAGTTAGAATTGCGCCAGAAGATCTGCTTGCTGTGCCTAATGGAGATGACCTTCAAGAGGCCAGCCAATCATAGGCAGCTGTCGTTCAAGGAAATTGCCTCTGAGACTCAACTACCAGTTGAAGAGGTGTGTACTATAAATACAACTTCGTGTTCTTGTAATTTCGATATAAACTATTGCTTGACTCAATATGTTGACTTTTCATTGTTATTTCAGCATCAGAAAATCTGGTATCACTGTCGATCATATTTGGTGCAATTTACGGCAATTCACTTGACTTTTGACTTTTTANACTTTTGAAAATGTTGTCTTATTATTGGTTAACTTGCATTTAGTGCTGGACCAAGTCACATTTACTGTTTGTTATAATGTTGTCGCTTCTTTAAGTTACATTATTTTAATTCTCAAGTTTTAGAATTTGTGATCCTGTGTGTGAATACCAGACTCATTTAAATTAAAATAAGTTTTCTACTGTTAATGTTTAAAGTAAAATTTGCATCACAGCATTTGTATGTATTCATTTAAACACGTTTTTCAGGAGTTACTACTTGCAATACCTTTTTTCAATAAAGTGAACCAACGGAAGCCTTTTTGTCTTGATATTTTCAATTCAGTGTAATTTTTCATTTTCCTACTTCACCTTAGCCTGATCTCGCAGCCCGAGAGTTAGAATTGCGCCAGAAGATCTGCTTGCTGTGCCTAATGGAGATGACCTTCAAGAGGCCAGCCAATCATAGGCAGCTGTCGTTCAAGGAAATTGCCTCCGAGACTCAACTACCAGTTGAAGAGGTGTGTACTATAAATACAACTTCGTGTTCTTGTAATTCGATATAAACTATTGCTTGACTCAATATGTTGACTTTTCATTGTTATTTCAGCATCAGAAAATCTGGTATCACTGTCGATCATATTTGGTGCAATTTACGGCAATTCACTTGACTTTTGACTTTTTACTGATCTGCCATCTACAAGTAAATAGCATGATTAAATTTATTTTGGTATAAGTACTGAAGATGCAGTCTCAAAAAATATTACATTTTCCCAAATTGTTGTTTCGTTTTTGTTTAATGTAATTTTTGTGTTTTTTATGACAATTATAAAATTCCTATTTCAATGGCAAATCTTTCAAACATGGAACTTTTCTACAATTCCAAGCAGTGTTTTGAAGAACAGGAAATAAAGCATAGTATTTTAAAACTTCATATGAATCAGATCAACCATTTCTGAGCTATGGTGTTCAAAAGTTGTCAAAATTTGGACTATTTTCTTGTGCCTTAAATAATCTTAGTATTTCATGACAATGTACAGAACAGCCTTGATTTTGCTGCTGGTTGAACAGGAAATGTGTCTGCATAAACGTTGAGAAAGGGAGGCCTGTAAATTTTCCATAATATGATTATTTGGGATAGTTTAATTTTTCCCCAAGGACCTAGTAAAATATCCATGAGGTTGAACAATGAACTAAATATAGCTCAATAGGTTGAGGAATTCAAAAAGTCTTCGAGCCTGATCCTAATATGGTCTTGACTTAAGTTTCAAACCATGACTATTAATACTTTCGTTATTGTTGGTGAGCTCAGGTTTAGTTTAAAGACAGACAAAAAGTGTAAGAAGTCAATAAAGTTAAAACAGTTTGTGTGATAATCTTGTTGTTTTTTCAATTACTGTTTGCTGGCAAAGTTACATTGAAAGAGGGGATACCAATAATTTGTTGCAAGCAACTTTTTGCATTTGGACATTTGAACAATAATCATGAAGGGGAATTGTGTCAGGGTTTGTGATGAATGCTAATGTAGAAATCAAGTTGATTGTGTGCAAAAACAGTTACATGAAATAACCAACTAATCGAGGCTATCTCTATGTGATGTTTCCACAAGCAACATTGATGTTGATCGTGGTTATGTTGCATTGTCCAGAGTATCAAAATGTTGATTTGATGACACTGTTAAAATTGTGGGGTCATTTTAGGTGGAGCTGCTTGTGATGAAGGCCCTGTCCCTTGGACTGGTCAAGGGGTCCATTGACCAGGTGGATGAGAAAGTACACATGACCTGGGTACAGCCGAGAGTTCTTGACCGAGACCAGGTAGGTGGAGTGGCAGGCTTTCTCATGCCTTGTGCAGTATGTGGATTGATGGTTGGCTGTGGTGGAACATTTGAAGTACAAAAGTCGAGGATAATGCTGTTACAATAAGCATTTCATTATCTGCTTTACTAAATCCCAACAAGCCCAATCATTTTCTAAAGGTGTCACCATTTTACCAGTTGTTTGCAGTTCTTGATCAAATGCCATGAGTGACTGGGGAGTCCTCTACTGTTTACATTGGCATCATTATTGTGGGCAGTAGTGACTCTAAATTTCTCCAATATTTTCCCACCATATGGAAACTGAAAAGGTTGATAAAAACAAAGGGAATCTTGTCACTTACTTAGATTTTTGCTCAAATTTACTTGGTCAACTTGTCACTTGGCCAGGTCACACATCCACGACAGGCTCAGATTCATAACCCGCCAATTTTGTAGATAGACTAAGTTAACTTCGAGCTACTCCACACATCTCCAACATCTGTATCCGCTCCAGATCATCATTGTCAGCCAACAAATTGCGCTATTGACATTGAAAGCATTCAAGTGTTCGTGAAAATCTGACCTATGTTCCATTGTTGGCTAGTGGTAAACTCATGAACACTGCTTATGGCACCATGCGCTCAGTTCAGAGTATTGAGACTTTGAGCACAAAAAGGTGATTCAGCAAGCTCACTGGGCATTGTGGAAGTTCATGTTTCGATCACTAATGGAAGTATATTCAAATTCTGACATAGTAAGATAGTTACTTAGATGTCAAAACATAAAACCCAGGATTGGTACTTAAACATATGAAGTACATTTGAAATTTTGTCAAGTATTTGAAGTAGAATATGCAGTGGCATTAGTTTTGACACATAGGCCTGCTTGGTTGACCAACTTGCCATAGTTTTAATTAGTTTGTAGTTGACTTAAATGTTTGTCTATGAAAACACTGCAGTCCAGCATAATGCTGTTAACCAGAGTGATCATTGACTTATCAGTAATACTGTTGTTATTCAACCACTGACGGCAATGATTGATGATTTGAGTCTAAAAATACTTGTTCTTATAGTGTTTAGTGTCTTGAATGACTTCATATTTTCAGCATTTCTAATCTCTCCGATTACCTTTTCAATAATGAAACCTTTATAGTACAAATATCACTGCGTTATCTCACTGTACCTTTCCTTTACAGATTGCCACAATGCAGCTTCGGTTACAAGATTGGTGCAACGCAGTCAAAAACATGGAGATTTTGGTAGAAGGAAAGGCTCAAGATATACTGACATAAACTGTAGTTGTTACTATGGGTGAGCCTTGCTACAACATACATCAGGAGACGTTCAAAATCTGTACGTTACAATGATAATTTATTGTAACTATGTTAGGTTTAGGTAAAATCAGAACTTGGGACGTTTGTATGTTATATCGCTAACGTTCTCAACGCGATACAATGGGGGTCTACCAAGCATTGTGTCTCATTTGTCTTGTAAATATGTGCATGTTTATAGTGGATGCACAAAGCGGTATCTTGAAATGTGCTCTTTCTTGTTCAAGTTTTTCAAAACAAATTATTGATTTTTAAATGTGTCCAAAGGTCTATAAATAAAACGCACTTCATTTGTAAATTATTTGTTTTGTATGGTAATCTGGTTAAGAATAAAATATACAAGCCAATTTTCCTTGAGTAATCAAACTGCTACCTTTTTAAAAAGACAAATAAAATATAAAATCACCATTATTGGGATAACACAATTTAAAGCGGAATAAAATGGTAAGTATGTTTGGCAGAACTGACCTTAAATATTAAAAGGGAACTGTATTTTATTCTGAATAAATTCTGGATAGTTTTCTATGAATTGTTGATTAATTTCCCAAATAATTCAACACCAAAAATTAAACTTATATTCTCTAACGAAGCTCAAAAAATTACCGGCTTGGAGCGCTGCTTAGTCTCGTGACGTATTTGGCGGGGGCAAAGTCACTGTCCTGTGTTAGCGTGCAATCTTAGCAGCGTTTTTTATATTGTCGGAATAAGAAATTTTAGTGTGAAATTTCGGGTCACAAGGGATACCTGTTTGAGCCGAGGCAACACAAAGTGATACCTAGTCATCGTCAGACGAAAATTTGCCGGTGCAACTGGTGTCAGTGACTGTGCCGAGGGCAATGTGGACTCTAGCCATCCAGTCAGCCAGTTGTCAGCCAATACTCCGGCAGCTCTGTAAACTTGAAGGGTTGGTAAGTTACC
>NMRA01000149.1:195400-246243 GCA_002633005.1 Phoronis australis
TAAACTCTTCAAATATGACATAAGCAATGAATGTGTAAAGCAGCCGATACCCCGCCGTTCACGTCACTGACACATCAGCCAATCAGCGATCGCTTTCAGAATTCAGTGTTTTGACCATGAATTCGAATTGGCTTTTGTTTGGCACGCAAGTTAGGCAAATGTGAGTTTTATTTGTATGTTAGAACCGATTAACTGCAACATTATTTTGACTACAGTCCCCTTTTAAATCATTTTTGACAATGAACCTATGATTGGGATGTCTGTTCACTTATAAGTGAAACCACACAGCGCAAGACGTGTAAATAAGCTTCAAAGGAAGAATTGCTTATTATAGCAATTAGATTAAAACTGCATTATCAGTTATGCTTGGACTCCAGCGTTTTAAGTTTATAAATTCGAGAGTAGAAGGCAGTCTTGTGAAATATTTCTGTTGCTACACTGAATCAATTGTAGTTGTTTCCGGAATGCAAGTCACAGTTATCAAAGTCTATTTGGGAAGGATGAAATAGTTATTGTTGAAACACATTCTGCTCGTTCACAAAATAACATCAAAATGATTTTGTACAGGTTGAACTGACTCTGATTCTAGGCATTGTCCATCCACAAGTTGAACACATTCTGAATATAACACGTTCAAATTATTAACCATTTCACTAAGCCATGTGTTGACCAGACCTCATGAAGTAACTTGTATCCTGATTGAAAACTACAGTATCCAGGATTTGAAGCAACGTCTGATTGGATATAGATAACCATAATAAGTAAACAAAACAAGCATATAACTAACATCTAAGAGTGCCAGCTCACATAATATATAATTTAAAATTTGCAAGTAAATTTTATTAAAATTAATAAGCACCATCAATTCAAATTAAGCACCGTCAACTGTAAAAACATCACAACCTGGACACCACAGTGGGAACTAAATTGCATACTATACCCAGATATGTTCTGCAATCAATGACTAGAAAAGTAATCAGTTGAAAGTGGTTGGTTTCTAAGACCACTAAGTTCTTCTGTGAAATGGTTGCAACAGTAGCACCAAACGGGGATACAGTTAAAGTCTTTGTTCTTTACATAATTTTACCATACAATATTCAAGTCGTATATTGTTACAAACACACACTTCTCAAGTTCATATTCAAAGTCAATGTTGACGATTTACAAAAGTCCAGTAAATTTCCCTGACTTGCGTAATGTAAAGCTCTTCGCTGCACAATCAACGAAAACCATGTGCTTCATATGTATTGGGGGTAACCCTTAATTTTGGTTCTCTAATACGCCAAGAAGTGGCACAGATCAAGTAGAATCCATTGACTGCTCTAATGTAACTTTCACCGCCACTTGTTTTGTTCCAGTTTTAGTTTTGCCCGCTTGGCCTAATTAGTTCAGTTTCACATTCATTAATCTCTGTTCAAGCTCAGATTCTGGACTTTTATTAACAGTATTGGTGGTTATATTTGTACATTTTAGTTGATTGGCAACAGATCAAATTTTGCAAAATAGATATCGAGAAGTTTCCTGCCATCCATTTTATACGTTACAAATACTTAGAAATTCAAACTTAATTACCACCAGAATTGTGTGTGCAATTATTTCATCAAGCATAACAGATGTATAGGTACCCTGAACCTGATGAAATACAAAAGAGCCAGTCCTGTATTCCTTGGGCAAATGTCTCATGAAGGCGGTCGACTTTTACTTTATGAAATTTTCACAGCCTGCCCTGATCTTGCCGACCTTTCACAAGAATTTGCGAGCTGTGTCAATTTTAGCACATAATCCCTGGATACCTCTGGGGACTTAAGACCTTGAACAGTGTCGATGAAGTGATCTAGCATGGCCTTGTAACTGTCAAAGTAACGAGAGTGAAAGTTGTCATATACCTGCGGTAGATGACTTCCTGTTGCTGTGTCCAGCTGGACGTTGATTGGTCGCATATCCTTGGTTTTGATAGTGCCATCTGAACCAAACACCTGCAGCACACATTGAATGCAGTGATGACTTAAACTCTTTCCAATCAAATTGAAGAACAATCCCTATTAATTTTAAGAAAGGTAGAGATTGCATAATTAAACTACAAAATGATTTACAGAACTTTCAGGGCAAGAAATAAATTGACCTTCGACTCACCTCAAGAAATCCTTCGTGTCCATAAGTAGAGTTTCTACTGAATTCTATGCTACCGATGATTCCGCTGGAAAAGTTCAGAACTATGACGGCCGTGTCAAAGTCATTGACTGCAGCAATACCTGGGTCATGACAATGACCAGTGGCATAGACCTGAGTAGGGAAGTCACCCATCAGGAAACACATGATGTCGAGGTCATGGATGAGTGAATCTATAAATAATCCACCTGTGAACAAAAATGGTGACGGCAATTGATGGTAGCAATAACCGTAAAATATTGCATTCTCTTCAACTAGGAGAGATATCAGGTATCATTTTGCACTGAGACAATATTCCAATAATTACATACTAAATGGTGAAATCCCTGGCCAAGTAATAACACGCCACAGCACTTAATAATTTTCTAGAACTTTTTAATGCACGACATTGTGCTCATTACACGCCTAATGCTATTTTATCATTTCGTGATGTCAGCTTTATATTTTTCGACTTTCAACAGTCTGTTCCACTACAGCGTCTAATTGACAATATCAACATGCTCATAACAATGACTAACCTGTCTATTTGACAATATCAATGTCAATCGACTAACATGTCTGTTTTCCAGAACTGTCATGTTCCTTTGACTACCAGAAAGCAGAATTGTTTATTGTATGTAGGCCTTGACCTCATAGTACAGTTTACAATACAACTTCTATTTTCACCTCTTAGCACTGTTGCTCTTGAAATATTTTGTGCCAGGCTTTTTAGATCGACACTAAGTTCATGGCTTTGAAATAATCTAACGTCTGTCATATTCGTTAGCTAATTTCACATCACCAAGGACAGGGCAGTAACACATAAAACGAATCTCATTTTCAATTTAACCAGTATTGCATTGAATAGTAACTAGATCTTCTTTAAAACCATCCTTTCATTCTAAAGGTAACTTTGTTACCCAAACAATCTGTCTGTCTGTCAAAACTAACTTATTTGTTCGATAATTAACCTGTATGCTTGGTGATTGCATCTATATTGAAACTTTTCACTGCCCACAGGTAATAACCACTTTAACCATCAATTAAGCAAAACCATTATCACCCATGCTGTGCAGTGAACTGTGAATTACCAGGAGATAAACTAGTGGCCAACCATGCGTGTGGCAACACAAATCCTAGTGTGGATGCATACAAGGGGAGGCAATTACCAGCTGCATGCTTGCTGAGTTACATAGGTATAATTCATACAATATGCACCATATTTGTCGCATGTTGAAGGTTGTGCAGTGTGAACGTTCAGCTAAATGGGGGCTAGTTGCTCTGGGACAATTTGTTTAGGGAAACTCATAGTGTAGACACACACCTGAAGTTTTGACATATTCCACAGAGGTACGGTGAGCATCTCTGCTACACATCCTGATGGTGTGAATCTGGCCCACAGCCGAAACTGACAGACTACGGCTGATATGACGTACATTGGGATCAAATCGTCTGTAAAAGAGAAATGACTTTAAGAAGAGCCCAAAATAGAATTTTAAATTGCTCTAATCAAAGTGGCAGTATATGCACATAACTTGGTTATAAATAAACATTTATAGACACACGGCTACAACTTCAAAACATTGTAGAACACATGTGGGCCTAAATTTTGCATTACTTGTTGCAAATACACAATAAAGCAGAAAATAATCAATTTGCTTTTCGGTGAAATGGATTGATTTGAATAGTTTGTTACAATTCTGTATTTTCAACTACTCCAGAGGAGGTTATGTCCGGAAATCAACGTCAGTCACGGTCTTCTCATCAGGAACACTTATCTGCCAATGTTCAATATGAAGATTCTTCGAGACGGATAACAAAATGTACTAATAAAATAAAATAGCCACCACGTGGTACACTGCACATCAAGTCTGACTGAAAATTGAAAGGCATTATTACCAATCTGCCAAGTTTCATGAAAACCCATCACAGAATTCCAAAAATACATAGGAAAACGAAAAAAAAAAATTGCCACTAGAGGGCAGAGAGGTAGTTGGATCAGCCCGAAATTGTCATCTAGTGTCATCAGCTCATAGGAACACATCTGCCAAATCTCACCAAGATCCTGCAAGGCTTTCAGGAGACACAGCAGCAGACACCAGACGCCCGGACAGAGCTTACGGCCACTATGTGGACTAACATATAAATATACGAGCGCATAAAAAGGCTTCCCTTCTATAAAATTTTGTGTTTCCCACCCTATCCTCACTCGTGACGTAGTTAAGTATGAAAATATTCATTACTTTTGATTTGATAGTTGAAATGGGTTACTTTCTTTTGTTGCTGAACAAAACAGCAGCGTACAAATATAAAGAGACATTAGTTTTGTCCTTAGAATCATATAGATGACTTTCTTTTGTTGCTGAACAAAACAGCAACGTACAAATATAAAGAGACATTAGTCTTGTCCTTAGAATCATATAGATGACTTTCTTTTGTTGCTGAACAAAACAGCAACGTACAAATATAAAGAGACATTAGTTTTGTCCTTAGAATCATATAGATGACTTTCTTTTGTTGCTGAACAAAACAGCAACGTACAAATGTAAAGAGACATTAGTTTTGTCCTTAGAATCATATAGATGACTTTCTTTTGTTGCTGAACAAAACAGCAACATAAAAATATAAAGAGACATTAGTTTTGTCCTTAGAATCATATAGATGACTTTCTTTTGTTGCTGAACAAAACAGCAACGTACAAATATAAAGAGACATTAGTTTTGTCCTTAGAATCATATAGATGACTTTCTTTTTTTGCTGAACAAAACAGCAACGTACAAATATAAAGAGACATTAGTTTTGTCCTTAGAATCATATAGATGACTTAAGGGTTTTCCAAAACAGTGTGGGGTTGGCTGTGATGACGTAATTAGGGGCTGGACATGGCAGGGGGTTTACAGTCATGATGACGGGGGAGGGGGGCAACAAAGAGGCAAATTTTGGATGATGTAATATGTGAACCATTCCTTACGAGGAATTCATTTCAGAAGCCAATAGTGAGAAAAATCACCACTTTTACCGCTGCACATGAATTTATTTCAGCCTGTGTTTTATTGCGGTAAAGCCATGGCTAATGCAGTAATTGCTTTAATCCACACAATAGGACCTTTAGATCAGATTTCCTCTCTTGACTGACACCATTTGTATAATTCCATTGATAGAGAACAAGGTACCGCAAAACAGACTGAGTCTCTAATGTTCTCGGCATATTAAAATAACATAAGTTTATTGCTATAGATTAAACATACAGCTGGCCTTTAGCACTTTAAATTCAGTACGGTGGACTAACACCGTTAACAGACGACAAGAATTTTAAACTCAATGCAAAAGTTAAACTACTGGTATATCAGACTTAAGTTACCACAGGAATAGAGAAATAGGCTTTATATTTATGTGCCATTATAATTAATACATTATCACCTTTTTTAAGTCCAAATTTCATGTTTCAGTAAGAAAAGTACATTTATAAGAAAATAACCCCTTGGTCGATTTTAATGAAACCTTTTTTAAGTGAAAACTTCACCAGTTCCCTTAAAAACGTAGTTAGGAATTTTCAGTTTATAGTCTTTTCACTTGATTTCTACGACAAATCAACTCACAAAACGCAAGGTATTTTTGTAAAAAATAGAAGTCGTATTCGTCTTTGTTATATTACATAAAAACTAGGCCTTTATATCAAAAATCCTAACAGCGTTTTTGAGATTGATGAATAAATATCAAATTTGGAAAGTTTCAGCAAAATCCACCAAGCCGTTTTCGAGAACTTGTGTTCCTAAGTTCAAATTAAGTCAATCTGAGGCAAGCCCAGAAAAAGCCAATCATGTGACAAGACATGAAAATCTCAAGGACTTCGGTTAATTATTCAGTGAAAACTTGTTTTGGGTCAACATAACCTATACTACTCTTTGCTGTGTTCATTATTTCAACATCCACGCGCAATGTCAACTTAATTTCCTGTAACTAACTTAATTATCACAAATATGTTTAATCAGCCAAGTCGATTCCCATTGCATCGAGTCCCACTAGGTCATTTGGGCGGGGCCAACCTGTTAATTGGGTTAAGCTAGTGCAATGTGGTGTAGTTTAAAGTAGGTCAACAGTTCATTGTTATACACACCATGTGCCATGTGACTGATATGAAATCCAAGTTTGAAATGGATAACAGAAATCAACTCAGTGGTTGAAGTGTGCGGTGAGCATGAGATCGAAACAGCGAAATATAAAATTACCTATCAAATTAAGGAATTCGGGTGAGGATTTAATTCCTTTCACAACTTGATGTGTTCGTGAACCGTTCAAAGTCACAGACGTGTGAGGCGACTGGTAGCATTCGCTCTCAAGGGTCGTATGCACGCAGGCACACATTACTCCCTCACGATCAAAACTATGTTTTGTCTTCATTTTCCCCAGCATCTTTCTATCCTATGTACATGTCGTTGACTCAATATTATGGTGACTCGGTGAATGGACTGGAGAGTGCATACTTAGCTGTCTGTCATGGCAGGAGATTCAGTTTGAGTGACAGCAGTTGTGTGGTTCCAAGGTGGTTCTACTAAATCTTTTTTGTAAATGTGAAAACAAAAAATTCTGAAAATAGGTGACCTTTGCACTAATGACCTACGTACCTTGGGGGCTCACATAACCCGCATCATGTAGTGTTATTCCCCAACCCCACTTGACGATACTTACGGCTGAATCATCTGCGACAGATCATTTTCGACACAAAACTCGTTCTTAAAAACATTTGGCAATTTTCAACCTACCTGTTACTTCATTTTCACATCATCAGTGTATGTTGTGTTTCTAACTAATTTGACCAGGCAAGCAATCATAGAGACAAGGAATTAGCTTGCAAGTTTCACTAATCAACAGACTTAAGTGTTTACGAAAGGAATTTAATGGGACCAGTGACTAAAACCAGGAACTTGAGTTTTAAAAGTTGAAATTCTCGGTGTGAACAGGGGCAGTTAAATAAATGTTGTTCGTGTAGTAGGTATAACGTTGTTTAGTTGATGTGAACAAGACAAACAGTGTTGGTTGGGATATGATATGTAGCACCTAATAATTACAGTAGTGAGCTTTGATATATACAGTGATTCATGCTCAGAACTTTGAGGAACAGACTGGTGTACCACTATCATCTAATTGTTTGTAAAGAATATATGTTTTAAAATGAGTTTTTGACATGTGTGCCAATGTTTTACCTGTTCAATGCACATAGAAGTGGTAATTTGTTGCTTTCGGCCAAGTCATAAATCTTCTTTATCCCCTCCACACTTTTGGACAGTGGCTTTTCACATAGCAATGCCTTCTCTGAAAAATAATTTGAATTTCTACCCACGTGATTGTGAGACCTTGAACCTTTGACAGCATTCAAGATCTCATGAAGGTGATGCGTATGGTAGATCACATCAGCATGTGTGATTAAACTGCATCATCACAAACATTATGGTAACATATGGTATTACATTTTACAAATATGGAACAATCTTGAAGGTGATGTTTGGTCATATGGTCCAAAGGAGAGCAATATTGTTTTCCCAGCAAGGGATCATTCTGTATTTGTTTTCCCGGCGAGGGATCATTCAGTATTTATTATATAAAATGCATCGTTTGCACAAACTCCGTCTCCCCCACTCCACTACACACCTTCGTTGCGGCCGACTTTCGGCACCCCCTTGGTCTCAGGTATTGCACTGGCACCCTATTTGGATTCGAGGTGTTCTATTTTTTTCTTTTGGACTGTTTTTTTGCGGTCGCGAAGGGAGGGTGGCCAGTTTCATAATGGCCTTAGTCGGTCGGCTCAACGACCTGGGTGACTTCACTCCGTCGGCTAAATTTCACTCCCTCCGGCTTCTGTCACGTATATAATTCATCAGGCCTGTCGCTGCCAAAATTAATGATGCCTCATTAAAAATTTTTGGTCTTCCTTGAGTAAACTAAATTATTTGTGTTGGAAAATTGGCGTTCTTCAGTTATTCTGCTGCTAAAATTGCGATGCCCTTTTGGGCGCCAATTTCCGTCACCTATTGGGCAATTTCCATGATATTCAATCAACTGTGAGGTTGCGTACCCCGGTACATTTCGTAAACTCGGAAGTGGTTTCATTTCATTACAAGATTTTACTATTTTAATACCAGAAAACGCAATTTCAGAACAAACTCTCGAGAGATGATGCAAAATTTTAAGAAATGGCGCGTATGTGCACGTCGCGAGTATGCACTGTTTTCAAAACAACAGTCGGACAGATTTTCCTTTTTTACAAAAGGCAGAGAATTACGAAAAAAGTTTATTAGATTGTTTTACTTCTATCAACGGCTGTAACAGGCAAGGTGAATGTCAGTTCATTCCCAGGTTCTGCATGCACCCCTGCAGGTTGTTAGCTTTAAGTTTCACGACGAGGTGCCAAGCTGAGCACCTGGGTTGTGTCGGTGTCCGATGGAGCAGTCTACACACGGCTACCTAGCTGTATGTTGATGACAGTCTTCATACAGCTAGCTGGCTTTCTACCTCAGTATGTACATTTATGATGCAACTTTTGTAGTGTGCTGTACAATATTGTAAATGCATTCTTAGTTTTCACTTTAAAAGAGTTATATCTGATAACCGTACTTTGTGTTACGGCAGGGTCAAAAGTTCTCAGTGGAAAAAAATTTGTACTGCATGGGGAAAGAATCCCGCAGCCGCACAGTTTGCCTACTAAAATCTGATAGTGACAGAAATTCTGCTTGAAGCTTTGAACACGGTCTCTTCAAGAAGTATTCCCGTCTCTTGCAATGAACACTCGGGTCACTCTTAGGTGAGCTATTTCCCTCCCGGCTCGGCGTTTCCCACTAGCTGCTACCAATGCAAACCCCCATGAGAGGCCTACCTCACGACCAGTGTCCATAGTAAGGTGGTTACGGGAACGAACAGGTGCATGACTTTTGTGAGAAATCAAGCTAATATAATGCACTATGAGCCTGAAAACCACAATCTTGATAAGATCTACACAACCACAAATGCTCAAGAGAACAAAATCTGAAAGTTGGTGTTGACTTGTCTCTCTGTAATTATCATATGCAATCCACTATGAACAGGCTAATCACTCAGACATGAACAGACTAATGCACCCATACAATCATTGCTCCAACAACAAAACAATGTTCAGCTGAAGTAATACACACATTTGCAAAATGTATGAACATGACAATTAAAAAATTACCATAAATGGTCTGTGTTGCTCTTTATTTCCTTTGGTTCGATAAACAACACATAACGAGCCTTCAGAAGAATGACCAAAACAAGATTGACCTACTTGAATAGTGAGGTCACACTGAATTTGTCACAAAAATACAAATTGTGGATTTTTCTTTTTGTTTAAAGACTGTTGTTTGCTGATTTTTATGTTAGTTGAACTAATTTAGCACTGTCTTCCAATGCTAAGTGGTTGTAGTGTTGTTTACCAGCAATGCTAGCAAGCAGGCTAGACATTATCAATATTAAGGTTTGTAAGCCCTGTTGCATTTGGCAAGATTTTTTTTACAAAACTCACGCTTCACCATTCCTGCACAAGCCCCGAACCACCTCACAATGGACACTGACTGTGTGGTAGGCCCTTCATTGGCAATGTAGCCTGTAGGCAAGCGTTGCTGGCTGGTAATCAACACAATAACCACTTATCGTCGAAAGATGTTGCCAGATTCGTTAACAGCATAAAAATCAGCGAAGGACAGTATTTAAACAAAAAAATTCACCCACAAGTAGTATTTCCCAGTACTGATGTGTTGAGTTCAGCATAGTATAGTGAGTGCATAGCATTTCAGACTTCTTTCTCATGAGCATCTATGGTAATGTGATTAACTAGTACATGGCAGAAACAGACAGCAACTTACTGCTGGTTAGAGCCTTCAGACAAACTTCTTCATGATTTTCAGTTGGTGTACATACAAACACAGCATCCACACTGCAAGGTAAAGTTGTACATGTTTACAAAAGCCAGAAACTTGACATTCAGCACGCTCGTTGTCTCTATGCTTATAGATATTGTGTTTGCTTGCACTAGAGTTTCTGACCAGCTGTCACAAGAAATGGTTTGCAACTTTGCTACTAAATTGCAAGCCATACTATTTCTTGGAAGAACTCAAGTTTTTTTCTCATCAATCCACAAGAACGGAGATTCTAAGTTTCCAAATCTTAACAAACTGACGATTCACCCTTCCATACTAAAACAAGATAACCCATGTACGTGCTATATCCATTGACTTTGCTGGAGGTATAGTGAAAAATACCACCAACAGGTGCATGAGTGCATACGTTGCCATCGTCGTATCAATATTGAGTTTACATTGTAACACAGGTAAAAACAATCTGGGCTTCATAAGTCACCCAGTCACCTCTAACACAGGTACTCAAGTGTCCCAAACTCCCTCTGTAATAACCAAGGTAAGCGTAAAAACAAATCAAAAATCATTTTTCACATTTCTTGTTGATCAAAAATAGTGTTTAAAGCACTTTAAACTTAGAATGCATTAAATTTTGAACAATTTCTAGAACACAAAAATGACTCAAGATGGTTCTAATCCACACCTCTACTGTAACACTATACAATCAAGTTTTTGCTCCCTTGCACTGTACTACCTGGAGTCCTCAAAAACTTTATCGCAGTCACTGTATGGTACAGCAGTGATGTGTGTAGCTCTTTGCTCTTCCAAAAATGACCTCAATCGCTCAACATCCAGATCAACCACATAGAGTATATTGGCTCTAATGTTGTTCACCAAGTTTGGAAAGTGAATGCCAGCCCCAGCCCGACCCAATCCAAACAGAGCAAAGTTCACTATCTTCCTCTCAGTAGATTGACTCATTCTGTAAGAGGTCAGCGTCAAATTATCTTGTGCTCTACGGTTCAGCTGTAGGGATACTGTTGCGAAAACTACACTGTAAAATAACATCAATATCTGATTAAAAATTGCCAAATTATTTATGGTAAAGCTTCTTCAAATTAGAACAAAATACAAAGAAACACTGCAATTTTATTTCATCAAAATTTTCAATAAGAGTAAACAAGAAGACAATTTTACTTTATTATTTGAAAACTTTATATAACACAACTGTCATCAGCAAACACACAATAAAATTATGAATATTTTGGCAATACAGCATCATCTGAAAAATGAAAAAATGGCAATTTTGGTGATTGTTCGAATTTGAGGAAACTTTGTCATAATACATTGTTTAAAACTTCTTACATGTTTGTCAATGCCCACAATTTCTCAAAGCATAGTTTGATGTCTGATGATAGCCACAGACCTTAAAATGGTTAAAGCTTTATTTGGTGCTACTGATCTCACATCGGCCATTGTGCAAAAAACATCAAATTGAATATTCAATTCCATTACTCTGCCACTTTGTGTCAAGTAAGTTGGTGACATTTTACATGATGAAATCAGTTTTCTACAATTCCAGCAAGATACTCCAAACTCTTCTTACAATTAAGACTGGTTTGCACTGCCTTTTGACTCTCATCATTCTGGGCTAGCTTGTTGTTATTCACTAATCCATAGGGGTAATAAAACAATCAGCCAGGACCAGGAACCCTTTATAAAGCTATGTTTAGTTACACAGCCCAACTGGGACAGTTGTAGGACTAAGAGCATTGACATACAATCATCTGCAAAATTCTAACCACAATGCAGGGGCTAGTTACCCCCTCCAAACCCAAAATATGTTTGTTGTACAGTGGAGATCCCTAAACTAATGAAGTGGCAACTACTCAGTTGTCAGCAAGTCAAGTCCTTTGGATGCTATTTAAAGTTGTGATTTCACTTAAGGTAAAAATTCTGCAATTCTCCAGTTCGGTACACAAGATGGCAGACAAGTGAAATTTCGTTTTGTCAAATTTCTCAAGAAAAATAACTTTTCAGGAAAATTGACTTTGCTTTTAACAAAGTTTGTAAGGCATAGTTATTACCAAACAACATTTGGTAAAATTCTTAACATTTGCAACAATGTGGTGAGCCTCTGAAAAAAAGATATTTGGCAATTATAGCAATTATTTTTGTACCAAATTGAAAAATTTTGACCAAAACAACTAAAATAAATACTAATGGTGAGTGGTTTAGAAAGAAAAACCTTTTAAGCAAGAAAAATGAACTTTGAGCTATCTATGCACTGTCCATCCAAGAGCATGTGGTCATAAATGATGGGAAAAGCCCACTGCTGCAATTTTTGACCAAAACAACTAAAACAAATACTAATGGTGAGTGGTTTAGAAAGAAAAACCTACATGTACTCAAAAAATATTAAAAAATCAGACTCTGGTGTAATTTTTATATTTCTGGTACAAAAATATACATGGCAATTTGGTTATTTGATGCAGTGGTGTACATACCAAAGAAACACATGGGAACTTAATACTAGTACAGCCCCTGCCTTATGATGTCAGAAGGCAAAAACATATTGAATGTTACCAGGCCCAACAACACGGAGTTCTACTTTGGAATCAACTGAGGAACAATGTTAGGTGTTGTACTGACATAGAAACAAGTCATTTTATTTATAGTCGGTTAAGTAAAACAAGAGGAAAAAACATTAGCCATAGGCTAGTACACCGACAAATAAGTACATAAGTTATAAAATAAATAAATTTAAAATACTACATACAACTTGTAGTTGTAGAATGTCAAGTTTTTTAAACAAGAATGCACTCCCTGCCAGAGTTGTGCTCCATGTGTCTTTTGTTGTAAATTAAGTCATTTACTACATCTTTGTACATACTCATGGCATTAGCAGTTTTCCCGTGACAATTTTGGATTTGGAGGGGAGCTAGGAACCAGTAAGAGATACAGGTTCCTAGGAGAGAGTAATTAGCACAATATCTATGATGTAATTACCTATCAGGGATGGGTTCACAATTAACTGACTTCTACTAAGTTGTTTTGATATTCCGTTTAAACCTGGGAGTAATATTGATATTGGTCCTAGGTTTAAACACAGAATAAAAGGATAGCAACCTTCACCCGTAAGAAAAAAAACAAGTAGACAGGAGTATTAAAATAAAGTAATGAACACAGGTATGAAGCATATTTAAAACAGGTGAAGCATATTTAAAACCATTTTGGGAAGTGTCAAGATCGACACAAATTACTTTTTAGTCTTTTTAATGGATTTAAGATGTACCAAGTTAAAACTGCTCTCCACATTGCAGACTTTAACTCTGTGCAAATGCCAGAGAAAAACAATTTGTGCGTAATAACAACCACCATTGTTAAGAAAGTAGTGCTAGCTATTACCTATCCACTTCATTAGCTCAAATCCACATTATACAAAAGTTTTCTGGGGCTTGGATTGGAAATCAGAGCGGTGACCAGTGTAAGCGAGAAATTCTCCACATGTCGCCCGAGGGGCTACGTTGCCTAACAAGAACAGGTAAACTGTAACCATTGACTATATCTATGGTGTAACAGTAACCCTACTAGGCCTAGCTTTCGGAGTGGTGGACCTTCCTTAGACCATAGACTAACGAGTAGGCATATCTATGCTTAGACTTAGTCTAGTCTAGGAACAAGTAGTCATAGTGAACCTTCATAGACATAGTCACTAGTAGTGCCATGTAGAGGTCTAAAGCACGCCCAAATAATGGTATACGCGTGCTATCAGTAAGTAAGCCATTTCCCCAGTCTGTAAATACTTATTTACTAATGGGTTACGTGTCTAATTTTACAGTTTTGTAACTATACGAACCCAATGATGAACAGGGACAGCCGTCAGCAGTAGGCTGACTGTGAACTTTGGTGCGCTGGCCGACAAGCACGATAATCACTTCTTGTTTAGCAGCGCCATCTATTCTAGTTCTCGGAAACTACAGTTGCACCATGCATTCAATATGGGTGCTCTTACCAGTGATTTTGCATAAAACGTGCACTCGTGTATGAGACATCTATTTTTAAAAGTTTCCAAAAAGCTGCTGTAGCATTGTAAATTTTTCATTTTATTCTGTAAATGTTTTTGTATTTTCTAATTTCCATGGTTATAAAAATAATAAGAAAAATAGGAAAGTAACATTTTTAGTAGACTTCAGCTGATAAATGTTGTGAATAAAATTAGAATGCTTTGGTGGGTCAAGAATCGTTACATATCATTAAAATATCAGAAACACAAAATTAGTCCAATTATGATAACACAAACTCGACATTTCTGGAGATATTTTCACGTGGAAGGTCAAGTCATAGGCATTTCACAACTACTGCAGGGGTGACATCAATTTTATTTGGTGAGGTGTTTTGACCTGAAATTTTATGAGCTTTGTCTGAGTGAATTATGAACTATCAGTTCTGCCCAAGCCAAAAGATCACTTCTAAAGTGAGTAAAGAACAAGTCAAGATCCAATTTCCAATGGTAAATGGCCTGAATCAAAACTGTTTTTGACAAAAAGTGTAATTTTGTTTCTCGAGAGCTTGTCCCCAGTTTCAATGTGTGTGCGTGTGTGCCCATGTGTGTGCCCATGTGTGTGCGTGTGTGCCCATGTGTGTGGTGTGCATGCAGACATTGTATGTGTTTTCAGAAATATTTCAGAAGGAAATGGGTTCTCTGTGGTCACATTCCTACACTTTTGAGTAATGCTTAAACTCTTCAGTTGTCACAACTAATTCTTGGAAAGGGAACCATCAGTTTGTCCAAATAAATTGTGTATGCAGCACTTCACTCAAACTGACAAGACATTAAAGTTGGGGTTCAATGGATAACAAAGACTGTCATAGTGGATTCAGAGAAGCCATTTAACTGCTTGGTACAATTTCACTAACTTAGGACACTCTACGTGCACTGAAACAAACTTTACTATTATTACTAAACTACTGTTTTCAATTCTTGCTTAGAGTGCAGAACTTTTTGATTTTATTTTTATATGTGTTTACTGCAACACCATACCTGGGCCTTATAACAAATATTGGCACCCAATAAAATGCACACGAAAACACATGACAATTGTTTTCAAAATTTTATTATAATACAAATAAATCGATGAACATTAACACAATATGAGAATGGTCTGAATGAGACATGACACTTGACTTGTGACAATACTACAAGCTTCTCTCCCCACTTTCTACCACTAAATAAAACTACAACTTAACATGTATTCACACAAAGGTTATCAAAATTTTCCAAAAAGAACACCCCCCACACATTGTAAGACTAGTAGAGCACTGCCTCTCAAAATAAGAACATTAAAATGCTTTTCAATGAGAAGAAAATGCCAGTATAAACAAATCTTAAGCCACACCAAAAGAATCCTATTTTTCAAAGGAATTTATGGAATCTATGTCAAATGAGTATTTCAGGACTTGTGGACTTTTCACTGCACTATCTAGCTAACACTAACACTAACTGTCTCCAGCCAGTCTACAGTCACCATGCCAAGACCAATAATATTGCCTAATGAGAGCTCTCTGATGGTTGATATCAGAAAACCTAACATGTGTTTTCAGGTTGCTCACAGCTTGGTTATAAATGTATACTCTTGCATTGCTAGTGGTCATTGCACATAGAAATGGATTGATAATGGATCGCAGGCACAAATATAATTTTGATCAGAGCATGCATCAAACAAATTCGAATCTTGTAGGAATATATTGAGCTTCCTTCATGAAGTCGCAGTGCTTTGAATACCATTCACTCGTAATGCTCCTCATTTAATTCTCTAAATGCGACACTTCATGAAATAGACTATAGTGCATGCTATAAGCTGATGCCGGGAATAAACACAATTCGCGCTCGAGATGCACGCTCACAAGTCAACGGTTGCTATGCAATCAGAATTGATACAAACTGAGCACCAATAACAAGAACAACAATTAAACATTGGCCCCGGAACATGAACATCACTTGCACACTGAATGCAAAACTGAGCAAAGCCACAAAGTACCAGACGACGGCAAATGTACATCTCAGGAAAATACAAACGCTTCTTCCTAAGTATCAGATCAAACTCGGCAGCCGCAATAATTGACAATTTAATCATTGCTTGTGAGATCATTATCATTCACAAGTAGATGAAGAATATGTTAAAACAGTAAAGCATCTTGGGAAATGTGAATTCAGAGTTGTTTGTGGCAAGCTGAACTGACAAATGTGAAGTGAAATTGTGACCGTCGACTCGTTCATTGTAATGGCCAGCAATAAATAACCTGCTCAAAGACATGGCACGCAAAGTGAAAACAAAATACAACACAGTCTTTTCTGTAATAATAAATGTACATTGAGAACAGAAAATGGATGGAATGACAAAATGTTCACCAGACAACTTCCAATTGAGGTTTTCTAACATTGCATAACATCCAACTAACAGTGACAGCTTGGAATCTGATTTTCAATATTTAGCATTCTTATTCCAAGTCACTGGCACTGCCGTTATTTACATCCAAAGGGAAAATGCACAAATTTCCCTAGACTGCCAAAATAAAACCTGGTCAAAAATGTAAAACAGAGTGAATGTTCACTGAATTTTTGAAGCGCAGTAACCAACGCTGTTTTAATATTCCTATAAAATGCCAGTTAGGGATAATGTTACGTTGTTATGGCAACAGAATATCTAAAACACTACAATAAGACTACATAACCTAGTATAAATAGGCAAAACACTAAAACTTAGTCACAAATAAATTAATAGGGACAAGACTTATTGCACTGAACGTGTCTGAGGCTTCCAAATTAAAACCTAGAAAACACTTTGAGTGATTCTCACCAGTACTCTGCCAACAGACAGTCTTTAAAATGACAATGATAATCTGTGGAAACAACAAGACAGCAACATTACATGACTTTTCTGTGAAACAATAAAAGAATTGTGGTTGTCTCATAATATAAAAAAAATCTCAAACCCATTACAAGGGAAATAATAGCTGATTTTTTAAAGTTGACAGATCAACCATAGTTATTGTTACTAGGGTAATACAACATGAGCAAAACTGACTCCCTTGCTGAGGGCGCCTACTAAGTCAAAGTGCCAATTTCTGTTTTGTCTACGTTCAGGATGTAGTAAGCTTCAACCTGTGACATTTGAACATTTGATGTTGAAACAAACCACAAGCCGGGTGTATGGTACTCTTAAAATACTGATTTGAGATCAGGCATTGTTTGAATTCAGATAGTCACTGGCACTGTTCTACACTGGAAAACGGATGGAAGGACCTCTGTTGGATGACAAGGGAAGAGCACATGACCCTAGACATGATCAGGTTAACTCTGATACAGAAGGTAGCCCTTTATAGTGGTGGGAAGTGGAAGCTTGTAGATGTCACGCAGTTTGTCACGGCCCAGTTCCTTTCGGATTGTACGCCTACAGATGTCCATGAGAGGTAGTGGTTCAGCTGTTGATAAAATGAAACATTATCAATTATTGTTGTCAAAATAACAATTACTGTTATGACGGTTTAAGATATGGCTTAAGGTCAATTAAAGTAAAAAATGGCTCAACATAGCCTCCTTCTTCATAGGTGGTATGGTAGTCGATGACTAGTCTATCTTGTTAAAACCTCTTCTAAAATTTTATACGATTCTATATTTCATGGTAACCAAATTTAACAATAATGGGAAATATTCACTTTCTGCGCCAACGCAATGAAAAATTAACGTAATTTTTCATTTATCCACACAAAAATATTTAACAAACTGTCACCATTTTTCAAAGGCTGCAACTGTTGGAAACTGCCAATTTTCTTTGCATACAATGAACTAAGCTAACAGACTGAAAAATTAAATCTACTCTTGTTGAGTAATTCAAAAAAATAAAATTTCACTTATGGAGCATGAGTGAGGTAAAATTCTCTAACTCCCATTACAATGTGAAATACATGGAACTGACGTCACCAACACAAACATGTAGTCTACAACAACTTAATAGACCATATTATTTTGTCACTGACCGTGGATCATTTGCGTCACCAAAACGACAATTGACTGATATGAACCAATAAAACTAAGAATTAGGATTACAACCGATTACTTCTGAGAAATTTGTTTTCACACTAGCAGAAAAAATTTCAAGAAAAATGCAATTATGATCAGACGTTCATGGTTCACATAAAGTAACATCTAGACTAAGCAAACAAACGGCAATTCGAAGTTCTTGTTCCACAATTTACATCATTAATTTTTTATTTTACTCTCACTTTTACATTTTATATAATCATGTGGATCTAACAACTTGAAAAAACTCATTTTCATCATTGAATTCAAGAACATGCCAAAGCCATAAATTTAGGAAATTACGTATGATTCTTACTAATTGTTGCAGTTGAGAAAAAGTCTTGGCTATTTAAAGACATCAAAACATTCAGTAAGGAGAAAACAGTATGGTGTTTACTGCTGCTTTTTCAAAAACATTTGAAATCAGGAAAATAAAAAAGTAGTCAACAAGGTTTATTGCTTGCCGCCACCCTCTCTGTAATCAGCCTGGTATCATTGGTATGCTGGCAACATGATGGGTCAAACCCCGTATATCACATCAAGAGTTGTGTTAACATACATAAACATAAGGTGTGTAGATGGGCTTGACAGCTATGAGGCAGGAAGATAATCAATCCAGAAAAAAAAGAATTACCTCGTCTGTGATATGAGCTATATCATTGTATTTTTCTCATGTCAAGAAGGCTCTGTTGTCAAGTTAACACAAGACAGTTTTTTAATACTCTTTTTAGATATTACGGTTTCTCAACCCTCAAATAGTTAACAAATTACACTAAAATTACACCAGAGAATTGCAGCTCATCTCTTTCGAAGTTTTACACTGAGGATAAATTTCTGCCGTCTCTTGTTGCTAAGCCCATGAGAGAGATGCTAACAATATGGATTCTTGAACACAATGTATGTATGATTCATGAACAAGCCCCAAGACACAACACTTACGATCAAGGCCGCCTAAGTATTTCAGCATGACTTCGCAGTGACCCCAGACAGCACTAACGATTGGATAGAGTTTCTTTCCCTTGAGGCCGCGGAAGGCCACACCAAGATATTGTCCATCCACCATGTAACTTAAGGTTCCCTCGTCCATGTCAAGGATGAGTAAAAACGAGTCCGGCACAACGAAAGATTCGTCAGATGAGAGGAAGGCAGGATATGTGACTCCAGGATTATTGTTTTTAGTGTCGTGGTACAGCTTATTGCGTCCGAGATCCCAACCCCACGACTCCGTGTTACTTCCGACAAGTGAGGAGTAACCAACACAGTGCAGAGGTGCATTGGCTGTGGCCACTCCAATAACAGCATGTGTCCCCCTCTGACGAGTACTCCAGTGGACTTCCCACACATGTAGTCCTCTCACATAACCCTGTTTACCACGAATACAGTCCGTGCTTTGAGCGACAGGGTGTCTATGTAACGTTAGTTTATCTTCCTCTTTCACGAATATATTCAACGACCGGTCCTCATTATTCCATGTGTTTTTCTCCTGAACATCTTTAGCTGGTGCTGGCATGTCAAGCAACATGTCGAGCCTCGGAGATTTCTGGAAGTCTGGATTGAAGATGTAATCCCGCTGGAAGTGTTTCAGAGACGGTTCCCGTGGAGACATAGTCTTAATGCCGCCACTCACTTTCTGACCCATTATCATCTGAGCAAGGCGGGTGTGAAGGGGACGGCGACGTTCTTCTACACTTCTTGAACGACGGTTGTTGGGTGAATAGGGGCGCAGTCTACTGGAATTCTTTTGTCCTGAAGAACAGAAAATAAATGTATCATGATAAGGAAATAAGCCACTCGTTTTTAGAAAATTCACAAACAAAACAAATGAAGCTGATCCTACCTAGTGAATAAAATCCAATGGCAAAATTTCCATAAAACCAAAAAACCCTGGAATATGGAAACTGCCTCTAGATCATCCCTAGTCCAGAACAGACTGCACCTTGACACATGTTCATTGACAGCATGAGGTCACTTGTGCTGACAACAACTTCCTATGCGAAAACCACACACCAAAAACCACAGACCAACCACACTGGTTCAGCAGAGTCATGATAGGAGAGCAATATGGAATTTCATTGAATCCACTCACCAAAGAGGATAAATTAAATCAAACCATGTTGAAAGACAGGATAAATCTGGACAAACCATATTGAAAAACATGACATTAAGCCTGGTCTTAACACTGGGAGCAGGGTGAAACTGAGCTTGTCTTTACTGAAAGGAAATAAAAACTAAAACTAACAAAAATTCCCAGCAGATATAAAACGGAAAAACAAGAAACGAAATTACCAAACGATTAAAGTTCACAATAACAATGCTAGAAAAACAAACTGCGTATACGTTTGTTGAATCATCAGAAAACGTCACTGTTAAAATGACCAGGTTTACCCTACAGGTCTAGTGGCAAAATTTCAGAATTCATGCCACAAATAACCACATCTGAGCCATGTGTCCTTCAGGACCTGTTGGAAAACCAATCACTCGTAATTAAATGTATGAAAAAAGAGGCCAATGTTGCTTTTAACACTTTCTCCATCGGCTAATGACTTCTCTCAGGTATTCACAGAAACATACAGATAGAGCAAGAGAATACCACAAGACAGTGAGTGACCTTTGACTCTTCTAAGAGTTGTTTGTGGCAGTGAACCATGTGATGTACAAAACTGAATAATGTTCAGGAGATGATGTGGGTAAGGACATCATGTCAACTGAGTCTTATTCAACTGAGATCAAAACAGTAATTTATGATTAGGAAACGCTGAAACATTCATGAACACATCCGCTTATAATCGGTATATTGAGTGATGAAAGATGATATTTAGAAGAACAGATAATAAATATGGTTGACATCAAAAACAGCTACGAGGAAAAGACGTGTGATATACATGAGGGTGAACTGTGCTGTGGGGGTGTACTATTAACAAGGGATACCTGGTTATATAGATGGTATTGTTAGCTTTGAGAAAAACATATGCTTAAAAACAGTGAAGTTAGAGTTCATTTGCTAAACTGGAGTGAGATGCTTTTACAATCCTTTCTGAAACAGTAAAAAATAAGAATAGCTCATTTTACACCGAGACAACAAAAGTAAGAGTTTTACACCAAGTACAAGAACAGTAAACTGACCCAAGCCTAGTATAGTGTTTGTACTTTTCTTCACAATCACTGACCCCATATCAACCCTATTGTGAGCAACAGCCATAATCAGGCAGAAACAGCTTGTGAGCCAGACAAAGAAATCCATGGAAACAAAGAAGCTGCCATCCACTGAACACAGTACATCAAAAAAGAGGAAAATTCAGCTAATGATCACCAGCTGTAACCTAAGCATACTATGACCTAGCCAAACTGGTGGTCCATCCACCAATACACAACCTTACCCATTATAAGTCGCATTCTTCTCACCCAGTCATATGTGCTTTCATAGGTGTGGAGAACTGATCTAACTGTGGTTGACAGGAAGTCAACACATGCACTCATATACATGGTTAATGAGGGGGAGTTAGGACAGCTCATCCCAGTCTGAGAAAGGGGTGTTTACAACTGATTCATGCCTACGTCATGCGACCTAGTTTAACAGCAGGGCAAACACGAGTACAGGTTAACCTACGTCATAGACAGTAAACAAGATACAGTTAGGTGGAAGTGCGCACCCTGGTCACCCCTATGACGACTGCTTTGTGTTTTGCCTAATTACAGTGATATATGCGTTTCCATGGATCTGACTGAGCGAAATATAAGCACTGGATAAGTCCATTAGGCTTTTCATTTTATATTGATACTGAGCAAAATCTATAGCTTTTCAAATCAACTTAGGCACTGGCTATTTTTAGATTCTGTTCATGAATAACACTAGATTTCATAAAAACAAAACCTTCGTTAATCCATCCATCAAACTCCAGAAAATAATCAAATGGCTAGAGTTCACACTCTGCATGAGTTTTTGTTGTGTCAACAAAATATCAGAATATGTTCATAAAACTTCTATGACATCATCTACAGATTCTACATTTAAACAGACTTTGGTCTGTAGGTTAGCCTACACAAGACAACAACTGTGTGTGATGAGTTCTCAGTAAGAAAACAGATGTTCTTGACACCGGTGTAACCAATCAATGTACAAGGTCCTTGATTTTCTTTGTGCCATTTGAACATTGTGATGGAAGTTAACTTGTGAGAATATTTGATATAATTTGCCAGAAGTAACGTGATATTTAGATGTTTAACTCGTGCACAACATTGACTTTGAGGTCTAGCTGATCACGTCAATCTAAACACAAGAATAATAAAAAAAATCAGAAAAATCAAAAAAATTTCAATTGCGTTTCAATAATCCGTATTATAATTTCAATTCTTTACATAATAAATATCGTGTGGTCAGACCAAAATAGCACAACCCCCTACTCCACCCCTTTCAGCCAACCCAAAGCCCCATGCATAAACGCCCTTTCATACAAAATTTACTCTGGTATGAGCAGAGCGTGGACATAAACTGCGAAGTTAATTGAATTGTTCATACCAGCTTCAGTAGTTAAAGGCATCAAAGTGAATGGCAGGTGACGCTGTCGTCATCAAAGTAATCGCAGCGCTGATGCATCCTGTGCGAGGTAAGATTTACTTAGTATAACAATTTGAGAATATTTACATATGATAAGCTAATAAACATAAAACTTATTTCTAAATCTATTGGTGATTATTCGAACAAAATATAAGCAACTATTAGAGACGAAATTGCCCTTTAAATGTTGATGAAAGCAGTGGCCCCTTTGTTAAGACTGAAGTTGAAAGTTCACATCGCACTGCAGCGTGGACACTCCACTGTTGAATCCACCCATTTACTGCGAAGTTAATAGGGGCTGTCAACTTCGATCCAGGACCGAAGTTAACCGTTCATATTGACTGCAACTCCCGACACCTGGATGTTAATATGAAAGGACCATAAGACAGGCCACACCCCAGTCACACAGAGGGAACTGGACAAAATTCACCTGGATGTTAATATGAAAGGACCATAAGACAGGCCAAACCCCAGTCACACACAGGGAACTGGACAAAATTGATATAATTCCCTCAAGCCACATGACCACACAGATTTGACAGTGTGGCATTCCATTTAGTACAGTCACAAAATAATTTGATCAGCTACTTAATTCATACAATGGTGGAAGTGATTCAGTCTTTGTGATTGACATAGAGTTACTATTTGTAAAATAATCTCCAGACAGCCTACACAACATCCCAAGTCCAAAGAGTTAGTGGAAGTAGGTTGTTGATTTTGGGAAAACTATAAATAGACGCAGAGCAAGTACAGTCAAGGAATTCCACTCAATGAAAACAAGAGGCACAATGCTGTCTGCACAGTGGACCAGGTACAAGCTTGGTTGAGGCAAGTGCAATATTGTACCAATAGTTAGCAATCTGACTGGCCATAAACATTAACAGGGGAAAACTAATCTTGACACTGTCTGATCCAAATTTTGGAATGCCCTGGCTAATGACATCACCTGCCCTGTCAACAGATCTAGAGAGCCAGTATCAACAACTGAGCAATAACCTACTATAAGTACACAGGTGACAGTCAGGAACACAAATAGTTGTAGAGAGACAAACAAGTACTTTAAGGTGGCACCATATCAACAACTCTGTGTACTTGACCAAATATCTACAGGACTATTGAATTTAACCATGTAAAATTATGTATTTTTTAAATGTAGAAAGCCTGCAGAATTTGATTTTTGATTTCACATCAACATGTCATTAACTGGATCACCTGACAACATATGCCAATAAAAACTTACCAAAACGAAAGGTACATTCATAGCAAAACAACAGTATCAATAAAATGAACAAATTTTGTTTGATATGACTGTTCAAGTTCAAGATCATTTTTTGTACAAATCCTGAAAGTCTTGATTTCAATAGTCCTCCCATACCAAAGTGGAAATTTTAAAAATAATTCCTGAAACTGTTTACAAGAACAGAGCACAATGCATGTGTAAAAGTTTTGCATAAAATCCAATCAGCCATCTTTGAGAAATGATGTTCTTAAGTTAGGCAAAACTGACCATTTTGTTCAGAATGACCTGTCACCTATAACCAGCAATACCAGGTAATGTATTCAGTGAACAGGTGTGGCTTTGCCCTGGCATGAGTGAGTTGACATCACTTATTCTAGGAAGAGATGTTATGTAACAGGACTTCAAACAAATGAACAGGTTCAGAAGCCCAACAACACCCTTTGTGCTTTTATAAACACTGACTATATGTACACTTAGCAGCAGATTAGAATGAATTATTTGGTTGAACTTCATACTGTAGCAATCACCATTGTTTAGGACCTAAAGACAGTGTAACAATTACCTTCAAGCCAGGTGCAGTCTTTTTAAAAAATGACATCACCTATATCTGTCATCACCAGCTTTTCAATCTACTCTTGGCCATTTTCACATGTTTTTCCAATAGCAGGCTGTGGAAAGCAGAATGAGGATGTTAAGAGAGAATTTTCACATTATCACCAATGAAATGATTCTCAAGGGACAATTTATTATTTCAAAATGCCAGACAACACACATGGAAAGGACAGTTTATCTACATCAGAGTGTAAACAGTCACATATTAACACAGGGACTGATTACTAACATTAGTTGATTACAAGGTTTAACCACCATCTCAATGATGTTGACATTGTCTAAGGCGAGATAATACACTGAAGCCACACATCGCTTTTAATGATTAAAACTGCACAAACCTGATGGACTCTGTGAAGATGGGGCTGAATTATTGCTGAACTGCCAACACCCAGCGATTGCGGACGACAAGTCAAACATGAAGACGATTTCAGACCGCACAACTCCGGAGATATCACAGAAATGAAAACTAATCCAGAATGTGTTAGTCAATGTTAGCAAGAAGCACTGTATCCAATAAACAGCTGATTCACCAGAGTGCACAATGAATGTTTTCAATAGACTGAACTGTTTACCACTACCACACACTATTTTATAGCCAATCAGGTCAGACTATGAGTGCTGCCCAGCCAATCACATCATTGATTATATAACCTAACAGAGGGAGTTCACTTACCTTAGACTACACTGTGACCTAAGGGCATATATGAGAGTGGTCATCCCAAATGACCTACACCTGAACTTTGCTCAGCTTGAGAGAGGTCAGTTTGTGTTATAAAATATACAAAGAGGTTTGCAACCAATCAGAATTGGCTTCAAGTCAGTGTCCAAGGTTAAATAAGGTAGTCCGATACCTTGTGGGAAAATTGACATGCCCTTAACATAGGTCAAACACCCCCAGTTTACTCTCACCTCTCCACTCAGGTGAAATACACTTTATGATAAACAGTGAGTTTTACTAACAACAGCAGATAAAGGTCCAATTTAAAAGTACTTCAGAATCAAAAACAGGGTCACTGAGACAAAGTGTGCGTGACTGATGTTCAAATAACATATTAAGGTAAACAAGATAGAATTATTTTACAACACAACAGAGCTGACAGCTTTTTACAAAACAACAGCTCCTACTGTGTACTAAGTGGCACTGAGATTTTCAAGTGCTTGAAAGCTTTGGAGAATCCATAGAGTACGCAATAAGGGTCATTTCAATTCTTGGAATGTGCATAATGACACTGTGACATTAAAGAGGATCTGACAATACATTGACTAAGACTTAACATAAATTTATTTAAAGAAAAGATCATAACACACATCTAAGTTGGAAGTGGATGAAGACAACATGAGTATTAAGTGATTGTTGGCATGTAGCCCAAAAGAGACCAAAATCCATGATTTTTTATATTGTAAGAACATACACTCACTTACTGAACTTTTAATTACTACACTAAAAACTCTAAACAAAATTACTCATGCTGTGATTTACCGGTAATGCCTCATTTCAAATTTCAGGAACTGATTTTTGACCTGGGTTCAATACAGCAGTATAAAAACCCACAAAGGGTCATTTCAACTAGACCTTAAATAAAGACATGAACTTTTAGAGAGCCAATATAAACAGTGAATCACCAGAAGCATCCTGCTGAGTGCAGGGGTTAACAAGTGCATTTCTTTACACTGCATTGCAAGACATGTTTTCTGACAAAACCCAGACAAAATTTCAGGGACAGGAACAAAGACAACCAGAAGGACAACTATGCCTTACATGAATTTCAAGTTTTCAGTCTAGACTGTAGTGTTCAGGGATGTAATAAGGCAAGTACCCACATACCATTTGATCCTGTCACAGCTGTAACTTTCTTAATAAAATCTCCCTACCATCAGATGCAATAGGATGGACACATAAAATTTCTTTATTTCATTAATGCTTGGCTACACAATATTTTTGAAAATTGTTGTAACCTCTTAATATTGAACAATAGCCAATTCCAGCTAAAGGGATTTCACTGAAATGGGTGACTGTAGACACAATGCAGAGATCTAGAAAAGATAGTCTGACAATCAGCCTTGGTTAACAGTGGCAAGTCACACATTACATCACACATTCTGTCCACAGTCAAGACTTTTTGATAGGGAAACTTGTGTTGGAATCAATAAAAGTACTTGGTTTTATAAAAATAACTTTCAGTTGCCAACTTTACTTATAACAGTTCTGAATCAACTTCCACAAATATAACCATCGATGAGAATTCAATTTTAAAAGGCCCTTTCATACTACCGTCGGCACATCGATGTCTTGGGGAGTTGCAGTCAGTATGAACAGTTTACTTCGGTCTGGATCAAAGTTAACAGCGCCAATTAATTTCGCAGTAAACAGGTGGATTTAACAACGAAGCATCAACGCTGCGATGCAGTATGAACAGTTAACAACGGTCCTATTGAAGTTATCGCCAGGTGTCACCGTTATCGTCAACAGTTAAAGGGCAGTGTCATTACTAATAGTTACTGATATTTTTCTGGAATAAAGTTTTATGTCAATTAGCACATGTAAATGTTCCTAGTTCGCAATTTACATCAACGCTCCACTCAGACCGGAATTAAGTCAGTACGAAAGGGCTTTAAGTTCATTAAATAGTTATCAAACCAAGGCTGCATTGTTGGGTATGCAATATTCCAACTACAACAAGGTCAATAATTCTCAAGCCAGTCCAGAGAAACATTGTTAAAAATGCTTTTAAAAATGTTGGAGTTTAGATTCACAACACTTGCCAAACAGTATGGAAACAACACAAACCAAAACATATCAGTCTTGGTAAATTGGTTTAGACAGGGTTTGTGAATGGATGATGTCAGCAGAACAGTCCAGACTTCCAAAAGCTAACAGAAAGTAGCAACATCCTGGGGTTAATGGAAAAAACGTCAACTATACTCAGACTGGTTTCTGAAAGTCTGAAATGCTATCAGAGTGAAATATTGGGTTCCCAATGCAGTGGCCATTTCATACAAACGATGTTTTTGGGACTTGCGGTCAGCATGAACGGTTAACTTTGATCCTGGATTGAAGTTAAGAGCGCCAGTTTAACTTTGCAGTAAATAGGTGGATTTAACAAAGCGTCAACTTGGTCCCATCGAAGTTATCTCCAGGGGCCACTGTTATCGTCAACAATTAAAGGCCACAGTCATCACAAATAGAAGCTTATATGTTGATTGAATAATCACCGATCGAATTAGAAATAAATTTTATGTCAATTAGCACACACAAAAGTTCTCATTGTCACGTTTAAAAAATCTTAGCGTCCACAAAATGCATCAGCGCTACCTTGCGATTTACTTCAATGATAACAGCCTCACCTACCGTTTACTTTGATGTTGTTAAATACCGAAGCTGGTTCAATTAACGTTGCAGTTTACGTCGATGGTACGCCCATACCAGAGTCAAGTTAGTTTGAAAGGGCCTATATGACATAAAGGCCCATTATCTAACACAATTCAAAAAGTTGCTAAAATAAAATGGAACTGTTTTCATCAATGGGTACCAGAGAACCCACACTCAACACATCTATTTTGGCGGATTTCTATTATAATGTTTCAGATAAAAATCACCCTAACCTATCTGCTCAGCAAGAATTCAATTTCAGAAGCCTAATGATTCAAAAAGTCACAAGTTATGGTTCACAATATATCGATTCATTTTAGCGAGTGTTTTATTGCCATGAGGTCATTGATAATGCAGTAATTGATCTGGGCTTAGCTGCATAAAGCTTCAAAAGTTATCCGCTGGATAAGTTTGATTGTTGCATAATGTCAGGTGCATTGTTCAACAATAACAACGTGCCTCGTGATAATGCAATGCCATTGTTGCTAAACGGCGTATAACTTTTATGCAACTGGGCCCAGCTCCATAAAAAAGGACCATATTGGAAGCTGTGTTCAGACAAAATACACCCAGTTGTAACTCTTTTCATAGATAGAAATGCAATGTAATGGTGCTGCTCACACCAACAGTTAAAACGTGTCATCAATGCAGTTCACCCCAGTTAGTACCTCCGTGTGCCATTGTTTTCACTAAGATTTGACAGCAGCGCCACCTAATGAGTTCTAACTTTTGCAACTGCTGTGTTCACACCCAGTTACTACAGTTATAACCTCTTGTTTGACTACCCTCACAGAGGGTAATAACCACGCTCCAGTTACAACTTCTAAAATCGGGTTTAAAGTGTTCAGAATTAGAGTCATATAATCTTAAAATTAGTTTTAGAAGTTACAACCGCTTTGGTTAGAACAGAGATGCAGATGAACATTCCTGATAAACTGTTACAAGCTTCATGATGACATCAGTTCTATACAAGTCTACACATGAAATACAAGTTGTCGTGAAAAAAGCTGAGTTTATCATGACCTCCAAATGGTGCTTTCCATTAAGGGAACTTCGGTTTACCGAAACTTTGCCAAACTTGGCTAACCTTTCCGACTAGACAGCGATATCGAAGTTATCGCTAAGACACCAGACAACAGAGTTCATTCGTATTCTCAAATGAATAGTAATTGGTTCGAGGCTAACTGAAAATCTTCTTGCCATTTATGAGTGTTTATGAAAAGGATCAGTATCATTCTTCATCAGATATGCTTTCTTTTATTTATTTACGTGTGTCTGTTGAGGGCACGTCGGCTATACTACAATAACAAAGAACACGTTTTGCGTGATCGTATATCATTGCAGGGACCTCTACCGATGACTTCAATGAAGCTTCGCTCTGCTTGTTCCCACTAAACCGAAGTTTCGGTCAATATTGAAGCTTTGCTTTTAAATCCTATTTTCAGCGAAATTTTGCTTGCAGATTAATTACCAAAGTTGACCTTTTCCACTTACCGAAACTTTGGTAAAAGTGAAGTTTCGTGTCTAAAGTACTTGTGACAATACTCGGTTCATAAAATTCATTTATCCTTGTCTTAAGCATTAATGAAATGTCAGTTCTTACCAAGTTTTAAGTAAATTTTCTCTGATTTAAGTTAAGAAATCAACCATAATTGTCATATATCAAAAGTTACATTTTTGGCGGAGGTTTTACATCCTCTTTAAGAACACTTTCATCCATGGCTGGGGTAGGGCATACCATATTAAAAACATGCACATTGCAATAAATACCTGGGAAACCAGAAAAAAGAACATACCAAAAACATTTCCTGTGACATACCACATTAGCCAACCCCTCCATCACCGAAGGTAGCACCCACACCAAGAGCTCTGCAGGGTATTTTAGCAAACTGACCATTACCTACACAAAACCATTTGCCAAACAGAACATTTCTCAGCCATGACTGCATGAAATTGTTTGGTGTATTTTACGCAAACTATGTCCTTCAAAGCTACAGTAAAACATTCTAAATGCTAATATATGTACCGGGGTATGTGTTCATCTAGAAATTCTGGAGTAAGCCTACAAGTGATACATTAGCACTGAATAAAGTAAAACATATCAAAGGCAATAAACCATTTGTATTCATTGGTCTTCTCATACTACTAATATTTCATTGAGGAACACATTACTTTTCATATAAAATATACCTGAGAGCACATCTTATCTTAGTAACCTTACCTCAGCTAATCTTAACAAACTTGACCTGGTCACTTCAGAACATCTACTGCTGAACTCAAGATGGACACATGGGAATCAGGACAACAAGGTTAGCTGGTCATGACTTGCATGAACCAGACCAGAGGATCATGATAAACTTTAATTAGATGTGGGTCATCACCATTGAAAGATTGGGCCCATATTGTTAGCAGACAGTCATCTATTGTGTGCCAGTGACAAAGAGGCAGTGTATATTTAAGTAATGTCTGCTGTGAAAACTATTATCTTGACCAAACCAGTATGTTTACTGGAAGATAATGAGATTTTAACAAGGGAATTAGTCTCTCCCAGCTGCCTGTTTACCTTAATGGAGAATTCATCTGGTCCAATCAGACCAAGAGGGTGCCTTCAATGAGTGAGCAGTTGGGCCCATTCATTGTAAAGTTACTCACCAACAGGACATGAATTAGACATGTGCAAGATAGAAAAAGCAGGATAACAAGATAATGCATGGCTTTAACTTTTGGTACACACAAAACACATGGCAATTACGTGTATTTGCTTGAGGAAAACATGTTTGTGCATATATCAACAGCAGCATAGCATAAAATTTGGGTTAAGGATATCTCAAAAACTGGCCGTTCTTCGAATATTACACATGTTAGCAAAATAATTTATCTTCATTCTCGGGAACTTCAAACACAAAATATATACCATGTAGCGAGAAAGAAAATTTTAGCAGAACCACCTTCAACCACGTGGAAATATGTTTACTACTAATATGAGGTCAAAGGTTAAAGGGCTGTCACTCAAATCGAATCTCCCGCCAGGCACAGGCCAGGCACAGAGCAGCTCCGTATGTAGCCTCACTCTTTTCATTCACCAAGAAGCTAAAATATTGAGTCAATGAGGTGTACGTTACATATGATAGAAAGATGCCAACGAAAACGAAGACGAAACCAAGTTTTGACCCTGAGGGAGTAGTGCGTCTGTATGCCTACGGCCGTTGAAAACAAGTGCACCGAGTCCGACTCGCTGTACAGTGCACAGCCTATGTGACTTTGCGTTCACGAACACAGCAAGTAGTGAAAAGAGATGAATCCTCACCCAAATTCATTAATTTTATTGGTAATTTGACATTTTGCTCTTTCTGTCTTGTGCTTGAGCATTTGGTTTCATATCAGTTTCCCCAACACATGGTGTGTATCACAATGAACTGTTGACCTACTTAACAGCTGACCCCGCCTTGACCTAGCTGGGCACATTCACAAAATTAAAACGTTTTAATGACAGTTAAGGTAATTACGCACTCCAAATTCAGCTCACATTGCAAGTGAATGTTGAAATACCGAAGTAAGTTAAGGCATGCATAGGTTATATTGACCAAAAACAAGTTTTCACCAAATAACAAATTAAACGATAACCATCAGATTTTGAAGACTCGTGACGTTTTCTGATTTTTCTCAGCTCAGTAAATCGACTTAATTTGAACTCAGAAACACGAGTTCTTGCAAACAGCTCAATGAATTTCACAGAAACTTCCATGTTTTAATATTTATTCATCAATCTCAAAAACGCTACAAGGACTATTTTAAAGCTTAGATTTTGCGTACCGTAAAATAGACGAATATGACTGCCGTTTTCTTACAAAAATACCTCATGTTAGTGTGGTATAGAAAAAAAAACAAATGCTTAATTGAAAATTCCAAACAGCATTTCTGCGGTAAATTGTGAAGTTTCGATTTAAAAAGGGTTTCATGAAAATCAACCAAGAGATTATTTTGCTATCATTACAACATCAGTGACAACAATAAACCTTGTGTAGGACATTAGCCCCACAAAGACATTAACTTTTGACACAGCGCAACTGACATGGCACAAGATGATCGGTGTCAAGCGTCTGTTTACACATATGCACACGCACGCACACACGCACGCACTCACACACCTCAGAAACGGTGGCAAGGCAGAAGTTGTAGGCAGGAATGTGGCCGGAGTGCCCGTGCGCTAAGTTGCACAGTTCATCATTATTATTATTATTATTATTGTTGTTGTTATTGTGGTGCTTCTAATTCCCCCAAGTGTACAAAATATGTTACATTAAGTTACTCTTTGATCAGCTGACTAAAGGCCCTTTCATATTGACTTACATACTGTCTGAGCCGAAGTTAACTGGACTGATCATACTGGCTTCAGTAGTTAATGAACATCGAAGTAAACGGTAGGTGACAATTTGGGAATACTAACATGTGCTAATTGATATAAAAATTATATTTAAATCAATTTGTGATTATTAGAGCAAAATATAATCAACTATTAGCGACGGCACTACCCTGTAATTGTTGACAATAACAGTGGCACCTGGCGAAAGGATCGAAGTTGATCGTTCATACTGCTCCGCAGCGTTGATGCTCCAGTCTTAAATCCACCTGTCTAGTGCGAAGTTAACTGCAGCTGTTAACTTCGATCCCAAAGTTAAGCGTTCATACCGACCGCAACTCCCCAAAACATCAACACGCTGACGTAAGTATGAAGGGCCCTTTACACTTTCGTTAGTAGGCCTACTGTACATAACCAAGCATTTGAATAGAACACAGTCTTGACTATTAACTGTGTGTAGCAATATTCTAACAATTTCCTAACAAAATAAATGGTGATCGAAAACAAGGCACTGGCAAATGGTAGAAATTGTGAAAAAATAATCATCTGTATATATATATATATGTGTGTTTTTTGCACAAACGCAATGGAGATGATTCCCTTCGCCTTGCCACAGTTTCGCATTTAGACATATAGTTGACACGGAGCAAGATGTTCGGGCTTAAGTTGCTCTACCTCTCAAATGGGTGACAGTTTTCATCTTGCCACAATTTCTGAGTGATGTTAGTGCAAACCGTTGCTTGACACAAGCTTGACATGATCACCTTGTGCCTGACATGATCATCTTGCACCAGATCAATTNTATTATTATTATTATTGTTGTTGTTATTGTGGTGCTTCTAATTCCCCCAAGTGTACAAAATATGTTACATTAAGTTTTGCTTTAATGACTCTTTGATCAGCTGACTAAAGGCCCTTTCATATTGACTTACATACTGTCTGAGCCGAAGTTAACTGGACTGATCATACTGGCTTCAGTAGTTAATGAACATCGAAGTAAACGGTAGGTGACAATTTGGGAATATTAACATGTGCTAATTGATATAAAAATTATATTTAAATCAATTTGTGATTATTAGAGCAAAATATAATCAACTATTAGCGACAGCACTACCCTGTAATTGTTGACAATAACAGTGGCACCTGGCGAAAGGATCGAAGTTGATCGTTCATACTGCTCCGCAGCGTTGATGCTCCAGTCTTAAATCCACCTGTCTAGTGCGAAGTTAACTGCAGCTGTTAACTTCGATCCCAAAGTTAAGCGTTCATACCGACCGCAACTCCCCAAAACATCGACACGCTGACGTAAGTATGAAGGGCCCTTTACACTTTCGTTAGTAGGCCTACTGTACATAACCAAGCATTTGAATAGAACACAGTCTTGACTATTAACTGTGTGTTGCAATATTCTAACAATTTCCTAACAAAATAAATGGTGATCGAAAACAAGGCACTGGCAAATGGTAGAAATTGTGAAAAAATAATCATCTGTATATATATATATATGTGTGTTTTTTGCACAAACGCAATGGAGATGATTCCCTTCGCCTTGCCACAGTTTCGCATTTAGACATATAGTTGACACGGAGCAAGATGTTCGGGCTTAAGTTGCTCTACCTCTCAAATGGGTGACAGTTTTCATCTTGCCACAATTTCTGAGTGATGTTAGTGCAAACCGTTGCTTGACACAAGCTTGACATGATCACCTTGTGCCTGACATGATCATCTTGCACCAGATCAATTTGCACCATGTCACAGTTGATGTTAAACAGGAAGAAAACCCCACTAGATCAACAAATTATTAATAATCCCTCTTGGGGAGCACCAATATCCATAATTTGTTGGCGTTATTTGGTCAGTTATATCTTCATTTCTCAATCAGGCTCAGGTGAACATAAGGCAAGGCTTGATGGATGATTGAATAGGACGTTACTGAAGATTACCAGCTCACATTCCATCAGCATTACCTTGACGCTTGGTCAACTCTCAGTATCACACTTAACGCAATTAGTCATCCTTTAATTTAATCAATTTTCTGATGGAGAGCGGCAAGCTACTGTCTTGAACTCCTACTAACCTAAGACTTAAGTTATGCTAAAGTAACGAGATTTTGCTGGTGAGGCTTACCACAGTCTTATTATAGGTTACCCACTTGTGCATATATAGGTTACCCATCTGTGCCCAGATTTGTAGTTCAATAAAAATAAGTAACTTACAACAGTGACAGGGAGGGAGCGACAACTGTGCATCTCAAAATAAGATGTGCTCATTCTTCCAAATATTTCCACGGTGGTCGGATCCTTCATAAATCGACATCAGTTATGCGGGCTCTTGTAATTAGGAACACAGACACCAAATTTTACAAAAATCCGTCAAAGAACTCGGCAGATATTCAGACAAATGCACAGAAAACTAAAATTTCTACTAGGGGCACTAATGTAGAAGTGCCTTAAAATTAAATCCAGCCATGTTCTCCTCAATAGGGACACATCTGCCATGACTTAGATTCTTCAAGTGGTTTGGGGAAAGACAAGCAGACACCAAAAACAGACACCAGAATAACAAAAAGGTCAGTGGAAGGGCTGAATCCATCTGAAACCTGGCAGATACTGCTGTTGCCTTCATTAAAACCCATATGTCAAATTTCATGAACATTAATTTAGGGACTTGATAGAAATTAAGGTATAGGGAAAGAAAACCTCAAGTGTCATTTGGAGAAGCCATAGTAGACAAAACTATTGCGAAATCAATATAAGCCATGCTCTCATCATGAGGAAAAACAAAACAAATTTCATGAATAACTATCAAGGCAAAACGAAACAAAATTACCACGAGGGGAAGCCATGGGTTTTGGACTAATCCAAAAATCAAGGTTAGCTGTAGTCTACTGCAAATGATCAAATTTACCAAATTTCATTAGGATACATTAAGGAACTTGTTAGATATTAAGGCAACAGACGAAAATGCCACAAGGGTGTGCTACTGCAGTGTAACCTATCCAAAAGTCAACATCAGCTATGAGCTCCAAAATAGGAACACATCTGCAAAACTTCATAATGGTCTTTTGAGAAATTTATCAGATATAGATCGGGAGGCAAAAAGAGATTTGAAAATAGAAAACGTTGCATCCATTCAACTTAGTATCATGCCATTTTGACATATTAGACCCTGTCAAATAATAAGAATGCAAAAAAGTGCAAAGCGTGTTTGGGTTTTTTTTTGGGAACATTTTTTGTGCTTTGACAGTGAATTTCTTGCGAACTCGCTGGAGCAGGACACCGTGAATTGTATTATAAGAAAGAACAATTTCTCATGGTTTGTTGAACCCGTTTTGAGAAAATTTATTGAGTTATGTGATTGATATGGACGGCGGAATCGAAGCACCCGTGGAATTTCTAGTCCCGAGTGTCACACCTTGTAGTATTATATGTAGTGTATTGGGGACGCGATCAGAAGATGAGGACGCCTGTGCCTCCACCATGCCTCAAGTAGACAAAACTAACATTTTGCAGAAGTAATTCTAAAATGGAGAAGAATTCTTTAATCATTAGATTAGATGAGATTAAAACTTTTGGACCTAATGATGGGAATTTTGCATGATTTTTAAATAATTTTCCATACAGGAATGGTGCCAACATGCAATCCCAAAATCCAAGCCATTGAGGCCCCTGACCACCTTCAGGAAGAATGATCAGCTACCTGAACATGTCCGCTGCTAAACGATCATCGATTCAATGTCAGAATCATGCCGCCCCCACACAGATTAGCTTCTGAAAGAACTCCATTACCATGGAAATGCAAGGTAGATTTTTTCCATGAAAAGTACTCTATGCACCACCTAGTACTGCCACTTCACACAGCAGGAATTAAATGACAAGAATGTGACTAGAGCACAAGAGCTAAGAAGTACATATACACCTTAGAGTGATATCTCACACCCTAGCCAACAAAAGTACATAGAGACTGCAATGACCTGGACACACATGACTTATTTAACACCTGTATCTGATGGGCAGCCAAATGCTTTATGGGAGAAAAAACAGCATTTTCAATTGCAAGACGCAATCTTTCGGCACGTGGTACTACAGTACAGTCAGAGAAAATCAGTTGAAAGAAATGCGATGAGCAGTAGAAAGGCACATCTAAACGGAAACAAAGTACATCAAAAAGACAACAAAGTTCGACTGATCACGATGCACAGAAAATGCTACATTGTACTTGGGATAAAAAATGTACTTGAATGAATCTAAAAATGGAGTCATTTCACAATGTAGGAAGCGGCCTCTCAACACACGATTTAAGCTCAAAATTCAAAACACTGAATCCTTAGCCTACAGCCAGCAATTACTTCTGATCTATAATAACATAATCAAAAGATGCTTAATATTCAATCGATGTCTATGCAGCCTCGGTCATTTCTCAATATTCAACCATCCTCATATAAAATACGAAGGACCCATGTGTTTCAAGTCACATGACCTGGAGGCCGCATCAACGAAGCAGCTGTCATTTATTGATTTAACGCAGTCTGCCAGTTCACACTGTCTAACAAAGAAACTGGCATGCCAGAGTATTGGAAAATACCATAGGAAGAACTGAACTGCATATAGCTCATTTTTGCACAAACTTCTTTAATGTTAAATATTTATTTACCGGTGTGTAGATTTCATTTCTGTTCATCCCATCTGTCAGTCAAGAAAGATGTCATTTCAGACATGGACTCGTATTATGACTACGATATTCCATAATCAAACAATTTTTATTGAATAATTAGTATACGATATGTGAGAACAACATTTCACAAGGACTTTTTGTTCGACAGTTCGCCATGATCAAAATGGACTTAGAATGCTCCTCAACTTTAATCCATTTATGAGCACTAACCCACACATAATGCTGCACACTTAAGTTGTGTCACAGACATTCACTACATGTTGGTAAAGATATCTACAGAGCTAGCTTTTGAATGACTTAAAATGGCATTTCTTACAAACTGTTGAAACACTGGTCAAAAGGGCCTTTGGCATTATAGAGTTAGTTCCCTAGGCTAACAGTAACAGTCTTTCTCGGCCACAAGAATTTTAGTCCCATGCAATGCCAAAGGTGATTCAGAACGGTCTAAATTTGGTACGGTACTAAAGTCAGTCCTAACTTAGCCCCCACTTCACACAAGTACGGAGTTCTTCCCAGCAGGGAATTAGCCAGGATACTGATATTGCCCGTCAACTAAAAGCAGAGAGTTGTCACAATTTGCGAGGCACATATATTAGTGAGTGATGCCTTCGCTGGAGTGTTTTGTTTCCTGACGCCGACGAACTTACTCGTTCACAGGTTGTCCGACAATGTCCACTGAGACACAGATGGTAATTCAGAGGAGCATGCAGTACCCTAGTGTCTTGGTAAAAAGCAAGATTTCTGAAGTTATGACGCCACGTGTTTACGACGGGACTACAAGATTTTGGATGAATTTCTCGGCGCGAGTTACTTACTGAATGCTCCCCATAAACATAGCCTCGAATAACTTTGATGGAAATCTTGATTACAATACAAGAAGTTGGTCGAGTAAGTCGGTTTATAACTTGCATTTTAGGTAGGCTATAAACTGTCAGATCAGAAACCCGAGATACAAGCCATGTAGTATGTAAGGGCAGCTCACGTCAGACAGAATTTCTCGGTTTGATCTAGGATCCAAAATAATTTTGAATTCTAAGTTTGATCAGCTCAAAATGGGAGAAGCAAAATGCAAACAGCGTTCTGGGAAGCCATCTTCCACCGGAACGTGCTGCAATGTGAAATATATATCAACAAGAAGGAAGTCGGAGAGATCAGGAAATAATGAACAATGAAGCTGGACCTTGCAATATTATCAACAAGGCATGCACAGGAGACAGAAATATGATGGTTATCTTGAGAACTGGAAATCATCATAATTGAATGGCATAGTCAGATTTTGTTAATGAATGACACACATGTCCTGAGGAAATGTGACAGATTATGCCTTAGTCAGTCTAGAATGGAGGCCAATTCCCTCGATTCACAATCAGCTTTGCTCTCCTCCACTAACCACATCAAAACGACTGATTTGCCTACAGGACTGTTTTATCTTGTTTTGCATTTCTACGTCACTATTAGTTTCTGAACTTACTTCATCGTCATAAAGACTTGTACCATTCAGCAGTAACCAAGCAACATTTAGTATAATTTTGAACATTTACTCACTGTAATGAGCATGTGAAAAATAGAAAATCAGCAATGTTAGGAATTGATTTTTGACACAAATTGAAGAATTTTTACCATACTTCATTTGGATGTGGATTTTCATAAGAATGTCAATTTTTATGAACATCCCTAATGAAGGGCATCTCAGCTGTGTCCCGGCTAGTACTAATCAACGATCCTTCTTATCACAGAATAGAAGTGCAAATGGTACTTGACTGTACTGGCATTAACAATTCTGGGGATAGACTTCAGGAGACACTACGGTATATCTGAAATAAAAGCAGATCTTTGTACGAGGCTAAATTTGACCATATCAAATGATTGCAGCTAGCTGAACCTCCACAGTAGTCTACAAAGAATAATTAAAGCGGATAAAAAGTATTATTTGGTTTAGGAAATTGGGGTCAAATTATTATTTCCCGTACCAGGCATAGTCTCGCACAATAACTGTCAGTGCTTCCCAAGTCCAGATACCACTCAAACCTGAGTTAGGAAAAAGATGAAATCTACCATAATTTCATAGAGGGGGAAAGTGGACTAAATCAAAGGTTTATTGCCACATAAATAATTTCAAGTAGAGCTATTTCAAAAAAAAAAATCATTCAAGGAAGAATTTCTGAAAAGAAAAATAAATATCACCTCTAACCCAAGACTAATACGATAGCCATTCTGTATACACTACCTTATCATCAGAACAGTTCACTGTTGTACCTTTCCACATTTCAGCCAAAGTCCAATATGATCAATTTTACAGAAACAAACCTTATCACATGTTCAGGAAGATCAGCTGTGACAAGGACAACAACAAAGACAGTGACACAGCATGAGTCATTGGAGAAAGGCCAAGGGAATTAAGGTCGTATTTGTAGCCCTCCATATGGTTAGTCACAGCTGTTAATCAAACCAGACATGGAATATTTGGTTATATATCCGCCATAGCTGTACCCAAGCAGATTCCACACATTTAGGAACACTGCAGAAATTAACAATCATATTCTAGTGCCTCACTTACCAGTCATGAAGTTTGTGACCCCATCCCTAACATAGGTGGAAACTGAATATTAGTTGAGACAAAGGGCTTTCCCACTGATTGGGTCATACCAAGTGACAATTTCAGACAGGGGTGTTCAATGACAAACAAAGAGCATAAACGGGTGATACCATTTTACTTCCTGTTTACACAGAGTCATAACATGTTTGTCCATATTTATAAATCAATACATGAAAACGTAATGAGCTTCAGGCAAGATTCAAGAGCAAACAAAAGGGCAGTGGTCCACTCCTGACTAGTTACTTGTATCATCTTAATTATAATACACCACCACTAATATGTTTAATGGACTACTGAACTTGATTTGCACTTACACCTACAATGACTTGCACTAGAATACTAAGAAATGAACAACTCGGTTTCATGGTTCAGTGTTCAAGACGCCTATAGCTGAGGTAATGAGTAAATACATAAGGCAAAGATGTAAGGTAATTTTTTTTACCAAGTAATTATAGTCAAAGGTTACAGGTGAGGCTTAATGCTGAGGATCATAACTGCAAAGACAGCTTTGATACTGAAACCGAAAATACTTAACAAAAACTGAGGTCACTAAATAAATCAAAATTACCTCAGGCAATAACTAAAACTATTAAAACTGTATCTAGGGCAATTGCCCTAGGAGCGAGATGATCGGACGTAATAAGCCATCTTCTCGACAAAACTTAAAATCGCATTTCCCCGGTTTTAACTACCAAAAAAATGAAAAATGAATTAAGCCACTTAAGCTCACTGAATTAGTCTCACGATATTGAGATTAACTTAAGAACAGAGTTTATTATGGTTGACCAACCATAAAATTGTAAGTTCAAGTTGAGTAGCTATGTCATACAATTCAGGATCTGATAAATTGTCATCATGTTTTTAAGCCCCAATTAGTTTTCATTTCATTTAACATCGATGGCAAATAGCAAAAACCACATCTTTAAACTGGTGCACCTAGACAGCAGTAAGTCACAACTTATCAAATCTGTCTGAGGTAGTACAACTTGTGCTAGATTGTCTTGTCCCTAGTACAAGCGCACAGGTGGACAGTAGTCCCTTCAAGGAGAAGGTATAGGTGTAGACTTGTGCAAACACTTTACTTTTGTGTGGTAATGTAACCTCTTCATCACTGCTGTTATGCCGTGACCCCCCCCATGAGTTTCCCGATTTCGGTGATCGGAAACTCGGGTCACAGCCGCGTCGTTATCAGTCTAACAATGACAACAACAGGAGAAAGTCGGCAAACCAATATTTACATAGTCCAGCGCTCTCATTGTCTACGTTCATTTGATAAGCTTGCGTAATCCAGCAATTGTAAATAGCGCGCCTGACCCCAAGCAATATTTAAAAAATATTATTTGCAAACAACTTTAAACAAATATCACGAAGAACATGCATTTTTTATGGAAGACTATCACCAAAAAAAACTTCGAACAAAGAAAAATGGGTCGACTTCCGGAGAAATTTCACCTTCTGATTCAAATTCCTCCACATGCATTGTCTACCAATACAATAGGCTTGTTTGCCAAGTTTAATCGAGTGCAGTCTAGATCAGGTGTTGTATTGGAAATTTCTTGGTTTTAACATTCCAGGGGAATGGTATGTAATAGGGGATACTCAGCTAATCAGGAACAAGTTAGCTGCAGGTGAACCTAAGCGATAACAATTGGTCATCTGGACATCACTAAAGAAGACAATTTTACAAAAGTACACGGCTTATGTAGTTTCAGTCCAGTCAGACAAGTAACGGTAGGTATGATTTACTTGTTCTCGCCAATAATGAATTAGTCTTTACCATCAACTGTACTAAGTATTAAATTTTTTTTTTACAACAACTGACAAAACTCTGAATTTTGAAAAATTACGGAATGTTGTGGAAACCTGTTTTACATTGGCACCACAATCTAAAACCTGTTATCTGTTAACACTCTGAAATAACAGAGAAGTATATGGTGATTACCACAAAATCATTTAAGAGCCTCTTAAAACTAATTTGTATTGTGGAAAGGCTAGCCAGCTTCAAGAACTGCTGTCAATATTTCAAAAGTCACCAATGTTTATTGGCTCAAACTTTGAAAACAGCAAAATGCATAGATACAACTTTACACATAAAGGGAATGTTCGCCACCAGGTGTCCCCATATGGACCCTAGAAAAATATTCAAATTTTGTCAACTTTGTCAACATCATGAATGATTGAATTCAAATGAAACTTTCAGATGTCATGCTTTATACACTGTTCTACAAAATAATTTTAGTAATTGTCTTTAAAATGTTCCGCTTTTGTATGAAGGGCTATGAAAAACCTTTCTTCTATGATTTTCATGAAAAAAACTCAAAAATTGCATAAAACAAAAACAAAGTGTGATTTAGAAAACTGAAACATGTTTTTTGAGATTTTAACTTGCACACTTACATTAAACAGAATTTGTTTATATTATTGCTGTTGTTTTGCTATCAATATACTGTCTTTTTTGCTAAATTTTACTAAAAAGAAATGCTCACGTGACCCAGTTAATGACAGATCGTTAAAAAGTCAAAAATCAAATTCCAGATGTTAAATCTATTTTCAGAAAATATATTTTTGTGCTTTTTCTAAGTTAAAATTTATAGTTTTGTAGATATTTGGCTAAATATGTAAGAGGCGGATTTTTTAGAAAACCTGAAAAATACGATAATCCGGGTGCATTGACTTTTCAAATTGTAACAGACATTACCCAACAAGTTGATCTGCAGATGTCAAATGTAAGGATTAAATCGATCACAAGGTCAACACACTAAAGAATGGGCACTTATCAGTTATGTTACACATGTTAATATGACAAGATACAAAGAAATCAAGAATCAAACAAGCATCCCAAAACCTTGGCACAAATGTAGTGTGTAGTGGTTTCTGCTGCAGGTCTCTGGCACATAATATGAAAATGTATTTAAAGAATGTTTTAGATTCTTTTCAGCTAAAAGGTCTTTAGCAATACTCAGACATGGAGTTTAGCTCCATTGCTGAAAACTATTCTTAAGCATACTAAGATTGTTGGGTTATGCACCACTAGGCTAAAAAGCAGCAGTCTTATGCCTTCTTTCAAAATGTTCACGTTCCATTATCTTTTTGAAACAAAAGTTGACTAAGTACACCCCTATTTCAGGAACTATGCGATATTGTACAGAGAAGCAAATTATTCCATCATAATATTGTGTTCGGCATTCAACACTTACCAGGCTCTTAGAACAGTTTTGACATAAAAATACTCAAGTTCCAGCAAGAAAATTCACATTCCCCAAATCTGGATCAGACAAAGGTTAAAATTCATAATTCCAAAGCAAAAATTGTAAGAGGTAGTAACAAAACTATCAATGGATTAGTATTGTCACAGATTGAAAACCTTTGTTCAAATAAATTGCAATCTATCTTGGACAGTTGTCAGAATACATTGTCTTTCTTTTGTACCGGTATTTAAGCTTGGTAGGTAACACCATGGTTGTAATCCTATTATTGTTCAGCTGTGTAATCACTTACAAAGGGTAATAGGCTGACATTGTAGGATAGCTAAGAGGCTTTGCAACAACTCAAACTGACTTGAAAACAGCTATCAGAAAAGCAAACATTACGATTGCAACAGCAAGCACTGTCCAACCAGGTTTTTGAAAATACAGGTAACCAAGGATACTGAAACCAAGCCTGCGGAATGGGTCTAACTATTCTTGAACATAATCGCACACCTGCAAACACCATTTCTGTTCAGGCAAAACAGGATTCCTAGGTTAATAAAAGCAACACAGAGCATGGATATGCACCCAGCTTGTGCATCACAAACACTAACTGAATAAGGGGTTCCCATTTTCACATTAGACAGATCCATACAAAATCAACATCAGGTCTGCAGAGTCTCCTAATCAGTATACATTGGGACAAATCAACATCAGCTCTGCAGAGTCTCATAATCAGTATACATTAGGACAAATCAACATCAACTCTGCAGTCTCCTAATCAGGATACATTAGGACAAAGTTCTTGAAGATCCATCAAAAACTTCGCAGATATCAAGGCAGATGCAATGACAATTTGTCACTAGGGGGAACCATAGTAGTCAGATCTGACCACAAATCAACACCAGCTGTACTTGCCTCAATGTGCTATAGTAGAACAGCTCGAAAAATGTGGGCCACGCTATGTTCAATTGGGACACATCTAGCAACATTGACGGTAATTCCTCACTCAGTTTGCAGAGAGGGAGACAAGCTCCAAAAATGCACTTAAAATATACAGGTATATGACCATTAAGAGATTCAAAAGGCTGGTAAAATTTTACGTGTCTACTTTATGAAAGGGTGGTAATCCTAGTTTTGTAGCATTTATCATTTGCACAAACTGGAAACAATGACTTTACTATACAACACCTGTACTTCTAAGCCTTGAGAAAATTTTAATGTCTAGCAATTTTTATTCAGATTTTTAAATTTAAAAACATAAATCTTTAGAGATTATCTCTATTAATCTGAATCTTAGGGATATTGTCTCAAGGCTTCTAGAATAAATATAAATGCTGCGGAAAAGATTTAGGTGCTTATTAGCCAAAATATGTAGGACTTGTACCTAAAATAGTAGCCCCTTCCTGATATTTTCCTGGTGATATCAACTTCCCTAAAGACTAAAACCAACCTTTGTGTAGGAAGGAGTTCAATAGCCAGAACCTTTCTCGACTTTTGGACAGCTATATTCATAACACTTCAGGAGCGGATCCAGGATTTTGAGTTGGGGGGGCTAGGTCAGAGTATTAGCCAGGACATAGTCCGTCAGAAATTTGAGCCACCAAAGTGCCAAATGGAATGTGGGAGAATTTCAGGGGGGCCATGGCCCCTTTGGCCCCCCTCCTTGAATCCGCCACTGCACTTTCCCTGACAGAGGATGATGGATCCACTGTAACTTTACTTGTCTTATTTTAAATTAGTCATCATCCAATGATAGTGAAAGCTGGTAATAGCAGTCACTCTTTCCCTGCATTCACATAGGACTTTCACTGCTCTCGGAAAGGACGCCCCCTTTTCATGTTTTTGTGAAATTAGCCACAGCAGTATGTTTGTTGCAATGGAAAATTATGGCTTTGTGAAGTGTTGTGAGTGGTTATTTCTGGCTGTCTTCTTTCAGAAAATGGGTCAACAGCTATGGTTATTGATAAAGTGCTCAGTTTACTAAAATACTTTGCTAATGACTACCAGAAATAGTAGCATTTTCTTAACAACACAAGCCATAGAAACAAATCAAGTGATGACAGTCACTGCTAACGTGATCACTAAAGGTGCTTCTTTACACTATTTTGCCCCACCTCATTATTTATAATACAACAGCACTAACCAGTGTTTGTGTGTGTGTGTGTAGGTGTGTGTGTGTGTGTGTGTGTGCGCACACGTAAGTAGAAGTTATGCAAATTAGATGTCGGTGGAATTTCTTGATTTAGGGCTAGGAATTGTAAGTATACCTAAAATTTTCCCATCCCTGTTCTCCAAGCAAAGACTACCTGTCCCCATTCCACCAGCTTCATTCAGATGTCAGATCGATTCAATCAGCAAGGTAATTCGTGTTTGCCATTTTAACTCGGTTACATCAGGTGCAACAATCTTTTTTGCACAAATTATTTCCACTAACCTGTGTTATTGCCAAACAACTCAGAATTCCAGCAAGTTATGTCGTTCAGTACAAATTCCAGCAAAATTACAGGTGTACAATACCTTTGTTTTCTTAGCTATTTCTTTCCTTTTTTTCTGGATTCCCCCAGGATGTGTGAACGTGCGAGTGTGTGCCTGTGTTTAGTTCAAACTACAATGATTTGTAAATAATTGCTTTATTTCAAATACAGGTTGAACCAAAAAATTACAGATACTCTGAATTCCAGTAGTTTTGCATTCCTGAGATTAAATTATTTCTTGAAAAATAATATTGAAGTAAATACTAAAAGTATTTTCACTATTCCAGTGCATGAGTATGCCACTAGTTGCTGTACATAAACACTAGAAGCTACTCTCCTATCTCATTTCAAGCATATACAGTAAAACTGGAGTGAATATAACACGCACAAACTTTAGCGAATATTGACCAAAAGTAGCTTATGGTGACTGTTTACCTCAGTTCATAATTTAATGGTGGTGGCAATATCCTAAAACTTCCAGTCATTACAAAGGTAAACGTAAAAAAAATAAAATTTCCACTAGGGGACACACCGGTAGTCGGATTCGTTCGAAAGTCATCGTCGTATGTTGTTAACATCATATAAATATACTTACCCAATTTCGTAAAGTTCCTGTGAACGGTTTAGGAGATACAGCCATAGGCGCAAAAAAAGACTGCCACTAGGAGGCGCCACCGTAGTCGAAATCGTCGGAAAATCATCGTCAATTGTCCTCTTCATAGTAAGCACATATATGCTAATTTTCACAATAATCCTTTGAGCGGTTTGGTTGATAGAGGGGTGGACGCAAAAAAAGACTTGAAAACACTAAAAATGGCCACTAAGTGGCGCAAACTACATCGAATCCATTCGAAAATGAAAGGACAGCATCATCTCACAAATAGGTGCCTACATACCAAATTTCATGAAAATCTGTTCAGGACTTTTGAAGATACAAAGATAAACGTAAAAAACTAAAATTGCCACTAAGGGGCACACCAATAGTCGGTTCCGTTCGAAAGTTCGCTCATGCTGTCCCATTCATGAATGGAACATACGTGCCAAATTTCATGCACGTATGTCAAAGGGTTTTGGAGATAGAGCAGCGGACGCCGGACGGACGCCGCCCGGACAGACAGACGGATGGAGATGACGGCATAATACGTCCACATATAAATATGTGGGCACATAAAAATGGCGGCGACCACATGGAAGCCGCCATTACAATATAGCTAACAAAAACATTACATATACTTCCAAAATTTCTCAAGCAGGGAGGTAGGCTGGCCAAGCAGAGACGGTGAAAATACATAATCCCTTGTGAAAGTGGGCCTGTAGAAGGTTTCAAAGCAATGCATCCAAATTTTTGTCGCATTTTGTTACAAAATTCAAACGTGACTTTTGTATAACTATAACCATTAGTAACCATCCTGAGCAGACTGAAAAAAAGCGGTCAGATAGTTGAAAATACTCGCTTTAATTTTTTTACTTACATCTTCAGTCACAGCATAAGAATTTTATCGCCGCCAGAGAATGAAAACATTTGTATGAATTGGTTTGCGTTAAAAACAATCTAATCAAACTTTTTTGTAAAAAATTGACCAACATGCTCAACATGACGAGATAGTCAACCCTCGTTTTCATATGATCGTCCAGTCTTCTGCCAGTTAACAGATTTTGATTTAATGTTCACTTTACAAATGGACTCTGCGTTCAGCACATCGTGAGTGAGATAAAGTTACATGTTATCGGTCAAGTTGTTCCTCATGACTCCGAGAAAACAAGTCGCGTCGAGACGACCAAGCATTAAGACCGCAATATTCCAAATATCCAGCGCAGACAGGAACTGAAGTTGAAAATGTCCAGAGTGGTAAATTGTCAACTCATTAACTTGCCCGTCAAGTTATAACTGAACTGATGCTGAACGTTCAATTAGTGTGTGCTTGACATAAGAAGTATCCAAAAGCATCATTGGCCGTATTGACAAAATACCGTAACACCTCACATACAAGCTGTAACGGCGGGATTATGAAGTAGAGCAGCAGATCAGTCTAGAGGTCATGAAAGGGCAAATACCATCGACCGTCTTTTTGGTCATGTCTGTACGGAAAGGGTCCCCCCCAAATTAGCTGAAGTTCATTCCGTAAATCGGTGTTTTGTTTATTTTTAGATACATGTAATTTGTGTATCTTTAAGACCAACCACAAAAAACAAGAATGGAGAACATAAATCGTGAATATTCGAACCTGTGCCGAGGAGCACTTACACAAGAACTGAAAACATTTTCACACAAAATGCAATCAATGGTAAACACACAAAAACACATTCACCATCTAAACTTCGCATCAAATGAAAAGTGACACCAGCAACTTGACAGTAACTAGAAGACTCGTCTACTAGAGTCTCCTTGAAACTGAGTTGCTCCAAGTAACTCCCATGGGATTGTGGAATTGCCCTTGGGACTGTCTCACAAATGAAAAGTATGCATTAAGAAAGATCGATGAACTTGTGGTACAACACAGAATGGTACTCTTGGAAATTGTACAGTGGCAGATGCCCTTCCAGAGGCAGGCCTACTCGTTTTGTCAATAATTGCGCTAACATGTTACAAACAAAAAAGACAACCCACCTGTCATAAAGCTACTGGAGACAGGTCATCAGATGAAAATAAATTAGTATAGGACTTGATAACCGCACTGTAGTTAACACTTCTGACAATCCTCCTGTCAGAAGGCCATTGAAGAAAGATTATAGGATAAAAACAAATTGGCAAAGGATTTAGTACACGCATTGTAGGTAAATTTCTGCATTTGCGAAACCATCAGTTTTCCTGTTCACAAAACACATATTATGTGAAATTACCAGGGTGTCATCTGTTTACTTGTTACCAAGTATTTGAATAGTAATATCCCAACTGCATTGGTGGCATCGATAGAAATTACATAATAAGAATTTATTGCACCTGAAATACTGTTCGTGTCCATGACTGGCTGTCTTTTGGAAATTCAGCAGTCAAAAAGAACAAAGATCCTTAGCAAAATGAACCCACTGGCTGAGTTGGCTTGGAAAAGAAATAAACATGCCTACTGCGAATCTATAGGACAGAACGTATCTAATAAGACTGTATAAAAGTCATAATCAGAATAAATATTGATTACGTAATTAGTTGCCCAATATTTGTGCATATGTACTTTTAAAACCATGGGGTTAAACTTTTTCCATGTACTTTTGATGTTTACATGATTGTACTTTTAGATGTTTACCTTCTCTGTTCTGGGATCAATGTTCTGTAAGGATTCTGGAAATTTCTGAGATTAGATTGTAACAGTTAATGATATGATTAGATAAGATCATATGGTTTTTTTTAGCCAATCTTAAGTAAGTGCATTAATTGATTACAATTTGGGCAGAAGACTAGGAGATAATCAAATGGAACTCAGTAGTTGAAGCTATTGCACTTGCTTCACTGAGTACTGAAGAAATAGTACAGCAGAGCCATCTCCTGGAAAATTCTAGAGGATCTTGGCAAGAGCAAAGATTAATGAACAGGAAAACAAAATTTAAAATTAAAACACATTATGTATGACCTGTTCTATACAATAATACAAAAAGGGACCATTTTGCTGAGTTTTTAACCTCTCAAACGACCCATTTTGCAAGAAAAAAGCACCTTTCATAAGGCAACTCTGGATCAGAACAAGTTAGAGCTTTCCTAAGCCAACCATAAAAGAAAAGACATGCATGTTCACGGAGATGAACCACTTTCCAATAAACTGGCAACATGATAAAAACGCGAGTAATCACTCAGTAGTTTTGCTGCACCTTGTACTTCGTCAATATATTTGTTCATTTGTGTGATCTAAGGTCATATTGCGTGGAATAGAGAAATTACTGCATTAGCTACAGTTTCACAGCAATAAAAACACTTATACCTAAACTAAATTGATATGGATTACAACTAGTGACTTTTCAATTCCTTTGACTTCTGAAACTGAAGCTAGGATCATATTTGAAATACGATAAAAATTCGCCAAATTAGTTGCATTAGGTTTCTGTTCTCTGGTACCTGTTGATGAATGATTTTAGTAACTCTTTAAACCGCAGTAGGTGATTGACCTGTGCGCCTAATACCGCACAAAAGAACACAGGAACGCTTATGATGGCCTAGATAGATATGTGGACCAGCCTTGATTTAGAAACCGCCATCTGGAGAGTTGAAACCAAACAGGTTTTTGTAATGCCTTTTTAATAGATGGGGATAGGATTGATGGTGGATTGATTTCTGTGTTCCTGTATGGATTTAACGTAGTGGGATATTTTCCAGATTTTTTTATAAATTCCACGTAGCCATCATGCTGTCATATTGTCACAGCTGTTTGGTGAGATATTAAAACGATTCGCACAGTATGTTCAACATCTCAAAATGTCAGTTAATGCTAGAAATTGTGGTTCATTCCCGATTAACTCATCCTGCCTTGCACACCAGAATAGAGTTTGGTATCCGTCTCACGGAGAGAAAAATGTAACCAAAATTACTTGGTGTTATTGAAAGTACATGGCAATAACTCGTGTAATCTCGTGAACGCTTGCTTTTCTAGTGAGGTCCTAGTGTTGCTGAACTCTACTCAGAATTAAGGTTAAGCAAAGATGCTTCTGTGGTGCTGCCAGTTTCTTGTTGTCACATCATTATCCAACGGAGTCTAGTAAAGGATTGTCTCTGAGAAGGCAATTCTTTCTCATATTCTGTTTATCCAACAAAACCATGAAACTGTTGGCAGAGACTCACAAATCCCATATTGTTCACAGTTTAATGGGACAGCAAATCCTATCCTAAATATAAACTGAAGCCATCCCCAAGTTTTAAAGGAGAATGCCACCTAAAAAACAACCTATTTTGTATCAGTTTAGATCAAGTACTTCTACTCGATAATGGCAGGTTCGGTTGCGTTACCTGACACCTGATGGCAGACGGAGGTGTTGAAATTATCCAATGATGTAATTGGTTTCAAACGCAGTCTGTTCAGCAGTTCACAACACGGGTTAGTGGTGTCAGCTTATCACTTGAATTCGTCACTACACCAATAAATCATCAAACTTAGATGTAAAACCCTTAAAAATACACGTTGTTTTATTTCACTGTTACAGATTTACTGGTATTTGGACACACCGTAGCCTACAAAGTTCGGCAGACCAATTTACCAAGGTCCTTAGCAGGAGTTTGGGGTCTGTTCGGATATAAATTCGAAGTATTCTTCCGTGAAATACAGACAGGAGAACCTACATCTGTGTTGTTTATACTTGTGATTTTTTGAGTTCTAAACACACGGAACGCTTGTTATCCCGGCCAGTGGCTCAGAGCCCGATCAGAGGCCCGTCGCGGCGGCTGGACTGACTCGTTATCCCAGCCAATGGCTCGGAACCCGATCAGGCCCGTTGCGGCAGCCGGACTGACTCGTTCTCCCTGCCAATGGCTCGGAACCCGATCAGAGGCCCGTCGCGACGGCCGGACTGACTTGTTATCCCGGCCAATGGCTCGAAACCCGATCAGGCCCGTCGTGGCCGCTGGGACTGGCACGAACATAAACCAGCTTCAGTCGGAAACTAAACCTCCAGTCATGAAAAGACTATAATAGTGAGCCAAAGAAATAATGTGCACATAATTATTTATGTGAATTAGCCACGAAACTGAAAATTTA
>NMRA01000149.1:261869-293368 GCA_002633005.1 Phoronis australis
AGTGTGGCATGTTGACTGACTAGTAAATGAAAGCAAACGACGACGGAACTTAACACAACCGAGGTAGAACAATGACTGACTCGGCAGCTCTCACAGTCAGACTATATGAAAAGAAATTGGCGCGAAATGCTTGCCTCCTAAAACGTCACTTTCGGAGTAGCGGACGAGTAATTAATAAAACTACGAAAAGCTGTAATTAAGTGGAAAATATGTCTAGGATAACCAACCAACCTTATTTTAGCTCAAAATGACATGGAAAAAGGTTGCCTTCGCCTTTAAGCCCAGTAATCATACCACAGTCAGTGACATAGTTATACAAGTCACGGTTCTTCTGCCGATGTACAAACGTACACTTCTTCTAATGGCATTAATTTTTTTCTTCTCAGTAGACCGACATCTTCAATTACTTTCGGAAAAACACGAAGTCACGTGATCCTTCCTCTTTATTTTTTACTTCAAATTATTTTGGAACTTATTAAACATCATCAGTCCATTCGTACAAATTGTGCAAACATTTTACTCATTATGGACAGCGCACAGTCGTTTTTATCGAGGGCAAATTCGAAGAAAGCATTTTTGGTTAGTTTGTGTAGGTCTGTTACATCAGTGGTCACTATTTGACTGAAAGGATTGGATATAATAGTGACCATGTCAATGTTACGCCAAATCATCAGCGCAATTTGTTGTTAATGACACTTTACCGGAAGTGATACCTCCATTATATTTCTTATCAGCTTGATGGAAACAGCAGGTTGATTTTTTGTGACGAAAGGCGGGTTTATAGGAGGAGGCTTGCTATTGGAGGGACCGTATGGAATAAATTGTCACTTCTTTTTTGCTTTTGCGTTACATGAGCCCACCCAGCCTTCAATATGGGGGGCTCGAATTCCTGACGTTGTGGACCTCTTGGTAACAAAAAAGTGGGCGGACTAAAAAAAAAACGGGAGCACCACTGTGAATTCCTCGTTTGTGCTTGTTTAGTGTCTCATTTTCTCGGACTTTTTGTTTCTCGGAGGCGGCCCCCAGAGCCCCCCCCCCCTGGGTGCGCGCATGCGTTGTATTTCCTTTACGGCATTAAGGCTCTGTTTTCAGGGGCGTCCACAAATTTGGTACTGATTTCGAGACAAGACATTATTCGTTGATTTAAAGGCCGGAAGTTGAAATTCAGTGAAAACGAAACTTGTGATTATACTGGCTCGGTAGCCATAAGCACCTCCACTGACAACAAATAATGAACATCCCGAGGCCGAAGACGGTCACACAGACTGCGAGAGACCCTGCCATGATTTTGTAGGCCACAAGTGTTGAGCGGGGAACAACAACCAGGACGGGTGGAGTCGTAGCGTTCACTTGAGTGTCTGAAAATATATGTCCAAGAAAGCATCACCTAAGGTCCAATGTCGAATGAAGCAATCGAAGCGGGACCTGTAGATAAGTCGAAGCGCGGTACCCTTACTCAAATGCTCATACAACCATTATCACAGATGAAAATCAAAATAGGTGCAATTTTCAGAAGGAAAGTTTCTACATGACGATACAGTGTGTCTACTAGGCAACGCATCGATTTCTGAGGGAGTTCACACTCGCTAATCTGGGGCCTTGCGATTGTGTCAGCACTGCTGCAGTGCTGACACCTATTATTCTTGAACTGGGACCCCGCACTCTTCACGTGACCCTATACATGGTTACAGGTCGCCTCTAAAACTGCTGTGAGCGCGGACCCCAAAAAGCGCGGGGCCCGGCGTAGCATACGCTACCCTGCTGCGTTGTAAGGTCATCACGAACCGGACATAACGAAGATGGGATCGTAATCCAATGGACGAAACTTGCCGTAACGCTGCGCTTTATTTGAAAATGAAACTATACAGGTGCCATCACGTTCCTGATTAAAACCACAAACTGACGAAAATGTCTAGGACATGAGTGAAATTGTTTATGTATATGCATGTCTATAGTTATTTCGGGACTAATGTAAACGGTGACAGGTTCTCTTATAATCTGACAGGTGTACGCAGGACATTCAAAACTGACCTGAATCTAAGTGAGACAAAAGTCCAAGTTTAATTTTTCAGTTTTCTTAAGCATTTTTGACTGTATAGATATCTAGCTTGGAACCCAAGTTTCAGAAAATCCCAGGTGTAAATCTCATAGTTTACCTGCAGTATGGTCACAATTCTGTCCCGCGTATGATGGTTTGCATGTGCATTCGGCACCGCTGGATGTTTCTAAACAGACGCTGTTCGCACCACAGTCAATATCTCCGCAGGTAATTTTCTTCTCGCACATTGCGCCCGAGTATTCAGGTGGACACAGGCACCGGAAACTCTCGTCAGTAATCGCAATGCAAGTGGCGTTATTGTGACAGACGTTTTCGGTGCAAGGCGTGGTTTCATTGCAGTGAACACCGTGAAAGCCGTCCACACATGCGCAAACATACTTATTTACTCCATCAATACAGTATCCCTGCTTACATGGCGAGCTGAGACACTCGTCGTGGTTCATTTCGCAGTGTGCTCCTTGGAATCCAGGCTGACACAAGCAAGAATAGTCACCATCAACACCTGATACCATACATGTTCCATTATTTTTACATAGATTTACTGAACAGTGTTCGTATTCACAATGTTCTCCCGAAAATCGACTTTGACAGGTGCATATATAACCATATCCGGTTGGTCTGCAACGGCCGCCATTTTGGCAAGGTGTACTCGCACAGATATCTCTTGACAACTCGCAGTGATCTCCGAATTTGTTCGGCGGGCACGAACATTCGTAACCGTGCATAGTACTGAAACAAGTTTGTTCAGAGCTGCAAGGAGAACTAACGCAATAATCTGTTTTATACTCACAATGGCGCCCAACAAATGGCTTTGGACAGACGCAGTAATACCCATTAACTTTATCTCGACAAATACCAGAATTTTTACACGGATAACTATGACACTCATTAACATCAGTGTTACAATATGCTCCGGTAAAACCAACGGGGCATATACACTGAAATGAGTTCATACCGTCAATGCACCTTCCTTGGTTATTACAAGGTCTTGACAAGCACTCGTCAATGTCGTGTTGACAGTTTCGCCCTTTGAACCCAACTTGGCAATTACAAGTGTAGCCGTTGTGAACGTCCTTGCACACAGCCCCGTGTTTACAAGGATTGCTCGAGCATTCGTCTATGTCACGTTCACACAGTTTTCCGGTGAAACCGGAAAGACAGGTGCACGTGATGCCGTCCATGCCCTGCCTGCAGCGGCCGCCGTTTTTACAGTAGTCCGACGTGCACATGTTGATTAGCAGCTCGCACATTTGGCCCTTGAAGTTGTGGCTACATTCGCACACGAATTCGTTTATTCCGTCTTCGCATCTTCCACCATTTTTGCAAGGTGAACTTGAACATTCGTCGAAGTTCTGCGAGCAGTCAGCTCCCATAAACCCCGGCTGGCAGTCACAGCGTATTCCTGAACTAAAAGCGACACATGTGCCGTTGTTGAGACAAGAAGATATCGTGCAGTACCTAACGACAGTCTCGCAGTATTTTCCGGTGAAGCCAAGTTGGCAAATACACGCGAATGTTCCTGAGCCGTCTTGGCATGTTGCGCCATTTTGACACGGCTTACTTCGACACTCATCGGTGTCCAGTTCGCATCTGGCGCCCCTGAATCCAGCTGCGCACGTGCATGAAAAACCGTTTCCAAGGACATTCGTGTGACATGTTCCTCCGTTTTTGCATGGGTGTGTTTCGCAAACTCTCATCTCGCAGTTGGTCCCCGCGTAGTTTTCGGGACAATCGCAAATATAGCCACCCGCAAAATCTCTGCAATTCCCTGCGTTTTGACAAGGCCAACTTAAACATTCGTCAATATCAACACCGCACGTTCTACCGTCAAACCCTTTCATACACAAGCACTGAAATTGAGCAACCTTGTCTACGCAAGTCCCATTGTTGCCGCAGGGACGACTTTTGCATTCGTTTATTTCTGTTTCGCACGCCTCCCCGTAGAAACCCTGTTTACACTTACACAAGTACCCATTGTGCCTACGTCGTCTTTGGCAATGGCCGTGGACACATGTTTTGGCACATTTGTATTTCTTGTGTTCGCACTGGCGACCTTGGAAGCCAGGTTTGCAAAGGCAGTGAGATCCCCGTTTTGTGTCCATCACGCACGTTCCGCCGTGAAAGCAACGCCTATTTGCACAAGTAAATGTTCGATGTGAACGTCTCACGCGTGTCTTTGCAGCTTGCCGAATTCCATTTCCTGAATGAATGAAAGTATTGTTGTCAATGAAAAAAGTGACGTGAAGACTTTAAACTAATCATGCTGTTGGAAGCAGACTTTTTAAACATTTCCAAAGTTTCCCTTCATAACTGGGCATAACGGAAACCGGGACTGATATTTTACCTTCTAATGTGTATGCAGAGACGCCCATTAGACACAACGTACGTGAAATACAACAGAATAGTAGCGTTTGCAGAGGAACTCAATGATGGATCCAGATTTCAAAATACAGTTCTAAGTTGAATCTGTCAAGATCCATGTATATGTATAGGGCATTCAATGATATTTGTTGTGTTTGTTAAACTTCCTGGGGATGATTGCAATCAAGTTGCGACACTTACGGCGGCAAAACTTACTCACTACGTTGATAGTCGTATTTCAAATGCATTATGGGACTATTGTCGGCACGTACACATCAGTGACACCACTAAAAACTTGGAGGCGTGTACTCGGTTGCGTGCTTTGCTTATATTGCATGACGATATAATTGCGAAGTTATGCACAACCTTGCGTGTTCGTGAATTTGTTGCGCCTAACTCAGGGCTAGTGTTTTAGGAGGTGAGATTTAAAGTTGCATTTTGCCCAGTTTAACTTGATAGAACGAACTCGAACATGGCGCATGCACGCGAAATACAGCTTAAAATGTGACATATTGGCTCAATATCGGATACTGCAAACTTTGCCTCCACAGTAGACAACTAAAAATGCCAGTACATTTAGTTCGCCAAAGAATGCAATCACTTTGAAACGTACGGGACCTTGTGTGCGAAGAGTTTCTGAAAATTTGCGGAATACAGGTAACAGCGACGAAGCCAACAGAAGTTCATCATGTAATCCCAGCACCAACCTGTAGGCGTGTAGAAGACTCGTGTGAATGAGCGACTTTTAGCTGGTCTTTCAAATGGGTACCCTGACAACACGCAGTAATAGTCATAGACTCCAGGTAGAGCATCAGCGCTGCCTAGTGTTAGCTCGTATATCACGCGATAGGAACAGGTGAGATCGTGCAATTTCGTTTCCTCCTGGCGGCGTCGCGCGAGAAAGAGGTTCTTTTCGCCACTTGACGACGACGACGAAGAAGCCCGTTATGCAATATCAGTGAAAGGTGGCGTTGTAAGCCTTATATTGCAAGTTTTATGTTACGATACGAAACTACATCTTGGGACACTTTTTGCTACTAAGTAATGCAATACAATCATGTAGATGTTACTGAAAGGAGAATGCCACCCGATTTAATTAATCTTTTTTACCATCTTAATCGGTCTATATTCACATCGCCTTACATAAGGTCGACCTTACCTTGCCGAGAGGTGTCGCATTAACCTGTGAGGAAGGTGAGAAACGATGAAGCGACGTCAGTGGTTCATCAGCAGAGTGAATGCCGCTAGGTTGTGGTGCATCGTTCCCGCTTGTCCGGACTATAAAGCTGCGAGGAAAGCGGTTATATCGTTTCATAGATTTCCTCGAGAGCCCGGATTTCTTAGGAAGTGGCTCGCGGTAGTGAAGAATGAAAAGTACGCTGTTAATAACATGTATGAGGTCGCGAAATATCTCCCGTGTCTGTCTGGCCGGCATTTCGTCGACAGTGATTTCTCTGTCGAATGCCGGCTTTTCAAATAACTATCCATACGTTCCCTTGCCTGTGCATATTCACGGCGCCTCTCTAGTATTTCTTGATCAGTGTATTCCGGTTGGATCTGATAGCCTGCGAAATCTAACGATCCACCCCTGAAGTCTTCGTCGGATGAGCACTCGTCCAAGTCTGGGGATTGCGAGTTGCCATGTTGACGTTTATTATTCTTTCTGTTTCAAAATGGCCATTCTCACCCTAACCAATGCTTATATAAAACTGAAACAAAGTCTGTGTAATTAGATACAATTTGTAATGCCTTTTGAGTATTCGTGAGTGCAAATGTTTTGAGAAGCCAGCATTGAATAAACCACTGCGTTACCGGCTTTAGATGCAATGAAGGTAATTCACCGGGCACCGAGGCCGTGTGAGCGCATGCTAATTCAGTGTTTGCTTACAGAAAGCTGTTGCGAAACAATAACTCGATTTCAGATGCTATGATCACATGTTAGGGGGAATCTTTATTTAGATATACAAATACATTATTCAAATCATTTTTACTGTGCAACTTTTGCACTGATGGTTTTGTGGCCCCGCGGAACTCGGGGGAACCTGACTTCGCGGCCCCCGACAAGTATGTAGATTTTCAGTTTCGTGGCTAATTCACCAAAATAATTACGTGCACATTATTTCTTTGGCTCACTATTATTATCTTTTCGTGACTGGAGGTTTAGTTTCGAACTTAATTAAGCTGGTTTATGTTTGTGATGTCCGCGACGGGCCTGATCGGGTTCCGAGCTACTGGGACGTGGGATAACAATCGTTTTGTGTTTAGAACTAAAGAAATCGCAAGACTAAAAGTACAACACACAACTATGTTCTCCTGTCTGTATTTCACGGAAGAATTTTCGAATTTATCACCAAACAGACCCAAACTTCCGCGATTGACGATGGTAAATTGGCTTACCGAACTCTGTAACAGTGAAATAAAACAACACGTTTGTTCAAGAACTCGATATATTTGTAAGGGCTTTACATCTAATTTTGATGTTTTATTGGTGTAAAACGATGAATTCAAGCGATAAGTTGACACTAGTAAGCTTGTTGTGAACGGCTGAACAGACTGCCTTAGAACCGATTACGTCATTGGTTAATTTCAAGACCTCCGTCTGCCGTCAGGTGTCAAGTAAAACAACTGAACTTGCTGTTATCGAGTGGGTCTACTCGATCTAAATTGATACAAAATAGGCTGTTTTTGGGTGGCATTCTCCTTTAAGTGCTTAACATATCGTGCCCCTTCAGTCATACCAACATCTGAGAGGAACTTAGCTCTCATACAGCAAATATTTGCATGGACCTCGTTAGATTATATCTTCTCGGAACATGCTAGTAATGCTGCATAAAACTTATCTGGTGTATATGTTTGACAGTTGCATGACGACAAATACGTTGCTCAGCAATGATATTGCAACGTGTAGCCTACCTTTGGTATTGTTAAACAATGCACGTGACGTCATGCAAGAATCTGTTTTGAAGTTTTATGCTACCCAACCCCGGTACGCACGACCAAAAGCCAAAAATTGTCTATTAGAACAGGTCCAAAAGCTATAGGCAATGCTTGACAAAACCGGCTAGTTGGAGGACAGACAGTAATCATCATGGTTTACCTTTTGTCGAACCCAGGACGCTTGCGGAAATGGTTCCACATCCGGAATAATACAAAGTATTGTGACTTCATTACTCCTAAGATGAACTGTTGAGGGGCTTACTGTGATAGATTCCGAATCGTAAGGAGCTATAAAATTTAAAAAGAAAGTTTCAAGTAAGCAATTCCAATTCCGCATTGTCAATATTAAAACTACAGATTAAATGCACTGTGCACTTCAATTCTATCGGACCCAGTGTCGTAGTGAAATATTACCATTGGGAATCCACGTCAGCTGGTGGAAAGAAAACCAGCGCTAACCCAATTTAATCCAGTGCGACCTAAATTTAAGGAAGCCATTTCATACAACGACACCTACTGTGTATGTTCACCCATTTTTCGTCCTTTATTTCTCTAAGACGACCATCTTTCAAAGCTCTCACCAAACATGAATAGCGTCCTTCGTCACATGACGTGAAGTTGTTGACAAAAAGTGTCGCCAACACTGCTCTAGTCGAAATACGCTTGACTTGAGACACCATTTCCAGCGTGTAAATTTTGCGTCCGATTTGTCTGAATTCATCACCAATACGAATAAATTGTATTAGAAAGTCAAGTGGATTCGAAGCCAGTGGGATAGTCCAACGACGCCAGGAGATGTACAGGATGTAACTGTCCGTAAAATTTGAAATGTGGCACGTAAGTTTAAGTTGTCGGTTTTTACCAACGGAAATCGAATGCGGTGGCGCGTTTAGGTGGACAAGAACTTGATCTGTAACAGATTTAAGTTAGCTATCACAGAAACGTCAATAGAGGCTAGGCTAGATTCATTCTTTTGTCAGGCGAAGAAATATCTAATAGCACAAATAATTCAGAATGCAGACCATTATATCAGGGATTACAGGTATTATGTTGCATGATATGCTAATGAATAATAAACAATAAAAACAGAGGAACAAGCAACAACAGCAATTACACAGTCCATTGAAATTAACTTAGCCTGAAACTAATCAACAAAGAGAGAAAGAAATAGTAGGTAAATGAGAGAAGAATGAAAAAAGAACGTTGTTGCATACGATAAAAGTTCGCTCGATTTTGAAATTGAATACAATAGGTCCAAACATTATCATGAATAGTTAGATTAATAGGGGCTGTTGATAGTTTAAGAGGCATTTCTTGAAAAATGATTCCACATTGTTGGTCTCTCCACATAGATATAAGTTAGATGTATTAGGGAAATTGGTTTATGTAATTTCCTGAGGAGGTAATAAATTCTTTTTAGCGCGCAACTTGGGCAAATGTGAGTTTTATTTGTATGTTAGAACAGGTTAACTGTTGCATTATTTTTACTACAGTCCCCTTTTAAGAAGCATAGAAACACCAGTAATAAATAGGACAGCGTTATTGCAGCTGTTCAACCCTCATTAAATTATTGATACTCACAATAGTGTATATGATACCAGCACAATCAAAGTGGTGAAATAAAACAGCTTACAATTTTTTCAAGACGGAATCCGGATATATTATGTCTAGACAATATTCTAAGAATTTAAAAAAATGAGAAGTTCACAGCGGTGCTTATTTGTACAATAAGTGTTTGCTGCTCTCGAGTCAAAAAGAGACATCTTTGTTTCTAACGTGGCATCGTGGTTTGAATCTATAACAGATCTTAGTACTGGACAACGTAACATGAAATCTCTTCTGCCTCAATCTCTCTTCTACTGCAGTTGTTACAAGTTCTGTCACTTCAGGGAATACCATTCCTTCTGCCGTTTTCAATTTCTAATGCGTGAGTTAAACATTTAATGTTCGCTTGATAACATGTCTACTGCTGCGAACAGCATATAAATACTTTTCACAAGACAACTCAGACTTAACTCCTACTCGCTTACAGGTATTTTTTTTCTACTACCGACAACCAACTTCGAAAATTAACATCCCTCAGCCTTTGCTTGAATTCTGACAAAATATTGTTTATCACTGACTCCCTTGTTCAACCATACATAACCGAAACCAGTTGTGTGCAACACATTTTTAATACAGGTATACCAATTATTTTGACCGTGCGATTGCCTTTCATATAACATCAAAAACATTATTTTAGAAGTCATTTTGCATTTTGAATATTTTCAAAAATATTTTACAAGACACAGAAAAAATCATGTCGGCCACATTATCCCTTTGTCGTGGCGTTGGTCGTATTATACCAGTAGACAGTAACCATTTACAGAATTTTTTGAGCATTTTTAGTTTCTTTCCTATGGCTAGTATCCCACATTTCTTCTCCATAAAATAAAATGGTTGCTAGGATATGAAAAGAAAACTGTTGCTTTTACAAACGAAGCGTTTTAACACCGGAAATTTCAGTGACTCAAATGTTAGGGCTTCAAATATTTTTAGTACTTGTAACAAGCAATTCCATATCAAAAACATAAAAAACATCCCCACCGATCGATCTGACGATAAGTTAATTAGCGGACATCGAGTTACGAGCATAGGTTGCTAGATACGTTTTACGCAGAATTGGGACAACCGATCATAGCATAAGTCATCCTCCACTGTGTTTAGTGAGCAATGTCATCGGATATTGATGCTCGTTTTCCCTTGGTTTATGAGTTAATAAAGAATGGAGAGGAGTTGCGTTTGTTGTGGTTGTGACAACTCAGCATTTGATTATGCTGCCACTCTTTTAGCTTTTTCCGAGGGACATCGGAAAAGCGCAAGTTTGCGCCGCCTCCCCAAGGTGATTAGAACCCGCGCCAAGCAAATACACCAGCTCAATTTTGTAGTAATAGGTACTACAGATTTATTCGCTGCATCATTTCTGAAGTTGAATTTCATCACACGATCCTGATATGAACGTGTGCGAATCAACATTTGATGTACAATTCAGGGTTGTTTTACTGCCTAAACCTGGGCCAAGAGCTTGAACGTCGCAACCAATGTGTCATGTTTTGTAAGCAACGACTGAGACTATATGCGCTGTCGGTGTCCGTATTTTTGCGCCCCATACTCACAAGACATCTTGAAGGCGAAGATAAAGATAGTGAGCTTAGTGAAATCCATGTCAAATCAAGTCATGTTTCGCCACTTTTTTGTTGTGTTCCCTGATAAATAATACAAGGAATTTTACTGAATAGTTATCACGTAGCAATTTACGCGTGAAGTAATCCCACGATGGAATATGAACACGCGCAATTTCTACTTACGATGTTTGTCGTTATCTGACTCCGACAGGTTCTTAGCCCGAACACCAGATGGAGTTCCCGTTGCTATAAGGCGCTTGTCCCGCATCCAGCCATCCGCAACACCGCGGGTATTTCTGTAGCTTCATATTCTGATATTACCATTTTGAAGTGTTTCACATCTGCGTACATGTATGTGCAAGTTTCAGTCATAGCAGCACAAGGAATTGGTCAATAAACTGATAAAACCATCACCGGAGTCTAGCAGGTCTAAACGTCGTACGCGCGATGCCATTCCCAATGTCTTAGTTTGCTTGTTGATGTATTGTTAACTCTTGTTTCAGCTTATCACAAGGGTATTCTGCCGCATTCTCCATTTCAAGAGTCACACGAGTTCCTGTAAGGTTGGAAGATCGCAAATGCGCAGATGATAAAATTCCTTCGAGGGAAAAACATCCGAGGTGTTTCGGATGGCACCCAATATTAGAGTCTGGTGAACAATTCGGTCGTTTAATCAGATTTTGACTACACTGAGCCACAATATGATCAGTGATGTATAGTGTGGCGTAGGCACAAGTAAGGGTAGCCAAACATGGACGCGGACGTTTACCTTCCTATATGTGTGGTTGGACCCCTTTCTGCGACATCCTAGATTTGCGAAGTCTGAAATACACACTCGTGAGTCAAAAAATAGGCCTACGTGTTTGTGAGTAAGGTTTTGGGAATTCAATGCACTTTTAAAATTTAGTGCTCAATGTGATACAGTGGGCATTGGGCGTCTATTTACCTCTAATTTTACCACTACAGCACTATTTATTGCTATATATGACTCGGGAATGAACCCCTAGTGACCACATCCGCCACAATTTCCAGTCGGCAGCCACGAATCGCACTTCTTAGTGGATCGCCCAACTTCGTAAAATTGAATCATTCGGAATGTCTTGCCAGACATTTATTCACGTTCCTCCTCTCTGGACCTAATTCGATTTTCGTTTTTAGTCCTTATCTCAAAGGGTATTCTAGTTCAAAAACACAAAAATATATACCAAATTAAGTAATATGTAACATAGCATGTAAAGTTCACATCCTTTCTATTATCAAACTAAAAGCCTTAGCACCTCGGCCGAGATCGGAAAATCAACGACTATTCCCGCCTATTTCCGTGACCCGTGTTCCTGTTTGTTAGTTCAGGTGGCACTCCCAAAATGTTAAAATCTAGGGGTAGGCATTTTCTAGTTGGGTGTTGTATGTAGGCCAAGTGAATGTGGTTTGTTTATATTTGTGAACATGTTGAGAATGAAAAGTGACCTCTTGCTCGGCTGTACTGCACTCTTCTTCAAGATGGTGGCCCCCTGTTGCAATTGTGCATTGCCGGGTAGCAACTGAGAAATTGGCTGCGATTTCAGGTAGCCCTCGAGCAGCTGAAGCCAGTTTTGCAAAAAAACTAGTTGGTTGACAGTACATTTGCACCACATTTTTGGAGTCGATAGGAAATTTGCTCTCGGAATCTAATGTTGGCTTTAGTCGAGGTAGGTAAGTGGTGGTTTTGGGGTGAAAACTGTCGATATTGCGTTTTTAGCCCGTATTTTTCTTAGGTTTTCAGTGGGAGAGAAAAGGTAAAAATACGAGACAGAATAAAGTTTTTGTGCTCATCTATAAGGCTTGTGACGTGAAATGACTCAAAACTTTTCTTTCTTTGCATGCAGTTTTTGACAGAGCGAAGAAAGGATGAAGAGTCCATTGACGTGTGTTCTCCGGCGTAGCCAACGCTCGGCTACTGAGGTCAGCCCGGCCTGACTCGATCATTGCGAGGGTACGTCAAATTAGCAACTTTACAGCAACCGTTTAGGTAATACATTAGAGGAAAAAAGTTTCTTGATCAACAAGTCTTATCTTTATCGCCATATCTTGAAATTGATGCAAAGTACCAGCCTGAGTGAAGTGAGCAATTGCCGTGTCACTGTGACTACCCGGACGTGTGTGCGTAATTGGCAGCAAATCGGCATCGGCTTTACCGGCCGTTTAAAAATGTGAAATAGAAAAAAAAACATCCACATACGGCGATGTTTCGACAAACAAAAACAAATTTTATCTCGAAAGAGTGAGCTCCACATCTGTGCTGGATTTTGCTGCCAGGACATAGTAACTGGTGAAGTTCCCCGGCCTGCAGTCGCCGTGACTCTTCGGATTGTGTATTGGTTATGGGATAAGTACTGCGTGGTTCCTTATAATGTCTTCTAACCATTTAAAAAGGGTTAAAAACGTGTGCTTCTAGGACTTTAACCAGCTAAACATTTTCCTTAAACTCATTTGTGCTTCATAAAACCGATTCCAATAGTCGTTCAAGATAAGAACGTGCGCACTTACAGATACAAACCAATAAAATAGTATTTGTACATTGAATTGGTGCTTGGGTCAATATTATAATTTACAATTTTATGGGCTTCATTCAGCGCAGATGGATAACTAAGATCTGCACTTTGTACCTCAAGTGAAACTTAATTCAACGCCATAGTTACCCGCACTCGTTAGGTAAAAGAAATCTTAACAAGTGAGACATGCACCTAAGCGCCAGGCAAAGGAAAGTCTTCACTGTTCTTTTTACCACAAACTTGACCAATGAGCTCTCGCTGGTTCCTTGCGTGTCCGAACACGCAGGTTTCATTCAGTAGCACGCGTTTTATCACTGGTTGATGTAACCTCGGCAGTCATTGGCATAGCTTTACAACAAAGAAAGAAAATGGCGTACAACGGTTTTTAGCCTTGTCAGTGGCGTGGCAGCAAATATTTCGTTACTGCAGTAATGCAGTTTAATAGCCGAGTGCTTGAAGCACCTACATGAACAGATGCACACACATCTGGCCGATTTAACCGGTATGTTATTCATACTGTGTGAATACAGAACAGCCAACATAAACAAGTCAGCAGCAGTAGGAAAATGCACTCCGAAAAGTCACAACCACAATTTTCTGATTGAACATGAATTAAGTACGATTTGTCTGTATAACATATCACAAACTATATACACATTTACACTTCCTCCATCAGTCACGCCAATTTTGTTTACGTAAAGCGCTACCGTTTGAGAATTCGACCAGCTAATTAGAAACGCTGGTGTAAAAAAATTCCCGAGGAAAATTAAAAGATACCTGCGTGTTCACTACCACCTAGCGGACAGGGAACCAGTGAGTAATGAGCTGAGCTCATTTTCTGCCGTGGCCGGTTCGTGGCGTCTAACTCTAGAAACGTTTGGGCTACTTTCCGTAAACTCAATAGTTTCGCAAGTTCAGTTCATGTGGCCACGAGCTCCTTTTGCAACGCATGACGTACCTCGCAGTCTTGTGTCATGTTAAGTTTTCCCGAGATTCTCACGTCTACACAACGCTGCCTTGGCCCCGCGGAAGTCTCCAACCCAAACTGTAGGAGTCTGTTTTGCTCGATCTGTCTTATTTAAAATTAACGTTATTAATCTGTATTTCTATTACCCATGTTTCGTTTTAATATAGGAAGGAATAATAGTTGTCAGCGAGATCATGAGTGTGTATTTGAACAAATCTGATAAATGAATGACTTGAATAACCGTCCATAAGAAATGCGGTAATGTGCGTTTCTGGCAGACTTGCAGTTAAAAAAATCTCTTTTGAAATATTAGCCACAGGAGGTTGTTAGACAGGTAATATTGTCATGGTGTGATGTGGGTACCTGTATTAGTTTGGTCACCTTTCATCAAGGTTAGTGATTGCAAGTGCAAATATTGGCGTAGTGTTATCGATTAATCAGGTCATGTCAGTTGAAAATGTATGCCGGTAATACATAAGACATACTCTGGCACGAAGTCTGAGGAGATCGTCAATATTGATAAGTCTGTTTGATTCATAGTTTTAGATACCATGCGCGCACCAAGCCTAAAATGTAGGAAGGGCTCGAATTTTTCGGTACGTGGACCTTTTACTAAAAAAAACGGAAACTAAAAAAACGGGGTACTACGTTCAGCGGCCTATGATCGTGCATTCGCGCCGAATTCCTATGGACTTTTGTCTCGTTTCTCGGATTTTTTTGTTTCTCTGAGGCTAACCTTTTCGCCCATTTCGAGCCCCCCCCGGGGGGTGCGCGCATTGATACGTAGAGTTTTAATGAAGAGATATTAACTCAAATGAACAAACATTTCTATATATAGAAATTGTTTTGCAACATCATAGTGGATTTAAAACAGTATCCGTAAGAAAGTTAGGTTATCTTGATTTGCCAGTCGGCGCACATGGCGTATTCTGTTTTAACTACGTAAGAGTTAGATGAGATGGTCAAGCGTCCTTCTGGCAAATCTAAATACTAGAAGGCCATCATTTCAAACGTCTACACGCGCCCTGGAGGCGTTTTGAGAACTGGACCAACTGGAACAAAAATCGCCAGCACTCTCATCAAAACATAGAACTGGAGCAAAAGCAAACTCGTTGTTAGAGCAGGGCCTACCACGCTAGCGATCACCATGGCAATCGTAAAACACAGCATATTTATCTGAGGGCTACACAAACAATTAGTGCATTATTCAAAATATGATAGCCGATGCACATCAGTGTGAACATAGGCCATTTCGAGTAAACAACATCTAAAATAAGCGCCGTGTAAACGAAGTAAAGTATGGAAATACCGGAGATTTGTTTAGTTAAATACTAGTCTTTCCATTTTTTGAATTTCTAAATCCCATAAGATGCTAATTTGACAATAAAAGGCGCAATGTACTGTTGTTATGACTTATGCACCATTGCTGTATTCTATAGATCTATGACACTAGCGAGAAATTTTGCCTCGGCTAAAATTGTATGGAGTTTTCGCGAGATTCTTGTGTCTACGGAACGCAGCACATGGTGCATTTCTTCCACCGGAAACTGGCTGCACTCTTATTCGAATGTCACGACCTGGGACTACTTTTCTATAAACACTTATCCTAACAAGTTCAACCGAATCAATAAATATGGTAGACTTTAAAAATGCAAAGAATACATTCAAAGGGCAACAGATATCTTTTGTGTTTAAATAACACATTCCAAATTATTGCCGGACCCATTTACTGGTTCTAACCAGACCTATCTACCGACATTTCTGCGCCAAAAGGACTGAATGCTTGTCATGACACTTGCTCCTATCTTGCGTTCATTCATTGGGGACAGACAACCATCTCCAAAATTGATCACACATAGTCACAATTCATGTATCTCACAAACGCTTCCCCATAAAATGCGTACTATTAAAATCATCATCAAAATATGAGTTTTCAAAGTTTTCTTGAAGCCACAAACGCCAAAATGGTTTCACTTAACAGTCACTATTGCCCATGCTAGGTGGGTAAGGAAAGGCAATGAACAACATTGAGTGAAGAATTAGCGCATCAAATTCCCAAATCCCAAAAATACTCGTTAAATATTCAGAATTATTATTGTGAAACACATATGTCAGCGACCTCTACATGTAGACTTTCCACTGCAAAAAAAAATCGACCATTCACAGAGCCGATGATTTCAGATTAAACCGTTTCATAGAAAATCGACTTAATTCGTAGGATGGTTGTAGGTTATGCAGCATTTCTAGCATAATTTTACCGATGATTGGCGCCAACTTGAAACCATGACCTGAAACATAAACAGAAAATAGGAACATTGTCATATGCAAGTTCTTAAACCTGAGACCTTTTTTGAGGTAAAACATTTATTAATCCAACCAACCAGCACATAGTTGTACAGCAATATGAAATCTAGTCAAGTACATCAAAAAGATTAGACACATTATCGAATCCTATATAAGCTAATTGCTAGGCAAAAAGAAGACCACCTTGTCTGGAATCTATCAGGAGCCAATTTATAATTGTAAAAATAATTTTCCAGGCTGTGGTAATCACATACCTCACGTAAAAATGACTGAAAATTGGGCTTAACCTTTGCAATCTTTGCCTACGTAAACGAAATTTCGCTAAGCAAAGAATTAAATTTACAACTTCCAATCTACAGACTGGATCTCCAAACAAGGCGGTATACATATTTAACTGCAGAGGGAAATCGCACTGATTTATCATCCACGTTTTTAAACATCTCCAAAAATTCTGAGCAAGTGAACATTCCCAATACAAATGCAGTATTGTTTCTTCGTGTTGCTCACAGAAAGAACACAAAGACGATTCACTAACACCTAAGAGTTTGTACAAACTCTGTGGTTGATACGGAATTGAAACCATCTGAGTCTGACATCGGAAGTACAAGGATAAATTATAGAATGATTTTTTTCCAAGACTGAGTGTCACCGACCAATTTTCTCTCTCCCACTTCAATTCTGCGACAGGTTTTACATACAAGTTGGATAGGAATAATTGATAGATTTTCCCCGTCCCTCAATTTTCTGAGTAGATTCGAAAAATATGTTCTGGAAAAAAGGTGCGACTACAGTACTCTTGTCTCTGAGACGATTCCAAGAACGAGGCATTGACCTTCGAATTCCATTAAAATGAGTAATACAGTGGCAAAATTGAAAACGTGTACAAAAGGTATGATAATCATGAATATAGCCTTTATCTCGGTCAATTACATCATACACGTATCGTATACCCTTTTGAAACCAGTCGTTCCAAAAAATTGGACTATTGTCTAATATTCAAATTTTTGGGTTATACCACAAAGGTTGGTACAAAGGGTCATCTATATCACACAGATTGATAAATTCGTATGATATAAAAATATCCTTCCAAAAATATTCTGAATACGATTAGCTACTTGAAGGAAAAACAAAACCCTAATTGAAAAGAATCATTTTTATATTACGACTAGTTTCAAATAAAATGTTTAGCCAAGGAGAAGCATTGTTATAATAATTTTTTAAGAATCTCCGAATCCAAGTCAGTTTAATAGCTTTGACAAATGACGCAATATGTTCCCACCTCCATGTTCAGATTTCTGTACCATGATCTTTTTAGAGATTCTATCAATAGAGGTTCCCCATATATAATTAAAAAATAACTTTTCAGTGTCCTTTAAAAAAGTAGTACTTTTTCTAACCTCGTTCAATTTTTATCGTAGTTCAAATGAATCATGTCCTATAAGTTGACAGAGAAGGTAATTCCAAGGGAAGTAAACTGGGAACTTGCCCATTTTAAATCTTTTTCACAGCAAAGTTTATCACCACAACATATCTTGGAACCAATCCATATACAAACAGTTTTATCGATATTGGGTGTCAAACCAGAATATTTAGCAAATTGATAAAGAAGGTCAAGTGACGATTTTAAGGTCTCTGAACCATCTAGAAAGAGGGCCGTGTCGTTTGCCTATTGCATTAAGTTATACTCTGAAGAGCGTACTTCTCTGCCCTTAACATTCTCGCATTTCCTCAACATAGATGCCATAATTTCGGCACACAACGAAAAGAGATAAGGTGGCAGGGGATCTCTTTGTCTGCAACCTCGCAAATGTTAAAGTAGTTAGATGTCAAGCCACACTGACTGACCGAAAGTTAGACACTTTCATTGAATATTGTGAACCAACGAATAATTTTGTCACTAAAATTGAAACAGTGAAGAACTTTCTTAAGAAATCCCCAGGAAACATAACCTGAGACTTTGTACCCGAATGAAAAAACGAATTGTTGATTTTTTAAAAAAATAATGAAATTGATTTTCCAAATATTTGGATTGTAGGAGTGGCTGTCTACTAAACAACAGCATTTCACAAAACGATCAAGGGCCACGTATTTACATCATGCCGTGACTGTTCTTGCTCAGGAGACATTCACGTGAAAGTTACTTGTGCCATAGATAATGGGCTGCATTCCATAGACCCAAAACCCAATGTGATCACATGCTTCGCTTGTAATGCATGGAGATATCTCGTGAATTTGTGTTTTCGAATGTTTCTTGCGTCCGCGGAATGCAGTACTAGCTTACGCAACGGAAAAAACGTTGCAAGTGCCATCATAGATACTTTATAGTCTATGGTGCCATAAATCAACTGTCCGACCGGTCATCTTTCCGTAGGTGTAGATTAAACACAAATAATGTCCTCATATGATTTATCTTTAGGAAATATGTACAGCATCGAGCGAGCAACAAATTCGCATAAATCGTACATGCAAATTATTCGAAAATCAGTTCACTACGTCATGTCTTGTTATACACTTGCACTCATTTATGACCTGTCTTGAAAGTTTTTACCCCGCTCACAATAAGCGGGAACTGAACAGCATTCATATCTTCCTCGCGACATTGACCAGTCATCAATGAATAAATAGGAAGACATAACAATATTGGTTGGGAAACGTTGCGTTGACCACAAGAACCTCGCGAAAAAGCACTCAGACCTCGCAAAATCATGCGAATAAAAACAATGTTTCACGAGTATGCTCACGATCTAAGCGTAACCTAGCAAAATGGCGGTCACTGCAGTAATTAGTCGATCGTTGAGGTTAAAATGTTGAATTGCGTTATAGATTTCATCAATTTAAGATAGAATACCTGGCACCGGGTAATACAACTGAAGGGCGTTGAATAGGTAAATTAACCAGAAAACACTGGTTCATATAACACAGGAACAATCGCGAGACGGTGGCGCGGTCGAGTGAGTTGTCACCTGTCTCCGGAAATTGTAAATAGGGGATGCAAAGATAGCAGGATTCATTCGAAAAGCAAGTAATGCCAACGCATCCCAGCATTACATCTGTCTGAAGCCTTAATTCGTCAAAATCTGTCAACTACTTCGAGAGTAATTGAAGGACTATTTTTTTCGAAAACTAGAGGTACTTGTACTTTTCTTGAATCCGTCCGAAAATCAACAGGTATCGACAAACTTCACCGCTCGAATAAGCCTACTTCTGTTGGTTAAGATCCACGAAGTGGCTAAAACTGAATTAGCGAACCTTCTTAAGTAAAGACGGACGCACGGACAGACGACGGAACAACGGAATGTCAACCGCTTTCCCACTAGAAAATTTTGTGTCTGCATAAAGTCTTTTCCTTTTGATTTTGAATAGAACCTAGGTTTTCCCCAACATTTTTAATTGCCATATCCTTCTTTTAATCCGTTGTTCTTTTTGTCTTTTTACTTTCAGCTTAGGCAGAGTCAGAAAATATGTCTGCAACTCGAAATCAAAAGACAAAAATCCTTTGTTTGCTCGACTAGACAGAACACAAAACGTTTCAAGAAACGCAAAAGACAAAGTCAACTTCCGGCTAAAGTAGTCAGATTTATGACTTTGGTTGAAATTAAATGACAAAATACAATAGTCTCTTTGAGAAACGGGTCACACAGGTGTTTGTAAGGGAATTCAAGCCGAGAGAATCAGAGGCCTGTCACACGTTTGTAGAATCAGGAGAGAAAAAGTCAGCAGTTACAAAATCAGCAGTAACAGAGAGTCAATAGTGAGCCAGTGAGACGGTAAGGTATAGTATACGGTTTCTCACTAACGGAGGTCATACAGACGGAAGTCAATATGATGATTTTCAGACCCCGAGATAATTATCACATTTTTGGGGGGCGTGAAAACCCGCATATAGAGGATACGAGATGGGGGATTTAATTCGGACCAAGACGTGCATTTCTCTGTGAATATTATAAAAGTATTGTCTTACCCGCAAACCCTGCTGCAATAATTAAGTTATGAAAGATCGGGTGACGGTCGAGTATCAAGTCTTCGTCAGGCGTGATCTGAAAACAGGTGAATTAAGTCAAGCAACAGTACAAAAATGGGACAGACTGAAGTTCTCAATAACAGTCATTTCTGAATGATTGTTATTGAGAACTTCAATCAGCACAACAAGCTATGATTTTATTAACATAAATTTGACATGAACCCGGACGTTTTGATATTAGACAAGTTTCGTGGACAAATTACACTCAGGGGTGTACAGGAAATTGGCATCCAAAATTCGCCCTCATGGAAAGGGTTTTGGAGAGAGTCAAACATACTGAATGCGAACAAAATAAGCGACTTTGGGCTTCCAAGTCCCATTTCGATTGACATTTTCATTGACATTTATTTGTTCTTGGTTTGCACACTCACATTGCTTAGTTATCAAGAGCGACATTTATTAAGGGTACGTGATTAAAGAGGCATGGAACGAGAAAGATCGTTAAAAATATCTTTTAAACAAATCCTGACGAAAGTATCTGCATAGTTATTTACTTTCATCTGTGAAAGAATTTACAAATTCACAATGTTTCAAAAACGCGCGAAGGAAAAACTCTGCAGTCACCAGCTTCTAATCTCCCCCCCCCACTTATGACTGACAAGATGGATACGTGTGATTGCACTTTGAATCTGAGGTCGAAAGCATAGTATAAGGCAAGACACTGAGGCAAGCAATTTTTCAGCAAAAATTCCAAGTGCTTGAATACTACGATACCTTACTAATTTTAAACTGCTAGGACTTACATCAATTTCCTCTTGATCGGGCTGCTGCTTGAAATCGTCATTGTTTTGTTTGCATCAAAGATCACTTTTTAAATATACGGGAAATGTGTTACGTCCATGTGTTGCCATACAAATAACGAGACTCGCTTTGAATTGAGGGAAAAATCGACGAAGTTGACAGGTTGTTCTTTTTGAAATTTGAAACTAAAAGAGGAATGCTTTGACATCAACCGAAATTCAAAATCTTTACGAACAAGCCGTAAAAACACCTGGTAAACAGGCTGAATTATGTTTCAGTGGCAGAGAACCACTTTAATAATGCAATTTTCGCGTTCGAGGCTTCTTTAATCTCTGTACTTTGAATTTCCGTAAAATACACGGAGTAAACCACCACATCGTTCAAATAAATGCGTAATTCTTCTATTGAAAGCCAATTTTTCGATATTCATAACTTCCACGCATTTTAAAACACCAAACTGGTCACGTGGCGTAAGATACAGGTAGCTTCTAGAGGACAAGGAAGCACTAAAAACTTTTGTTTGAAACACATCATGACCAATCACAAACATTGTAAAAGGGTCTTTTCACACTAAAATAAGTGGGGGCTAAAGCTCCACATCACCCATTAGTGCGCCGCCCTGTCAGTATGAGCGGTGCAGCACTGAAATAAGGGGGGGCTATAGCCCCCAGCCCCCTAAGATTAGCCGCCCATGTGCAAAGGGCCGGCGTATTGGCAAGTTCGGCATTCATGCTCATTGACCTGCAAAGACCGTATTTGCACGAATACATAAACAGAATTCAACTATTCAGTATTTTTCTCTGACAGTCACATACGAGTCGAATGATTCATGAATACCATTCGCGTTTGGATTTGTCAGTGAACTTGTGTTGTTGTCATTTGGTCTCATGTGTACGGTGCCTCAAATAATCAAGTGTCACAAAACTTCTAGATGATACTTCAGCTTGTCAAAATATAGTCTGACAGTATTTTTAGTAGTATTGTTTTGTTTTGTTTTGTTATTCTATTTGATTGGCATGACCCCTGAGTTAAGTACAATGATGATGTAATTTGTTTACTACAGTATAGTGTGGAACTTTCTAGAAGACTCTAGCATGACAGTGATTAATGCAGTCTGGAATATTCTAGAGACTTGCAGAATGGCTGGGTAGATTCAGGAAAGTTCTAGAATGTGCTTGAATTGATGAAAAGTTCCAGAACAATGCATTAGGCTATAAATACACAAGCACGGGTTTGTGTTAGTCAGATCAAGTCAGTTCAAGAGAGATGAAGTCAGTTCAAGAGAGACCAAGTCAGTTCAAGAGAAGATCAAGTAAGTTCAAGAAAGTTAATCAGGAGAACTACAGTTGAGTTGCAGTGAAGAGAATCTGCAGTTACAGCGATAGTCAATAGAGTGTCAGCTATAGAGAGAGCAGGTTATTGAATCGACGAGTGTAACAGTTGCTGAACGTGTCTCAGAAGTTCATAACAAGTCAAGGCTTCGCAGCACTGACTGGAGCATAAACAGACATTACGTCAACGTTTTGTTTGAGTAGGCTTGTGATCGTATGGTCGGGATTAATAAAGGATTAACTCGAACCAGTCTTCAGTCTGTCGTCGCACCGAAAGCTATTAGCACCGGTCTGTAACAACCTGCGCCCACCCACACACGGGGAAAAACGTGGCCCAGCTCAAGAGATTTGTATACTCGTTTGACCGTATAACGTAACGAAGATGAACAAACCATTTTTTTACAACTCAAAAAGTTGGAATTCGTAGAAAAACAATACATTTTCTGAATATTCAAGTAAAAATGTAACATTTGTAACAGTGCAGAAGGAAGGGAATGATGACTAAACCTACTGCAAATTCAAACATATTACACTGTAGCATTACGGGTGAAATAGTGTATTTCGTGAGAACACTGAAAAAATGCAAAAATACGGAATGTAACGAGGATACAAGCTTGTATTCTATACTATCACAATTAGTATTGACTGACTATTCTATGAAAAAGTTGAACTAAATCAAGAAGTCAAATGAGCCGAACTATACGCACAAGGCTTACTGATATAAAATTGTCCATTTCAATCTAGTGCATTCAGAATTTTTGAGCTACGTATTTCATTTGCATTACAGGCAAACCTGAAAGTGAAATTAATCTAACGGACATCAGAATTATAAAAATTTGGAAAGGTAAAAATAATAAAAATCGAAAAACAATAGTATTTCGTTTATTATAAATACATGAATTCTTATACAAGATGTAGCTAAATGTGTTCGAAAACGCAGTGACTTTTTGTCAACCTTCTGTTAGCTAACACGTGTCGTGACCAACAAAAGGTGTGTGTGAAAACTAATTATTTTTCCTTATACGATATCACCGAGCTGGTTTTTGATTAAAGAAAAATGTTCAATCATCAAGTGATGGTCATATGATAAATTTGGCGAACCTCAAATCGGCACACCTCATAGATGACTGAGAGGAGTTAAATAAAACTGTCATATATTGTACCTCTTGCAGTGTTTCCTAACAGGGCATGAGGGGCCAGGTACAATTAGAACCTTCAGTAATTTCAATGAAAAATGCAGATATTTTGCTATGAATGTATCTTTCTTTTTCGGAATTTTATTAAAAATATGGTCAAGTGACCCATTTAATGGCAGACTGATATATAAAGTCAGACTTTCTACTTTCATGAAACATATACTTTTAGAAAGTTAAGGCAGGTGTATACACCGATCAAATCTCCAGTTTCCTATCTAAAATAAAAGGGCAACAACTAGTTAGACATGACTCTGAAAGTGAGAAAAATCGAAAAAAAAAGTTTTTATCATATTCGTTTTTTTAAAATTGGTGTTTTAATTTTCAAAATATCCAATTTTACCACGATTTTTTTCAAATCGTACTAGTATTATTATCAACCGTTTCCTAAGGTAATAATCTAACTATCCATACCAAATACATGTATAAAATTATTATCTTGATTTTGTGGCATTTTTGAGTATGAGCTCTGGCAAGCACGCCACCTTCTGTCATTTGATCTCTTTCCGTCCAATAAGTAAAAATGTGGTCCATGTTTCAAAAAAACCATGGCATGCGAGTGTACTCCAATTATGGTGAATTTCAAATTTGCAAATTTCGTAAAAATTGACCCACGAGTTGGGGAAAATAGGCCCAAGAATCTTGTTACCACCTTGAAATCACGAGTTAAGCGGGCATCGCCTGCCACTTGAGGTCAAAATTCGTTCAGAATACGCGGTCATAATGTTCCAATTTCTGTTGATGTAATAAAATTAAAGCAGACATTTACTTCATGTTTAGAAAATATGATAAACCTGTTTGTTTTCAACGTAATTTTAATCATTTTTGCGAACATGTGAATCACAACAGACGACCAAAACAAATATGGCTGACACGTGGGCGGAGCTTAGCGCTGCCGACCGCCCACCTTTAAAACCATGTGTTGATTGTTTATGTGACTCTTCTAAACTCTCCACTCAGTGTGGTAAAGGACTCTCTAATTATATTATATAGACCTATTTGTTAGTATTCCAATAATATATGCAGTTACCGTCTCATCATCAAGCAATATATGCGTTATATCAATTCACTGTGTTACTATCTGTATAACAACTAGCGACGAGGATAATGAGCGAATGTCATCGCAACGGTTCAACATTTTCACGTGCTTATACCGCCAACATTCGGGCCAAAGGGACTGGGGGATAAGGAAATAGCACTTTCAGCGCAAATAGCGTCGCTTCAATCAATCAATCAATCAATCAATCTCTTTATTTATAGTCAGTTTGACAAAACACTAGCCGAAGGTTAATATCACCGACTGTGAATAACAACATCAAAAGCATAAATAATAAAATAATGAACAATAAAATAATGATAAAACAAAACATATAACAAGATGAGAAAAAACACATAATAAGATATCATGAAAGTATGGCATGCACACACATACACATATACATCAGATTTAAAATCTGCATACCTCGCACCTGCACGGTGGTTCTGTCCAAGATTTAATAAAATTCTTAAAAAGTTTATAGTCCATGAACTTGGACTCATTTGGAAGAGAGTTCCAGAGTTTAGCACCGTACACTGATAAAGAGTTTAAACCTTGGCGCACTGTTCGACAATGTTTAACACGTAACACAGATTTATTACGTAGATTATAATGAGAAGTTTTTTTCCTCAAAGAGGTCCCACATGAAAGGGGGTGACAAGTGATGATATGATTTGTATACCTCTAGAACGATCGCGCGATTTCTAACCAGTTCAATGGTCGGGAGATCTGCTCTAGCGAGGAGTTCAGTGTAGCCCGCATTCCAGTCCTGATACACAAATCTGAGTGCCCTGTACTGTAGGCGCTCGAGTTTTGCAGTGTTCGTCGCGCCGCAGAAATGCCACACTAAGTTACAGTAACTAAAGTGTGACAGGACAAAACATCTAAAAATAGCCATCCGTGACACATGGTCAAGCTGTCCTGACAGCCTTTGAAGGACACTAAGCTGCGCCGCAGCCTTCCGACAGAGAACTCTGGTGTGCTGTGCAAAACTTAGCTGTTTGTCCAAAATGACACCCAGCTGTCTTCAGAGGATATATCACCTCCGATACAGAATCTATTGGCACTGCCGCCATTTAACGTAATAGCCTGAAACTTTGATGAGTTGGCCTCCATCATATTATCCCGGAACCATGAGATCGCGATCTCCGACTCAGATGATAAAAGTCCTAATGACCTCGGCAGTGGAGTCTCTGATGATGGAGATTTGTTATCATCCGCATATTTCACAAGGTTTGAGTCTTTAATCGAAGAATAGAGATCATTTACAAAAAACATTAAAAAGTACAGGTCCTAGCACTGAGCCTTGGGGTACGCCTTTCACAAGACGGAGCCAGTTACTGAAAAATCCAGACAGTTTCACCCTTTGGCTACGATCGGATATCAAAGCACATCCCTCACCAGACATGCCATAGGCCAACAGCTTTGATATAATCAGCTCGTATGGGAGGCAGTCAAACGCCTTACTGAAGTCCATCATTACTGCTCCAGCATGGCGCTTCAAGTAGAGGGCCGACTTCCAGGTCTCTATGAGCCTGAGTAGTGCAGACTGACAGCTATAGCCCCCTCTATAAGCCGAGATTCTAGGAGCCAGGACGCTGTTTAGAAAGCCGTGAAGTTGCGAGAGCATGAGCTTCTCCAGGATCTTGGACAATGACAGCAAGATGCTCACTGGACGGTAGTTCTTAATGGTCATATTGTCCCACGACATCAGCCAGTTTCGCCCCGTAGGGAAAAACGCAAGTGTCAACACACTAATTAAAGATGAGTGACATGTGATGACTTAAGTGTGTTGCCACAGGCTTCACTAGGAGTTTTGGTGGGATCTTGTCATATCTTTGGCCTTAGCAGAGTCAAGGTTTTTGATGATCAATTTTACGGTCTCAGACTCTGTGTGCTCGAAAGTAAAATCACATTTTGGCATCCCCTTTGTAATGTTCACTACACTGGGGTGGCTCTTGAAATGAGAGCAGCACTCCTTCACAAACTCTGTGTTGGTTTTTGAGCCTTGCTCAAGGTCAATGTCACTACCAATATTGGAGTTCATCTCAGATGCCACAATTTTGGGATCCGTCTGAAGGCCATTTTCCCCTTTGATCATTATGGGATTTGTTACCGTTTCCCCCTTGTTGGTCAGGAAGGGTTTTATCGTCTTCCAAAGGTCAGGATTTTTAGAGCCTCCAGAGCACTTACTGTTTAAACATTCCCTTATGGCCGTCTTTCTAGCCGCCGTCACGAGATTCCTTTGTAGCCTGTACAGTTCCCAGTTTTTGTCTGTTGGGTAACGCTTGAACCTGTTATGTAGTCTAGTTTTCTCACTCACAGCACGGCGCAGACGTCTAAACGGAGCTTCACGTGCTCTTACATTGGTTGTTTTTACGGGAGCATGTTCATTTATCACATCCAGTAGGAGTGACTGCAAGACCCAATAGTTGTCAGACGGATCTTCAAAAGTCTGGCAGGCCGACAGAGGTATGTTGCTAACATCTTTTAACATGTTGAATTGTCTGTAGTTTCTGTAGGTAACTATCTTGGCGGGTAGTCTGGGTGCGCCCGTTTTCAAAACGACGAATACCAGGTTATGGGAATCACTAAGCCCTACATTCACTGATCCAGATGTCCTACACTGATCCTGACGGGTGGTAAGTATTACATCTATCAATGATTTCCCATGAGCAGTTAAGTTAGTTGCCTCTGTACATAATCAGCTGGTTCAGAGAATACATATATCACATAGGTCTTCCACTGGGCTAGCTTTTGATTTCACAAGCATATCACAATTTAAATCACCAATTATCCAAATGTTCGAGTGTCTGTGTGACACCTGAGCTCTTTCTAGCATACTCGACATTTCATCCAGTAGAGTCCTATTAGGGGTTTTCGGTGGGTTGTATGTTAGCACGAAGAGGTGTCTCGATGTCCTGCTAAGTTGTGCCTCTAGAAGCAATGTTTCCGGTACTGTTGTATCCAACAAGGTGATACGCCGGCAAGGAATGTCAGAACGCACATATATCCATAGTCCCCCGCCTGATACATTGCGTCAGTACTAAACTGAGCATCAGGTTAGGAAACGTCTAGTTTTGTCTCAGCCAGTGCAAGAATGTCAACTGGTACACTCCTCAGTCTATCCCGTACATCATTTACCTTGTGACGCAGGCTATTAATGTTCAAGTATGCCACGATCAGGCCTTTAGGCATGTCATGCCTGATGCAGGAGAACCATTCATGAGGACCATTTTGTGCAGTTGATATGTCACTGGCATCACTAGCATTGGACGTCAACGAGTCTTGTAGGCTGGTATCTTGAACGAAAAAAGAATCCGAGAAAGGTGGCAATTGACAGCCGTAACAATACCAGTCGTCATCATTAGATGACAAAAAGTCATATTGTTCATTTGATAAAGCGATGGTCTCTGGCAAACATTTTAATTGATACCAAAAGTCACAAGAATGACATTGCAGACCTTTTTGATTTGATTTTACCGGTTTTGGCAGATTCCACATGGTCACTTAAAACACCGTTTCCCTGGGCCAGGATTTAGGTGCACGTCTCCACTCAGTAACAGTAGGACGAGTCCATAATGCCAAGCAAGTCTCTGTTGTTGATATTCCACGGGTCCTGCCTGAGCGCGCCATCTTTATTTCCCTTGCGAGATGCCCGGATGTCCGTCCTCTAGAGACAAATTTGCACAGAGAAGTCCATAGTTTCTACCAAAACCGTCACTACAGACCGTGAGAGCTATTCCTACCGGGTCTACGTATCGTTGGGTTGAAGAGAGTCTCATTTTCGGTTTGATTTGAAGCAGCAGGATAGCAGAAAACAGCACTAAATGTGCGAGCTTCACAAAAAGTCTTGTTGCCATTTTGACCGAAAGTCGCTTCAGTGAGATTTTCAAAAGTTATCAAAGTACCGGGGTATATCTTGCTTTCTATTAAAATAGAATAAAAATAATTCAGGGATACGTTTGAATCGATGCACTAGAATAATTTTGTTATGGGCGGCGGTAAGTTGAAAAAACCGCTGAGTTGGCAGCCAAGTTTCTCCCGCGACCAACGGCGCGCATTCCTATCACAAAAGCAAGGTTAATCTCGAAAAATTTTCTACTCTGACGGCATGTAGTTGTCCACAATCAGATAAATATAGCTAGAGTTGAAGTCACGTGGTTTTCGTTGAGTGGAGTGGTCCGCCATCTTGCTGATGAACCATGTAGTTGAGATGCGGGATTTCTAGTAAAAACCCATAGCTTTAATATAAGGATTGTCAAGTGCAAACTAGGATTTTTAGAAAATCATTGCATACTTGAGCACAGAATTAATAAAAGGGTCTTAACACTTATATAGCAGAAAACATCAAAAATACAGTTTGACTTCCAGTATAACCCAGAGTCAATGATATACTTTTTTGATCTTTCGAGGTTTAAAAATTGAAACTGAAATAAAATGATCTTGTGGGTGAGAATCCGATCGCAGAAACAATATTGTTCAACTTCATTTAGTCCCACTTAAGTCAATGTGTCATGGTCTTTGCTTGACTTTCCTTCATAGTCGATATGTCTTTAAGGGTTTAGTGACCATATTCTCTTCAAGATATCTGTTGTTTTCTAGCAACAGAGAAACACAAAAAGTGACTACAAGATTAATAGTTCTACATTTTTACACAGTGGACACCAATTCGAAGATTTATTAATATAGCCAGGTTATTAGGAATAAGGCAGGATCGAAGGACGGGATACCCCAAGAATGCTACACACCACAATGTTATATTGGGACGGCAGATGGGTTGTTTCTGTAGATTTCAAGATATTGGACAAATGTTATGTAGCCTGGCAAGCTGTTAAAATCTGCAACTGTCTTACTTGAGGAGAACCATCATTTTTATATTCTGTCCTGTTTATGGTCTTCTGATACTTACGGTGTATTGATGTCTGGGTATGTACGACAGGGCAGTTAGAGTTTACGACCATTGAATCTTGTCATATTTATTTTGTGGCGGGTTGTTGTCAATATAAATGTACTAGTAACATAATTGTGTGCCAGTAAATGTCGGATCCAACTGAATTGAAGGATCAAATTAGAGTTGTAGTCCAATCATTCTACGGATAACCCGGAAAAATTGCAACAGAAGGTTTTATTGCATAAATCGTATCCTCTCACACCGCTTAGTGTGAGAAAAAAGTCTACCGGAAGTTGGTTTTTCAAGATGGCGAACAAAATGGCCGCCAGATTTGCAGATGACCATTGTAACTCGTGAGTGGAATGTGATAGAATAAACATTCAAAAAGGCTTACCTATCTTTCATGGGTCAACAAATCCATTGGAAATAGTTTTGCAAGGTTGTGGTGACACCGTCCACCATTTTCCAAGATGGCCTCCAAAACTATTTCGAGTGGCACAACTTCGCACAAACAGATTAGTGAGTCGTCCTGTTTCAAACATTGCATCATAGGTTTTCTGGGTCGACTAATCCATCGAGACTCATTGCGTTTGGCTCTAATGGTTACTTCCACCATTTTCTAAGATGGCCACCAAATAGTTGCTTCGTGAAAGAACTTCAGATTCCAGAGACACGCCATCTTCACAGATTTCATATCCTGAGTTTTTTAGGTCAGCACGTCCATTACAATAATTTTTGTCTGGCTCTGATGATTACGACTACCATTTTCAAGATTGTTTAACGAATAATAACTTATTTGGGTGAAAAACATCAGGTTCGCCTGGACTGAAGGACCATTCTCCTCCTGAAAAAATGTGCTGTATCGAAAATAACTCGGCGATTACTTTAGTGATCTACTATCCACACCGTCTGTGTCACTTCCAGTTAGTGAATCTATACACAGTCAACCAGTATTTATTACACAACTAATCTCTGTCAACTGAGAATGAATTGCTGCAGTTATACCACGGCATTCTCAACATGCAACCGAGCACGGCAATCCTAACTTCTTGCAAGTGCATCTCTTGGAACTGCAGTTGGTCTTACACGAGCATCTTACTAGTTTCAGCAGGTTCTCTGGTGCTGCTGACTGATCCGTCATCGTGGGAATGAATTTTCCACTTGCCAGCATCCATCCCCAACACAGCGAGTCTAGGCCACTGCCACGGAAACTTGGCTACTCTTGCTCTTGATGTCCCGGCAGCATGGAATTTTGTCTGTAAACATTTGCGCAAAGCACGAATGTAGATGCGCATTGCACCGAATGGGGGGAGGGGGGTTTTCCACAGCGTTTGCGCGCGAAACCTACTTCTTTTTGTAATGCTGATTATACGTTTTATATTTTGTGCAATCAGTTCGTAACAAAATTTGTTGTATTTAAAATAGTCTTCAATTGCCCAAAAGACCAAATCCGATTTTTTTTGTGTTTGTGCGATTGCTTTGGAAATCGTCTTAAGTTTAAGGTTTGACAAAAGAAAATCATGAGTTTCTGAGTGATTCACTAAGGCTTCGATTAAAATTCACATCTTACCAGCAGGTTCTGTTTTTTCATCGTCACTCAGATTCTGTTTTCTTTAAAAAATGAAGTAGGCCTAATTTTCTTCTTTGCACAGTAGAACAGACGACGGAAACGGAGTCGTAGTGCTCAGCGCAACTGCCGGTCGCCTGGGACATAGCGGGAGAGCCTAAGCTTAACCATAGTTCCGTTACGCCGGTTGTCCAAATGTGACACTTGAAATTGGATCTGAGCCCCCCCCCCCAACACACTAAAACTGCACACTCAGTTAAATCTTCTTTCTGCCGAATAATGTTAATTACCGGGGTTAATTAATAAACTCAATATTTCCCTACGCTCTTGCCGTTTTATTTTTTTTATTTTTTGCGCCTATAACCATAGGCGGATTTAGGGGGGGGGCAGGGG
>NMRA01000149.1:293376-319252 GCA_002633005.1 Phoronis australis
TGGCTAAGTATAGGCTCTCCCGCGATATCCCAGGCGACCGGCAGTGGCGCTGCGCACTACGACTCCGTTTCCGTCGTCTGCTCCACTGTGCAATGAAGAAAATTTACTTCATTTTTTAAAGAAAATGGAACCTGAGTGACGATGAAAAAACAGAAACTGCTGGTAAGATGTGAATTTTAATCGAAGCCTTAGTGAATCACTCAGAAACTCATAATTCTCTCTTTTGTCAAACCTTAACTTAAGACGATTTCCAAAATTCCAAAGCAATCCCGTCATTATTGCCAACACGAAAAACGGATTTGGTCTTTTGGGCATTTGAAGACTATTTTAAATACAACAAATTTGTTACGAACCGATTACACAAAATATAAAACGTGTAATAAGCATTACAAAAAGAAGTAGGTTTCGCGCGCAAACGCTGTGGACCATAAACAAGTAGGTCTCTTAGTATACCATCAGTAGTTAAGGAGTGGTGGTGCAGTGGTAAAGCATGCGCGCTCTATTCACCAGGTTGTGAGTTCGAGTTTCTGGTATTTTGCAGTTTGCCTGTTTGACACGTTTGTTTTTTGGCAATGGATAATACTTCAGGAATCAAGGAAAATGCTTGATTTTTAGAGGAAAAAACAGAAAAATTTCCTGGGCGGGAGGGGGCAAACCCCCCTCCCGACCTCCCCCCATTCGGTGCTATGCGCATTTACAATCGTGGTTGGCGCAAATGCTTACAGCCGGACAAAATGTTGCCCCCCCTTTGCGATATCCTAGATCCGCTACTGATAACTCACGACAAACTTTTTAATCATTCATATCTTCCATTCGGCAAACGGCGACCATTTTCTTAGTTTATACACTAGATGTCGCGAATCCTTGCTTATCTCAAGACAACGGTGTGAGAACTGCCTCGCGTTCAGTAACGCTAGGACCTCGCTAAAAAGCAAGACTTCGCGAGATTCCGTGAGTTATTTCCGTGTATTTTAAGTGAGAGCACGTGACTAAAACTAGATTTTAGCTAGGTCCTAGCGTAGGTCCTAGCGTCTACTGAACGCACGCCTGGAGTTCAAGCTCACGCGCTACAGGTCACTCCTATGCTTCGCTTGACCTTGAGCAGAACGTAAGTGTAATCATCGCAGGTTCTGCCTTAAAAACGTTGACTGCAGGAGTATTTACTGGAATGATTTAAAGACTCCAAGTGCTCTCAAAGGTATCGATTTACATTTGAAAGATACTCTCGGTGTACAGCTAGTTTAAGGATGTCAAGAGTACAAGTTGACTAAGGCAGGTGCAAGCAAATTAAAGAGGTCAGGCCTTTATATATAGCTCATTGGCGATTGGGTGCAAGGAGATGCGTATTTGAAACGATCGAGCTTCACATGCTGGGCTCTACAAAGCTTACAGTATTAAATCTTATCTTGTCTTACATGGGTTAAACTAACAGTTTGGACAAACGCTCTCATCTAACGTAGGCCTAAGTCATCCGAGTCTACGTTTGAGGGCATATTGTCTGGCATGACCGCCATATAATAATCCTTTGTGTGTATCAAGGCATCTTTTTACAAGGTAACACATTGTTAAAATTCAGTGACCAACACCTGCAAGCAAACACAAAAGGCCTCGTTAAATAGTAGCGATTGGATCAAAGTTCAACATGGCTGCCGGGTGGTCTTCAAACCGGTCGATGAAAGTAGTCATTTTTGCGATGATCATAGCATATGTTGTGTTGTTTGTTGTGTTTGCTTCAAATCTGTGTTCGACATTCAATGGATATGAAAGCTGGTCAGTTGATGATACACGTCCAGACTTTTTAGAAAATGAACTCATTCGGGTTGGTAAGTTTGTAATTGAAGCTCGTAAACATGCCCGCAGCTCGAGAACATTAAAGTCTCTAAACCAAGCTTTAGATTATATTTCCGAAAAACTAAGAGACTCTAGCAGACTTGACGCTTTGAACATTTCGTCTTCGGTGAGCAACAATTTAGACGTAGAAAACAGAACTGTTACAAGGTTGAATGAGCCGGATGTGTGTCCTGAGGTTTACAAAGGGAAGCTGGATTTCGAGAGAGGGTGGGAGTTCGAATCGTGCCAATCTAAAGCTTTAGACAGCCTCGTGACTCTTGTCTTGAATGGTTGGACTTACTCAAGTCAAGAGTTATATGATATCTTCAAACAAATTCGACTCGATTACCCAAAGGTACGTGTGGTGGTGTCTGTGAAATTTAGCACTTTAAAACGGGACGAGCATCAGTTTGATAAAAATATAGACATGATCACAGGTTTAAAAGAATATTCCTGGTATTCATTGATTAAACATGTTAGAACAAAATACTTGGTTGTTCTTCGCGATGTACACAGATTTTCCAATCAAAGTCGGATCGAGCGTTTGATAAGTGTGTCAAGTAGATTCAACGTACCGCTTGTTGGTGGCGCCACTGTTGGCCAAAATGGACATTGGTGGCATGGCTGTTATCAAATGACGATGAAAAACTATTCTTTGACTTATGAGCATGGCTATGACTTTTCACGTGATTCGTGTTGGTTTTGTGATCATCTCTCTGGCCCTTTTCTTGCACGCACCGACCATTTAAAGAGGGCGATTTCTTTTTTGAACTTAACACACGACAACATCATCTTCAGCGAGTTGTTCGTGCACGCACTGCGGCGCAAAACAATTGCAATGAGTTGCCCCGACGTTATGTTTCACGTGCGTACAATAACGATAGAAAACGCGGAAACGAAACAATCATGGTTGCCGCTTGCAAAAGAACAAATGCTGATCAAAATAAATTCATTCACTGGCGCAACATTTAGTTTTTCGTGTCAGGAATTAAGCATATCTTGCGCAGGATTCAACACCTTTAAAGGAAAACTGGTTGCGCCATGTTGTTTTGAATTGTTAAACGTCTGCATAAAAGCTTTCATGAAATTCTGCATTGAAAACAATGTATTCATCGATATCAGATTTGGCACACTGTTGGGTGCCTTGAAGTTTAAAAAGTCTCTTCCCTGGGATATTGACGCAGACTTTCAATACTACACTGGCAACCATTCCACCCTAATTAAGTCCATTCCGGAAATGAACAAGTTGGGATGTTCGTTTTCTCCTGCCGACCTGTACGGCACTATGGACGCCAACGGGTGGTACGTTGACGTCACAAGAGTTGCGATGACGCCATCCTTATTGTACAGACAAAGAACTGGACAAAACCAAACCTATGTTCTTTACGATGGTATGTGGGTGAAGGCCCCGCCTAACCCAGGTCGAATTTTGAGGATCGAGTATAAATACGATATATTTCAACATGCAAACTCGCGTCGTCATACAGGTCTAGCGGGCTATGTTCCGGGGAGTTTTGTCAGTTGTCCCAACAGTTATATCCAGCATTCATGCTTAGATCAGTACTACGTCGATGGAAGCCTGCAGTTTACGCAGACTTAGCTCGGTGTCCGTGCCATTTTTTCATTCAAAACATGTCGATCTTCTTTTATTGCCTCATATGCGTTATTGTTAATTAACTATATGTGTTATTGTTAATTAATTGCTTATTGTTAATTTCTGACAAGAAATAAAAGTCATGTCTCTTATTTGTTTGTGTTTATGAGGGAATATGCCAATACACCTTTTCAGCAGATTTTTGAAAATTGAGGCTTGCTCTGTGTTTTGCTGCATTTTTCCATGAGATTTGTCTCTCTCTCTCTACGGTGTCTGTGGCTTACGGTTGAAATTGGCTCCCTCAATTTTATTTAAATTTGGCACCTGCTGGGGTGGCTGGACCACGAATGGCATTTACTTGATTTTGAGCCTGTTCTGAGTAAAAGATTTCCAGTTGTTGACCCCCTTGACCCACTTTTGGATCTGTCGTGGGTTTTTTTAAAACCTTTGCTGTTGCTTGCGGCAAGCGGGGATTTAAAATTTAGCAGGAAATTTAGGTATCCATGATAGCAAGTAACAGCATATGTTCACGAAAACAACAACGGATTTAAAACTTGACATGTTTCGGTGTCATTTATTAAACACCATCCTCAGAAGTCATAATACAGTGGCCACCTAGCTAGGCCCAGCAACAAGTAATGAAGCACAGATACAGTCAGTTACAGGGAGTGACAATGAACTATACCAACAATGACAACCTGTGGTGTGTCAGTTGCCTATTGAGATTGGGNACAACTAACTACAATGATAACTAAGTTAGTAATAATTTTGAAATTGCTCCTGATTCAAAGCGCTTCACGTAATCAGCAGGCTGACCCGGCCAACTTCGCCCGAATGGTGTTTGTGTAGATGATAGGATCGCGCAGGTAAAGTGCAGGCATTTTCAAATTTGGAATTGAAAGTTATCGCCAGATATGTTGTTCATACAGTGTCCACTTTGAATGTAGATTTGTGGATAGACATGCATGTGAGCCGTACGCTAGTGTTTGTTTCCATTCTTTTAAACTCAGTGCACGCCGACGGTAATTTCACTATAGGCCTAGACAGTCCTCAGTCGTTATTAAAAAAATAGACATTTAACTACCGTGTTTTCTTGCACTGAGAAAATCGTAACGAGCATGTTCACATTATTAGGGAAAAGTAGGTCTAGACCTAATAAAAACTTTGGTCAATGAAGAAAGTTTTCTCTCGTCAATCATTGCCAATGGTGTATAGCCTCGCAGACTTCATTTGAGCAACAAACTTGATGGAAAAGATCTCCAAAGTTACAGGTCACTATTCCCAAAGTTCACCTCTCCGAAGTTTCACTACTACGAGGGTTGCTACCTTCGAAGTTTCACTACTTCGAATGTCCACAGTTCCGAAACTAGCCCACTGACTCCGACAGTTTATTACTCTGATTGTCTGCTAATGAGTCGGAAGTAGCATGGATAAATTATTGTATTTATGTCCATTTAGTAACCATAAATAGCTCTAAAAACTTTAATTACATTGCTTACAAATGGGCTCACAGTTCCAATCACTGCCAATCGTGATTCTTGAATCTAACCACTCATTCCCAAGCAGGGCGATGTTGTCAAGGCTGCGAGGAGGAACAACGGCGGTTTTAAATTTAAGAAGACTGAATGGAACTCTTAGACTTCATGAAGACTGACAAGGACAGCGTGGACCTCTAACTACATTTAGTTTCGACTCGGCCATGCGCGTGGCTCCGGTGAGTGATGCTAAGGCGCAGCGACTATAAACTTTTCAGTCACGCTTTGAATTGATGCGAACTTGACATGGATTTGATGCATGTATCGTGGTTGATAATAGGCCCATCCCGGATTACACGGCAACAGAACTCTCCTTTGTCCTGGAGATAAGATAGCGCGTGACCTAGTCGGAGTTGCAGCCCACAGCACAACAGTAATACAGTAGTACAACCAGATAAAAAAATAATGAGGTGTAATCACTCATTCAATCACGCCGTATTCGAAAGTTTGGCAGGGGGTAACGCTAGAATGTTCTCTTTCTGAACCACATTACATCCGAATTTGACTCCCGTTCTTTGCGACCAAACTGTTACGGCATCCTCATTTCTGGTATTACGAATTCCGTCTCACCCAGGAACATAGAGCTGAGACTCATCGCTGTGTATACAGATTTCCCTTCTCCCTCAAAAAGCCCTTTCATTCTGACTTTACTCCGGTCTGAGCGGATCGTCGACGTAAAGTGCGAAGTTAACTGAACTGTTCATACCGGCTTTGGTAGTTAATGGACATCGAAGTAAACGGTAGCTGACGCTGTTGTCATCGAGCAAAATACGAGCAACTATTAGCGAAGACACTGCCCTGTAATTGTCGACGATAAAAGTGGCCCTGGCGATAACTTCGATGGGACCGAAGTTAACCGTTCATACTGCACCGCAGCGTCGACGCTCCGCTGTTAAATCCACCTGCTTACTGCGAAGTTAACTGGCGCTGTTAATTTCGATTCAGGACAGAAGTTAACCATTCGTTCTGACCGCAACTCCCCAAAACGTCGACGCTAGTATAAAAGGACCTTTACCGAAAACTCTACAGTGTCGATGTTTGCAGAGGAACGTCGTTCTAGAAATTCGAACTACCCGCCGCACAATGCTGGCTACGGGCCTGGAGCCTAATATTACAATCGTAAGTTATTACTTTCAACAATCACCTCGACATCGGCTGACCGCCGAGATTCGGGGGATAAAAACGATCTTTGTTGTAAATGTCGGTGACCAAACAAACTGGCAGTATTCATTGGTTGATAACATAAATTTATTATCAAGCCGTGCTGTTGAACCCCGGTCACCTATAAAACTACATGTTGTACACGTTTACCGAAATAGTTTAAACAACTTGCCCCCTTCGAAGAATCCATTTATTTCAAACATGCTGGAATATATCATTCGGATTTTAAGGATCCTTGCTTGCAGCCTGAGACCCCAAATCGCACTCCTCTTGTGCCTTTCAGTTGAAACAAGATATGAATTGTGCTAGATGTTTTCTGTGAGAATTATGTATCTAAATTCATCTCTTTACAAATTTATGGAGATTTTTGTCCAATGAAATATTTTGAGTTTTTTGTTTCTATGGAAACGCGCTGGAAGTTTTATCAAAGATTGTGTGAGATGGGGCGTTTTCTGGCGCGGTGTGTCATAAGCTATCTCCTGGTACCCGCCAATACTTGCCAATAAAGTTGTTTAGACGCTGGCCTACTATGGCTCTCAGACTATCTTCCACCCACGTATGCGTGTCATCATTCTCAATAAATCGAGTACTGGTAATGTCAACGAGCTCCTTTTTGGCATTTTTCGACCATGCAGTGCTTATTGCAGAAAATGACCTATGAGCCCACCCTGCACATGCGTTGACAACTCGCGGGAAAGCGAACACAGGCGCCAAAGATTTTATAGTATCTCTGCAGGCGCTAACGGTATCTAAGGGTATAGACTTGTTGTGACGATTACTATCATCGATTGAATTCTATCGTGGGTTGTTCGCCGAAAGTCGTCTGTAATTACACTCGTAATTACGACCGAGACGCCGCTCGTGTTTTACGACCGTAATTAATATATCCAGTGAGAAATTGATTTGTAGGTCTCGTGAACTCTGAAGCAGTTCTACCAGAGACCGTAGAGAGGGAGACAAATCTAGCGAAATTTTAATAGACGGCCTCTGTCGGACATTGCTGTTTCATGGACCGTAGCGACGTCTAGGGGGGCGTGTGCTCCGAATAAAACAATTTTGTTGGATCACTCGTGGCTGGGACGAGACATTCTGTTATTTTCCTTTGCGTTTTTACCACCATAATTTTCTGGTTGTCATGACATTGTTCCGGTTTGTTAACACATGAACATTGCTGGACTATGTCGAGCGATGTTGAGCTGTGTGTAGGCCCTACTGCCGATGAACAGATGGACAGACCACATATGGCGCTATCTCTAAATAATCAGAACACCAAGGAGTCAGGAGTGAATACTTATCTGTCATCTATGCTTTCTGTGTTGTGATAGTGTTAACTGTGCCGTTGGAACTAACGCCTTGGTGCCCCCGATATCGTAGTATTTAACCCTTAGTGCCGCGGCTGTGGAGTGAATATATAGCCACAACGTGTTTCAAACTAAATCGCGTGTGCCAGCCAAACAAGTCAGATTTTTTATACAAAACGCGCCGGAACTAACTTGACAAGTTGTAGCTGATTCGGCCCGAACACTGCGACAGTTCAATACAAAATTCAAGGCTTTTGGCCGAATGAAATGTTAGATTAATTGGACAAATTTCTTCATTTGGTTGAATTGGCAGTTGTCCACGATGAATTTTATTAGGAATTTTGGCTCGACCTAAATGTAGTAGTTCCTCATTTTTCACTACGTCTACTATACATGCCTAGTCCCTCTTATCCACCTGCTAACAATAACATCGTTGTTTTTTGTTCTGTGACGAATTTGACTTACCTTCATATGTAGGTCACAATATGTAGGTCATAATATGTCAACTTACTCCTTTCGATCCCTACTTTCCAAAAATGTCAGTGCTTCTGTTTCATTTTTTTGTTTTTTATCAAAGTAAGGCAACTTTCCGGTTACCTCCTTCATTTGTCAGTCTTAACAGCACCTCATTGCCGTGCCCCTCTGTGTCTTTTACTAGCTTTTGCTTTGTGGTGGTATTACTGCGTCATTTTATTTCCACTTTAAGTTTGTACCGTGTCTTTTAATCATGTCTCTAGATCAGTTGCTTTACCAATGTTTTATTGAGTGTCGACTGAACTTTGTTCCGAAGATACGAACGGAATGAAAGAAAGATTGCTAACATCGACAAGTGTCGTGTATTGAACCAATTTTGCATAATCATTACTATGTTTAGAAGTTGCGTTAGAATGTACTTTTGGCCTATTGTTATAGTGACAGCAAGTTTTTGACACTCAGGTTTTGCAAATGATATTTCAGTGTCTTGCCTTTGACCCTTCCCCCTGGAACAAGCTGGGTAAATTACACAGATATTTATTGTTAAATATTGTTACAAATTCATTTTTGTTGGTAGTTAATACTTGTTCTTATGTTTATGAGTTGATTCGTGCGGTACTGAATTTGAACAAACACTAATACTACTTTTCCTTAAAAAATCAGGTGATACTACTATAAGTGTAAACACGGGAAACCAGCTGAAGACGTTTCTGCATGGGCGACGCAGCATTGAAAAAAGTGGGGGCTAAAGCCCCCCCATGCTGCGCCACCTATGTTCTGGCGCTAATAACTCATAACATGACTGAATTATCATGTGAATGTTTTAAATGGCACGACAGAGAACAACATACGCATTTTATTTTTACCAATCTTAAAAACTTCAAAAAATGAAGCAACTCGATTATTTACTTAACCAAATCTTCAAACGAGGGAACGGCCGTTCCGTAAAACCGGAAGTTTTCTTCCTTGTGTCCGCAGCGCCCTCTCATCGTCAATGCTAATGTCCCTTGGTATGCTACATACTCAACAAGCTCAGACGAGAGTTGGTACTTAGTCTCTATCTATAGTCTATGGTGCTGCGTTGTATGGATTTGTGATCATTTGTGAATGGATCATTAGGCATTACTGTACTTTTAAGACTTCTATGCACCACGTCTGAGGACGGTGCTGTGTCAAATAACCACAGGGGTTTACAAGACAAGGCAAGATATGACGGCTCCAGTCGGTAAAAAGCAACTGCGCTTTTTGTGCTGTTTACGGCTGCAGCAACAGTCTATTGAAAATTCGTGACTTACGCTTTTTTCGCTTCCCCACTGATAAAGATAGATGATGTACACGATTGAAACAAAGGATACATTTGCGTGAAACTGTTGCCAGTCAACCAGTGATGTGGGTAGGGTGATTTGAACTTAATGTATTTACTGGTACCTGCATTCGATGGCTTATACAGAAAATTATCGAAAATGGTTTACATGATTTTGGGAACTACTGATTAGTTTATTCTAAGCGCATTGATGCTTCTAACTACTCTCTCATTTATGTGATAGTAGTCGACATAATTTGAACACTTCTGCAGAATTTTTATGCATCCACAATATTTTCCTTGTCTGTCAATTATTTGTGAAAGCGACTTGACAGATTCTGGTGAAACTTCAGAGTATTAATATTTATGAGTGGGATATGCCAACACCACTTGATTTTTGGACAAATTTACATTCTTTATTGAAATATATACATATGGCCATAGGTTCAAAGTATAACATATACAAGATAGTTCAGTGTTAGGTGCGTTAAAGACTTGACAGTTAATAGTGGCGCATGAGAACGGTGGACGAATTTTAGAAGCGAGGTATCGGAAGTTCTCATGAGATTCAAACTTAGATGTTGTGAGAGAATGACAAAAGTACTGAACCCGAAGGTCTTGGTAAGCACTGCAAACTAACACAACGTGGTATTCCTCCTGTACACATCCCAAATTACATAACTTACCAGGGGCGGATCCAGGATTTTGAGTTGGGGCGGGGCAGGGCAGAGTATAAGCCAGGATTTTGCCAGTCAGACATTCGCACCTCCGAACTGCCAAATGGAATCTGAGAAAATTTTAGGGGGGGGGGGACATGGCTTCCTCCCCCCCTTAAATGAGCCACTGAATACACAACCAATTTTCATAGTGAATATTTGTGTGGCGACCTCTCTCCTCTTGTAACGAATGATTTGAGCATCGCAATCGAGTCAGAGAGTGGATACTAACTAACTCCAAATGATTCTCTAGACAATTTTAAAAAAATAACAGCATTGTCAGACAACCTGCTAGATATGCACTTTGGTACCCCAGTGAGTATCAAGTAAAAATATCGGACAGTCTTCGATAGCTTTCACTCTTTTGCACTTATATACTTTGCACCTGAGATCTTACCGCCTGAACATTTCATAACAGAGGGGTGGATCCAGGATTTTGAGTTAGGGGGGCCATGGCAGAGTATTAGCCAGGATTTTGCCCGACAGACATTCGCACCCCCCCCCCATTGTCAAATGGAATTTGGGAGAATTTTAGGGGGGCCATGGCCCCTTGGCCCCCCTCTAAATCCGCCACTGTAACATGCCCAAAATACGAGCGTAATTTTACGAGCGTATGATTACGAGCGAAAAATACTGCTTCAGAGCTCACGTGACCTACAGACCAATTTTTCATTGGATATAATGATTACGGTCGTGAAAAAGAAGGAAAGTCTCGGACGTAATTTCGAGCGTAATAACGCGCAACACTCTCAACCGAACGACCCGCGATAATTTGGTAGTAAAACACGAGCGAAGTCTCAGTCGTAATCACGAGCCGTAATTACGGGCGAACGATTTCGGTCGTAAAAGACGAGCGAAGTTTCGGTTGTAATTACGGGCGACACTATCCCACGAACGGCCCATGATAGAATTCATGTGTAGTCAAGTGACGAACAACATGTGCCTTCGTAGCACCCTCAAGTGGTCAACCATAGCATTATGGATAATGTAGTCATTCAACTGGTGTAGTCTGCTGGTACCAGGGGCCCGTTCCAACAAAACTGACTTAGCTGAGACAATTCCTAAATTTTACTAAATTTTGGAATAAAATTTCAATTTGTCTCAAAATCATTTCAAGAAAGAGATCTTAAGCTTGGTTTAAGTGTTTGACGTAAGTTTTGTCTTAATTTTGATGAATTTACCAGATGTGGAAGTTTTAAAGTTTGTAAGTTTAGACAAATCTTAGACTTAAGTCAAAAAAGTTTCTTGCAACGAGCCCCAGGGCTTCGATGGTGTCAACATAAGAATAGATTCTAATGACAAACAATCTAAATTGATGAACGACAAAAAAGATCGTATAGCCATAACTGACCAGTAGGCTACCTCTTTTTATGCACCAGACTTTAGCAATAAACAATCACGAGAAGGTCGACACGAGTTCCAGCGAATGTGTATTTAAAAGGATAATAAACCTTGTTCTGGTGATTTTACCCAAAATTGATTTCGTTATCTGCTATTGTGTAATTACTACTTCCCTTGAAACAAGAAAGCAGTGTTCAACTACAAATCTGCGGCCCTCACGGCTGTGTCACAAAATGCCGCAGTGATTCAAGACACGGGAGCTCTCCCCACTTTCGTCCAGTCACGCTTGTTTAGGTATGCAAAACATTGATTGTTTCAAAGACTTAGCGTTAAATCGGCGTTAAAAGTCAAAATCCGAGTTCTGTTTCATTTTAAGCAAGTACACAGCTAGAACGGTGGTGCGTTCATCAATTTTGTGCTGTCATCAAAATTATTCACTAAAAATTTGCATACACCAATTAAAATAAGGTAAATGTAGGTCATTATCGACAAATCTTGGGTCTTCTGGCGCACCAGGAGGAACCCACGCCAGGTGACACAGCTGACAGGTATAAGCACGGTCGACCCTTAATTATCATACGACGTTCGGATTAGGAAAAATTCTCGTCTTTTCCCCGCCACCGTATTTCCCAGCCATCGTACATCTGACATTAGAGTGACAGTAAGCATTTCTGATGCTTATATCACACGTAATTCCCCAGTTCTCATTGACTGATGCTCATAAACACATTATATATCAATCATTAGTTACATTTGGGCCCCACTTGGCCAACACTTTCCTATATTTGAATGGTATGAGTCTCAGTGCAGCTTACCGTGTACATGCAGGGTTCAACCACTGCCGGTACGGGTTGTACAGAGGGAACGTATTTGGAAACTAGGTCTTTAATTCTTTCAATGTCGTCAGTATCAGGGTAATATGGACGATCTGGGTCCACCTCATGTCCATCGTGTATCCCAGCCTAAAAAATAAGTAGGTTACTCAACTTCTAATTCATGATGTATAATGATGTCAAGAGCCCTGAAGGAATTTGTGTTTTGCCTTTATAGGCCAGGTGAGCACGTGAACAGTTTCATAAGAGAATTTTAACTGTTTTGAAGATACTCTTTAGGCTTTATTTTAGTTAAAGACTTCATAAAACGGATTTTAAATGCAAGTTAGTTCAGTCGAAACTTAGGGTAAAAAAAGCTCATTCAATGCAACTCTAAACACTTTTAAACTTCACTGAATTTAACATGTATTTTGGTTTAATTTTTATATTTCGTGGTGTTCCACCACCTAGAATAGTGAAAGTTGATTCTTTTATGGGCACTCACTCAACAGGCGCGATATGTAATGAGGTTTCCGCGAAAGACCTGCCTACTTTTCAAAAAACTTTTAACAAATACTAATAAAATAAGGTAAACACAGACAGGGCTGAAAGTTGCAATATCTCCCCACCGACGAAACTCACCCTGTGTTCTAAATTGCTGAATGGAAAGGAAAGGGGATCTTTAAAAAGATACAAAAAACCTTCCGCCAGAGAGATTTCTACTCTTAATTTCGATCACTCACAGCTATAATCTGGACTGGGGTTGTTTCTTACTCATTGCTTACGATCGTGAAGTGGGGATAAAATGACATTCGTGATAAGCCCAACTTGCTGAGCATAGTGTCGAGCAATAAAGTAATGAGCCCAGGGAGTAAAGAAAAAGTATAAACCAGTTTTATGATGGTAAGTAAATAAAGTTGACAGAAGGTTTCAGACCCCATATGATCAAATATAATTGGGTTGTGCAGTTTTTCCTGGGGGTTTTGTTGTGACATTAATTGTCGAACTCGGCATATATTGTCGCCCAGACAACATGTGTCGAATGCGGCAGTGTATTTCACAACAGACTTCATTGCTTACCTTAATGTAGCCCGGAAACTCGGAGGGTACAGTGTACAAGTAGGTTTTGGTGGTGGTAGAACTCCACTTAAGATAGTGTACAGTGGATGGATGAGGCTGAGCCTCGTCCTTCATGGGAAAGAAGCACACGTTCACTCGAACAGCCTAGAATGGGAAGTTAACCAGTCATAGCCAACGCTAAAAATTGCGAAACGTTGTACAATTGGACCATGAAACTCCAGTTGAGCTGAATCAGGTAGTTTGAAAGGGCTCTTCTAACGTAAATTACAGCATTGATGTTATGTTCTGTATCTTTGAACAATGGGTACGCCAGTTCTAAATTAATTAACTAGGGTAAGTTTTGTAACACAGGTCTACACACGTAAGCGATAAGGCATGCCCACGTTCAGATACACTCAAGTGTTGTTTATAAGAAAAAATCGCACAGGTACGCCCAGGGCGAATATTTTGGGGGAAAAGCATAATTGATTCTACATCTTTCCCCAGATTCATCAGCCGTATCTAAAAGTGTTTAACCCTGAACTCGTGCATGTGGGGACCGCTGTATTTACTCTCTTGGTTTACGGGCTCACCCGGAGCATTAGCGTACCGGAGTATATCTTCGTCACTACCAAATATACTAAATTAAAATGGTCAGGAGAAGAAATTTGTGCCGTAGGGCTACCCCGATCTTTTTTTGTCCAATTACACTTTCTGCTTTTACTTACGTTGTTCCGTTCCATGTTATTCCATATTTACGCAGTGAAAATTACTTGGGATTTAAAGGAATCATGCACTCTTTCAAGTAATAAAAACGGCCAAGAGAACCCACAAGCGTGAAATGAAATTAGCCAGGATGCATTTATAGGTGGAATGATAATGGGCACCACAACAAAATTGAAACAAGAAGCTAATTACTACGTTTTACACTAAACCAATACAAACCTATACAAAGACGTACCTTTATTGGTAGATTTAGCCCTAATGGTCTCAGCACTTTGCCAGCCCAGGGCCCGGGCAGTATCATCAGATGTTTGGCACGGTAGCTCCCTCTTTTGGTGATAACTTGAACGATGTTACCAGGAATGATTTCCACTACATGTCGGTCATCTAACAGAGTACCGCCGTATTTCACGAACATATCCTGTAAACAGGATGGCTTCTCATGTACCCTGTAGCCTATATCTGTGGATTGCAATGCTTATTTCATTACACACAATCTGATATGCCCCAGCTGACTTAAAAGTGTAATACAAGTCACAAGCTACACCTGATCCCTAAAAAGACGAATTGACGATACGGACACAGAAATGAGTTCAAATGATTTATTCCTGTCAGCTTAAACTGGCGTAATTGGTGACAATGAAGCGTTGGTAAGATGCGCAAATTTTAACAGAATTACACCAATCTTATACAACACTTTAATTTAGCAGTTCGATTTCCTAACGTGAATGTGTTTCTCTTTTCCCTATACTGTCGCAAAAATCTGCGAGGCTAATGACTCCCTGCGGTTTAAAGGCGAAGGCAACCTTTTTTCATGTCACTTTTAGCAAAAATATGGTCTGTTGATTTTTGAACTTATCACAACCGAGGTAGAACAATGACTGACTCGACTGCTCTCACAGTCAGACTGTATGAAAAGAAATTGGCGCGAAATTCTTGCCTCCCAAAACGTCACTTATGGAGTAGACGACGAGTAATTAATTAAATTACAAAAAGCTGTAAATAAGTGAAAAATTTGTCTGGGATAATCAACGAACCCTATTTTTACTAAAAATGACATGAAAAAAGGTTGCCTTCGCCTTTTACCACGTGACCGTCATGTAAGTCGCAAGCCGACTTTGCCTGCCACGTAATTTTACTGTTCAAGCACGATATCCATCAACACCGTGACAGTACTTTGGAAATAATTACCTCCGAAAAACTGCATAGATTAATTAGCAGTTTTATAGTTAGGTTTTATCTATGCAAGTTTCCGTATGAAGTATTAGTTTAACTTCTTCCTGCAGTACAGTGTGTGATACACAGCAGTTAATAACTGCTTAGTATCACTAGTAGAAATCATCTTTTTGGACTGTGTGACACTGTGCATTTAGGATAATGATACCTGGTCATTTTGTACAGGTTCGACAGCTTATGCAACTTGCGAATGTTCAAGTGATAGGTTGGAAGCTATTTTGTTGTTACATATGTCTTGACTATTAATAACGGTTACTTAGGAACCATAAATTTTTCTTATTTCATTCTGCAATTCGTAAATATTTCGTTTAAAAAACGCTCCCATTTTCCCACAAAAGTTGTGAGAACAGGAAAATAATAACTTCGATTACTTCTCAAGTCAATGGGACGTGTCCCCAGCAATGCATAGTCGGTCGAATATCTCCATTGTTATGTGGCGACTGGTGTTTTTTTGCGAATTCCAACCTTCTTTTAATTAAACTCCAATTGGCATTTGAAGAAGAATGCCAGACCGGTGTGTAGTGGGAGGTTGTGACAATACACCACAGGCTGGGGTGTATGCTCACAGATTTCTCACAGATCTAAGACTGCGTCACCTGTGGGATCGAAGACTGTCAAGTTCAGGAGGCAGTAAAAATAGGGCGATCGAACCATTACTTTCGTTTTGAAGAAATTCTTCAATATCGTGGGAACGATAATGCATCCCACGCAACAAAAATCAAAAGATTATCAGCAGTCATAGCAAGTTTTGTGGAGAAATTTGAGTCACTTGTTTGGATCGGGTAGGCCATCTTGAACAACAGCGGCTTATCTGTAAGATTAAAACTGATTATATGTTATTTTCACCAATAGTTTACAATGAAATTCAACAGTTTTCACCAGAATTTAGTTATGCAGATGTAACTTACTGAGTGGTTAATGTGCTCACAATTCTAGTTGGCCTCACCTCCAGCGGCACCGACAACATGGTGACTTTTGCACGTTCAACCGGCTACTTAGCAACCAGTGAATATTTAACTTCAAAACATTTTGATAAACATTGCTATAAAAAGGCAACTTTGAACGAATTTCCGTTTTTTGTGCTAAAAGTATAAGGACTATTCTAATTATTTTACTGTGAATTATCCATTCAGTTGACCTTTACACTCAGCCTGCTAAAATATTTGAAAATGTTTCAGTTGAAATCGTTTTTTTGTTTGAAAGTCGTATAAAGCAAAACAAAGAACGTGGGTACTAAAATATATCAAAATATCCCCCGCGTTTCGAGCGGTACGCTCTTTATCAAGGGTATGACAGAGACTGTTGAATAGAAAGATATATAAAGTAGCACAGATGATCGTGTGCTGATACTTTGTGACGTGACAACCATGTACTGGAGCACTAAGGGTTCGGGCCCTGCGCTACTGGTAACTGTTCCGAAGGGGCGTCGGGGCAGTATAAAGACAACCAAATTTCGTGACAACCTTCTACCGGAGCACTAAGGGTTCGGGCCCTGCGCCACTGGTAACTGTTCCGAAGGGGCGTCGGGGCAGTATAAAGACAACGAAAATAAAAACTGTCCCGACGGGACTGTATAAAGACAACCAATCAGTAGCATGGCAGCTGTTGCCAACAAGCCGGCTTCATGCGAATCAAACTCTAAGCTGTTGCCATCAAACCAGCTTCACACCTACGCTGTTGCCATCCAGCCAGCGTCTCGTCTCCAGAAGAAGATCAAGAACACCACCTCTACCACCACCGGCATACCAGGTCCTGCCCTCGATGCACGTCCACACCAACCACGGCAAGGACAGAAGGCGAGATCCTCCGATCTCGCGAAGCTGTCTGAGGGCTTCGCCCCCATCTACTCTACTCTCGTGTGTTTGATACACAATGGGCAATAGGAACAATATGGTTTACGACAACCGACAGTGGCGATACGCATGGAGGAAGGGTCTATCTCAGTTTAGGAGGCACAGAACAGTTCTCACTGGGTTTTGCCTACCAAAACACACATCACTTGATTTGTAACCTTTTCTTCACTCTGTCAAAAATAGGATGCAAAGAATGGCATGTTTTCAATTATTTCACATAAAAAGCCCAGCAGATGAGCACAGAAACTTTATTCTTTCTTGTATTTTTGACCATTTCATTCCCACTGAAAACGAAGCTAGACTAAGAAAAATAAGGGCAAAAAAATGCAAAATCGGCACTTTTCACCCGAAAAACACCACTTCCCTGCCGATGCACGACTAAAACCAACATTAGAGTCTGAAAGCAAATTTCCTACCGATTCCGAAAATGTGGTCCAAAAGTACTGTCAACCAACTAGTTTTTTGGCAATTCTTGCTTGTTTGAGGGCTACCTAAAATCACAGCCAATTTCTCGGTCGCTACCCAACAATGCACAATTGCAGCCGGGGGCCGCCATCTTGAAGAAGAGTGCAGCTACAGCCAAGAAAGTGGCCTTTTTTATTCACAGCATGTTCACAAATACAAACAAACCACATTCACTGAGCCTAAGTGCAATGCCCACCTACAAAATGCCCCCAAACTTGGCCTACCCCAAAATTTCTATATTTTGGCAGTGCAAATTGGCCGCGGCCGCAGCCTAACTATTCAGTGCCACCTTACGGTATACGGATGCCACCGACGCGCTAAGTTGCTTACTGGTCCGAACCAGTAGGCTTACGGTCCGTTTGCGTTCTCCAGAGCCCGCTCTCTCGAGGTGTTTCGTTATCAATAGCTTCTGTGTCTGATGCTTCGTCTCATGCGAGTAAAAATCGTTCTAAATTCCTCGTTGTTGGAAGACTCGTCGCTATAACCCTCGTATTCCATGTTAGTTCCTCGCCACCTTGTGTGACTGAGTGTAACGATCGTGCCTGCCACTTTGACTTGTCGTCACCCTCGATTACATAACCGCACAAGCCTGTATTAGAATTGACCTGGGGCGGTTTCCCACTGTCTAAACCGGAACAAAAGAACCAGCCTAACATACTGTAGTAAATTACTAGTGTTCCCACAGGACCCGATAAACAGTAAACATCTAATTAAGACCACAACATGGCACATGTATCCGACCATGTTGAATAAATCCCGAATAAAGGTGAAGCAAAATGGGTCAAACACAGACGCTTGATCAAGTTGCATTGTCCTTAATGTTCAGAGGTTCCGCTGGGTTTTTGAAACGCGAGTCCATATTAATTAAATTCCGGTCCCGAATCGTCCGTCACTTAAATTTAAGTTTGCTTCCTAGGATAAACTTGAGCCAACGACGTATGAACTGTGTCGTAAGGTACACACTAAGATGTTTTTCTCCTCAGTTTTTAACTCGGTTTCTCGAAAGTTTCACTCGCAATTTCGGGTTCACGGAAGTGGCGGTCGTTTTGCGGAGTTTCAGTCAGTGGGAAAGCGTAACCCGAACTTAAATTGCCATCGTAAATTCTATGCAGAGTTGCGCAACTCTGATGGAAGTAGTCACTATAGGGGTCGCGGCATGCAGTACACGGCATACGAGTAGACTAGCGATCAACTACATCATCTTTCATTTATTATCCCCCAATGTGGCCAGCGAAGAGGATTTAGTGGGAAGGTAATGGGAGTCGCGATGGAGCTATGATAAATCGGAGTTTCGCAACTGAGAAAGGGACTTTCGGTTTATGTGGCCTCATGCTGTTTTTACACAGGCGGGGATACATTTCGACCTTTGGTGAGGTTTTGCAAAAAGATTCCGATTTTGTCAAACTTAGCAATAAGTTTGAAAGCCCGCAAGTTTTCGATTCCAGCGCCACTTATTAAAAATGTCACAGATTGTACAGTAGTTACCTGGTAGGTTCTAACCGCCCTATCGGCGATGATGGAGCCAGCCTCAGGATCGAAGAACGCGTTGCAGTCAGGGTCACAGGTTACAGTAGGGAATTGCTTTTGAGTCTCTTCATAGGATAACCAACTGTATGGAAGGTTGAACTTGTCGAAGGAGTTTTTCATTGTGTGTAGGGTACGAAAGGGTGGCTTTTCTATCTTTAACAATCCTTTATTCCTGTGTAAAAGAAATGAAGGCGAACTTGACAGGAGCCTTCTTGGTTATGAAACGTGAGCTCCCTCTTGGAAGACTAATGCGAGCAACTAGACATTTTGATACTGGTTTTTGATCAATTACGAACGTTTACAATACAAAAGTGACCGCGGAAATGTACAAACGCTTAAATATACTTATTAAACTGTATGTAATTCATAAAGTACAAATGCTAAACGATATTTTTTAAACATTCTAATTTTGATTGACATTTTATGGCCATAGCACAGAAGGCCTAGACACCTTAAACTACGACTCAAAGTTAACAGTAGTAATTTTTGGTATTACAGTATTAGAACACCCAGTATGTATGCAACAATTAATATATAATTAGAATAAATATAATAAATAACATGCAAAATATTATTTCCATGATGGTCCATACCAAAATAAAGTCATAATAAATGTGCTGGTCCAACCATTGACTTTCATACTTTCACATTTATTTCTTCCTGTGTCCATGCTATCATTTCGCAATTTTACGCAGAAGCAAAACATATCATGATCCCCAAGGGCCGAATCTTGTCGTTTTCAAACAAGCCATTGCATCGGGTTCAACAGAGATGACCACTTTTACTAAGTTATTATGCACATATTCAGAACCATAAACTCTGTTGAACAAAGTTCTAGTGTTAAACAGCACTCTTAACGCAATATGTAACACCTGAGTACATTCCACCAAAATGTTCTCACCTGTTAATAAGCTTTATGTCAGCTTCTTTTTCCAAATCAAACCACATGTCATACGCTTCTAGCATCATTTTAGCATAGATTTCTGTGTCGTATGCTTTTCGGATGATTCTCGACTGGCCACTTGAACTCCCTCTGGTGTGTGGTAACAAAAACTGGAGAGTAATAAAACATAATTATCTTCTTTATGTACTTACACTGGAATGCAGTGTCAGATAGTGTAAGTATTATACTTTCAGATGAAGTATCGCGAAAAGTTTTATGTAATACAAACGAAGAGGATTTTTCACTGCAGTCAGCCAAGCTGACACAAGAGAGGTTTCGCAAAGCGACGTGAACGTGAATTATCCCCCCATTATTCCGCGTCATACGTGCCATTGTTTGCTTTGACATAATCCAGATAGTCTTTGAGATATTCAGGTCGCTTTAAACGCGAAACCTGCGGCCCCTTTTTATCTTATTTAGTAAGACACGGAAAAGATTTTTCATTTCGATAGGGTTCTCAAACTTTCTTCTTTATTTCAGTGTAAAATGAACACGATTCTTTTGTCTATTTTTGTTCTTAAAGTTAAAAAATTTCGCATCCTAGGAGTTGATCCCTTTTCCCAGGAGTTCGTAGAAACGACTTTTTTGACATTCAACACATATTTCTATCTTTCATATCTGTAGCGGATATGTACTACGATAACTGGACGTCCTGAGCTCAATTATTCTGTTCACGTTTACCTTTATGTTCACGTAAACATTTAGCTGTTGCGAAACCCATTTTTTATTACTGTAACTTGAATAGGCACGAGCAATTAAGTACGCATCATTACAAAATTGAAGTTCACGTCTTTTGCGAAATCTCTCTACATTCGACATTTTGCACAGCGCACTTCATTGAATACTTCAACAGAAAGATTCACAGCAACTAAATTTATTTATTCAAGTTTGAAGTTTGAAGTTTGCTACCACGGTTTTAGACTTTGTTACTGGTGGGGACAAGTCGTTAGGTTTTATATATCCTCTGTACCCTTTTAAAAATGCGAAAATGAACAACATAACAGGCCTGCGTTCCGTAGAGGTGAAAATATCGCGAAAACGCAAGGTGTCGCGATCCCCATAAATTAGGTCAAGCACGTGATTAAAATGTCCGCGTAGTCTAAAGACGACTCCGCGCCATTTTTGTCGGGTGAGTAGGGAAGTGAATACTAGTGTAAGAAAATGACTGTAGGTCTATTTTAGATTGTCCGAAGCCGATTGCGTGTTGGCTGCCAGAACGAGGCTTTCTGTGTGGGACTGTAAATAAGAAAAGCGTAAACGCTATAAAACTAATCAAAACAATGACAGACAATCATATCTGTAAGAAGGTAAAAGTCATGGGGGGGGCACTTCACCAATCTTTTACCCCGTCCCGTGGTCCCAATTTTCGGATAACGACAACTTCCACCACCCATGGTCATTGGCAATTTGGCGCAACCGTCATGGCGTGCGAACTTTGCTGTTTGAGGTTCGCTTACGAAGTAAATGGCCGAACTAGGGTAAGAGAACTACTTCAAATGTGTTTTTTCCACGTTCATTTCACCTATTGCATGATGATGAGACATGTGGTCCCGAAATATAGCAATTATTTTAACTTGTTTGACCCTTATGTCTCTTGGTGTTTTGCTGCATGACTTCACACCTGAAAATAGGAGATTTATATAGATACAAGGACCGAGTATATATTAGCTGTCTAACAAAAAGTTTGTGTCAACGAAGGGCTACTACCGAATTATACTGATTTGGAAAATACATGAATCAGATATAATTAATATACTGATTTGTTCTGTGAAGTACATTTACTCAGAGGCCGTGTNAACTCAGATAGTTATCTGTGGTAGAAACGACTTTTTCACATTCAACATATATTTCTATATTTCATATCTGTAGCGGATATGTACTACGATAACTGGACGTCATGAGCTCAATTATTCTGTTAACGTTTACCTTTACGTTCACGTAAACATTTAGCTGTTGCAAAACCCATTTTTTATTACTGTAACGGGAATCGGCACGCATCATTACAAAATTGAAGTTCACGTCTTTTGCGAAATCTCTACATTCGACATTTTGCACACCGCACTTCATTGAATACTTCAACAGAAAGATTCACAGCAGCTAAATTTATTTATTCAAGTTTGAAGTTTGCTACCACGGCTTTAGACGTAGTTACTGGTAGGGACAAGTCGTTAGGTTTTATATATCCTCTGTACTCTTTTAAAAATGCGGAAATGAACAACATAAAAGGCCTGCGTTCCGTAGAGGTGAAAATATCGCGAAAACGCAAGGTGTCGCGATCCCCATAAATTACAGGTCAAGCACGTGATTAAAATGTCCGCGTAGTCTAAAGACGACTCTGCGCCATTTTTGTCGGGTAAGTAGGGAAGTGAATACTAGTGTAAGACAATGACTGTCGGTCTATTTTAGATTGCCGATTGCGTGTTGGCTGCCAGAACGAGGCTTTTTGTGTGGGACTGTAACTAAGAAAACGCTATGAAACTAATCAAAACAATGACAGACAATCATATCTGTAAGAAGGTAAAAGTCATGGGGGGGGCACTTCACCAGCTTTTACCCCGTCCCGTGGTCCCAATTTTCAGATAACCACAACTTCCACCACCCATGGTTGTTGGCAATTTGGCGCAACCGTCATGGCGTGCGAACTTCGCTGTTTGAGGTTCGCTTACGAAGTAAATGGCCGAACTAGGGAAAGAGAACTCCTTCAAATGTGTTTTTTCCACTTCATTTCACCTATTGCATGATGATGAGACATGTGGTCCCGAAATATAGCAAATTATTTTAACTTGTTTGACCCTTATGTCTCTTGGTGTTTTGCTGCATGACTTCACACCTGAAAATAGGAGATTTATATAGATACAAGGACCGAGTATATATTAGCTGTCTAACAAAAAGTTTGTGTCAACGAAGGGCTACTACCGAATTATACTGATTTGGAAAATACATGAATCAGATATAATTAATATACTGATTTGTTCTGTGAAGTACATTTACTCAGAGGCCGTGTTACTCATTGAACTCTTTAAGAAAGAGATTTACAATACGTGGATATGGAAAAATATCTTTGCATCGGAAATGGTGAATATGAACGACAGAAGATTGTCCTCTTTGACTCTTTCGTTTCTTTGAACGCTAGCTAGTGTTAAAAATGCCATGTTTCTTTAAAAACGTGAATCAAATTTGTAGCACGCGCCATCTAGTGACTTCCTCGAGAACTGTATGTACAAGTATAAACAGGAAAGGAAACAATAGGTAAATAAATTGGGGTTTTAAAGAAAATACCACTACTGATGCACATAAAAACAAGTGTGAACATAAAAAACAAAACAATTCCAAATACTACGCAATCGTTATTTGATAGTGAGATAAACAAATAATAAAAACTGTGCCTTGTTTCATTAGGGTAATGATGAAATAATACTCAATTACATAAAAATAATCTCGCAAAACGAGACTTTCGAGAGATTGCAATGGTAACTGCTTCTGAGATGGTTTCCGGAACACTGGAGGACCCGGGTTTGTAAATTAGTACTTCATTTACATATTCACAATTTAATGAGACTATTTATCTCTAAATTTGATGTCTTGCCTCAAAATGCGTGTGCGTAAGTGTGCGTACGCGCCTGTGCCTGCCTTCGTACCTGCGTGTGTGAGTGCGTGTATGTTTAAAATAATCATGCTTTTCTTCACATGGATTTTATGTATGTGTTATTATTGTCAATAAAACTTTCTTTTTTCACTTACTTGTTCCAACAAAAGTGTCTTAACACCAGATTTCTGCAAAGTATATGCTGTAGCAGAACCTTCTATCCCCGCCCCGAACACTATAGCATCCCAAACCGCCGACTCCGAGGTAGACATTGTGACTTTGTTGTCGAGATTTCAAGACAGGTGACCTATGAAATGACGAAGATAGTACAAACATTAATTTCCGCTTCTGCGTAAAGCACTCATATCTTAGAGCATGTTTGGGGAACTATCTGGGGCAAACACGTAGAATCTGGAACCACCAATACTGGTCACAAAAACCTCAAATATTATCATTTTAAACGTCACCTTCCGTCATCTGTTGCCTAGACTGGCTTCAAGACATTCGTTCAGCTTCCTTCCACTTGAGCAGTTTATAAAAGGAATTTCACCGTACACCCATATAGCTGAAACGTATTCTAAAGTAATACTTTTCCAATATCTAATCAAATATTTTCAAACTAATTAATATTAAGTAGGACATTTTCAAATTAATTTTTAAATTACTGGTGGTGCACCAACAAAATGGTACTACGGTTGAACAGTATTATACTTCATTTTTTATAGATACCCCTGAACTTCAGGCGAGACCAGGTAGAATTCAGTAGCTGCCTCGCGCGAAAAAAATCTAGCCAAAATCACGTGCTCTCGTTGAAACTACACGGCAAAAATGTCGCGAAGTCTTGCTTTTTAGCGAGGTCCTAGCGTTACTGAACTCTACCCATATCTATTTGTTATTGCTTCGGACATACGGCATACGGACGGCAAGTCGTGTGACTTTCAAGCTGGAGAATGATTGGCCGTATGACTGAAGCTCGCACATGAAACACATTCGATGGGAAATTTGAGACATTACGAAAATACCCGAGATACTCCGAATGCGACGCGGCGACGATGGTGGGTTAAGAAACAAGTAGTCGATAACAAGGTGACCCTATCGATCTGGTCAACCGCCACGCTTACGTGGTCGCGCCCTACTTCGTTATTTCGAACTGTTTTGTCCTTCTGTTGCAACACACACCGAACAACAGCATCATGACCGTGAAAAGACAAAGATACATGTGAACCTGCTTCACCACGAATCTTTGTCGCCGGTGTTCATAAATATTCGTGCTGATAATTTATGTTCGAGTTGTGAAAGCATATTTTTGTGTGCATGATGATGTTCCGGTCTATTTCAGTAGTTTGTGAGGTGATTCAGTGGTTTGCATGAATTAGTGATCCCTTGCAAGGCCCGGGAGCTAACACCTGTGCCATTCTTGAAACAGTAACTGAAAAACGTCTGGTATTGACAGGATGTCCGTTTGTTCAATACTTCTGATAGATAAATTTCAAGTCACGTGCCAAACTGAATGGCTCCTCAAAGCTTGCGTCATACTGGCAAACAGAACTGTGAAGATGTCGATCCGTTCCTGTCACTGGCATACATTTCTTGCGGTTCTGTCGTTGGAGTGGCGGCAACGTGCAGCTCCAACCTTCAGTAACACGTACAAGGCGCTCAAAAGCCAAGCCGATACGATCAAGTACTTCGATAGTAATGTTAAGCGACATCTCGCGTGGTCCCATCTTGCCAAACTTGCAAGAAAGCAAGAGCACGCAAAATTACGAGAGTGAACCTTACTAGCGTGTGGCTACCAAAACGGCGGCCACAGACAAGCTCGTTCGATGCAAAGTTTGTCCAATTCGTGTACATTACTTCGTATTTGTCGGCCTCACAAGTTGAAATGATGCTCGTTCGAACTAACACACCAACACCTATATTTGTATAAGCACTACACATCGCTAAATTTCAATAATTTTAGTCCAAAAAACTCATGCAACCTAATGGTTTCAATGACTTACTGCGTGAAAAGAGATGTGTACTTTCCTCAGTCAACGAACTTGCCGACATGTATGACCCGATCTCCTCGTTATCTCATGTTTCCGAGGTCAAGAGAATTTGTTGTCATTATCTGACCGAATAGGAACTGTGGTGTTCGGTTTTGAAAAACATTACGTGCCACACGTCGAAACGAATCGTGATCTTTGATCCGGGTACAAAATTTCCCAAATTCGCGTGTCCATGCATTCTCTAATATCGCGAGAAATTTAGTCAAAGTCCCCGGAAAATCTCAAATCGGCGATTATCGTTAGGGAATGCAAGGGTACAAGGCTTTTGGAATTTTGGTACCTGAATCAAAGATGATGACTCGGTTTAGTTTAAATTTTAGTCGCCTTATTCGTCAACCTCAGGCTCAGCAAGTTATAACGGTTAAAGTA
>NMRA01000149.1:319885-492385 GCA_002633005.1 Phoronis australis
AATAATGCACTGAACACCAAAGTTCAAGCTTAGAACTGCACGCGCTACTGCTAGATATAATGTAACACTTACCGGACACACGTGAGGTCTTCACTTTGCCGACGACGCCAAACATCAACTTGAAGTCTTGTTCTGCAGTCTTGGGAAACGATTCTTTGGCGAAATAAAAGCTGCCTGATCCAACCGTTTTTATGGTGTTTTTCTGATAACTAAGTCAGATTCTTCAATTTCGTTATAAGTCTGAGAAAACTGTACTTCAAATCAAAATACAATGTTGCAGAAGCTTATACGCTGAAAATTTTTGGGGGGGCACGGGCCCCCCCGGCCCCCCCGCTTCCTACGGCCCTGAGACAGGAAGGAAAATATCAGGAGACACTTTTGATTTTTGGTAAAATAGACACTTTGGAAGCACTGCCATTTCTTTAAATTTGTGCGGTATGATTTACGGCGCACATGGCCCCTGTTCCATTGAGATTTCGTGAGGTCAGCAGTACGTTCCATTTCTGGTACGTATTCAAAAAGAATGCTGCGACCATGAGGAAGGTTTTAAGTCATGCAGGGTTCGAATCTCCAGTAAAGTTCCATGCATCATGTTTCTTATGTTGGGTAGGTAGGATACTTGCGCTTTCTCAGTTCAGTTCTACACTTATAACCCTCGTTTCGGGTTAAATGGGTTGACTGTTTCTTGAATACTATACAAATCAATTCAAGTATCAATGCAAAATTTATATTTCACGTTTCTGGAAATCAGGCCATGACAGTTCAGTAATCATCTGTGTCGTCTATTACATTTAAATATTTGAACGCCCACACTTTCACTCTTACGTCTTGTGTTTTGGGGCTATTTACATTTTCTTTATCGAAGGGGGCATAAACAAGGGAAATAAGATATTTTTCTCTCACGACGCAATTTATGAAAACACTTGTAGTCCGAATTAGATTTTGTGTCATCGCTCGGCTCTTTACTAGATAATTCTAGAATGAAATCGCTGATAACGCGGTGCTTTCGTCAGTTGTCATCATTACAGTTGGACTCGTGCCAAAATTGAATTGATTTAAATAGACGGAAATTCCCCTTGTTACACGTAGTTGTTTACAAGTTCGGAAGAAACCCGCAGGTCCTCGCCTCTATATTGCCGCTTCGCTGTTCCACTCGGAAGGTAATTATTCAGTTTCTTTCATTATTCACAATTTAAAACATTGTAAGCACAACATTATCAGCAACACCATGGCAATTCATATTAAGAGTTTTACGTCGGTGTTGGTGTGTAGACACAAAGTCACCCATGGTTGCTACTCCATCTAATCACCTGTACCCTGTCCTACAGTATCCGATCGCTATCCCTACGCACAAATGTTAAAGCATTATGCACTTTCACGGAGCTGAACTGCATACTTCCACATCTCTTACGTTCTGTTCACAACCCGGCGTATTGTGAACTATCGAGATCTTAGTGCTCGTATTACTGAGTCTCCATATCTGGACATTTTCATTGGAACAGTCTATTCGTCAACCACATGTACCTTTGTTTTTTTTCGCATCAGTTCAAAAGGGGGAATCAGTCAACAATTCATGATTCAAGGTACCTAAACTAGTACACGGTCAACGCGGACTCATAAACACGACTCACGGACCTGCAAACACTGTCCACTGACTCGCAAACACGGGAAAGGACTCACAAAACACGATCCATGCACCCAAATACACTAGCGGGACACGGACTCGTATTCACGAGGAAACACGGTTAACGGCCGCCAAACACGGGTCACGGACTCATCGGCTTCCGAGGGTCAGCTGACATCTTCATTTTGTCCGTAAACCGTGTTTGGGGGTCCCTTAACCGTGTTTCCTCGTGCATATGAGTTCGTGTCCCGTGTATTTGGGTGCGTGGATCGTGTTTTGTGAGTCCGTTCCCGTGCTTGTGACTAGTCAGGTCCGTGACGCGTACATGAGTCGTGTTCATGCGTCCGGCGTGCCCGTGTTTAGTTACGAGTCCGTTGACCGTGTAGTTTAGGTACCTTTTGATTGGTCACACTTCAAAACCAATTGCCCGGACTTCGTAACCAGTCGGTTGGACCCGCAAAACCAAATGGCCGGTGATCAAACGTGTTGTCCGGACTTTAACAGCACGATGGCCTCTCCCAAAAAATCAGTTGGCCGGTGATCAAACACGGCGACTTCCTCATACAGAGACTCGCTTTGAATGTCTTGAAGGACTCAAGTGACATCTAGTGTTTATTTTTCGTACCCGTTTGTAGAGTTTTTACTTGGCGATTTGTGCTCGGGCCAACCCAATTTAGCTCCGACCAACCAGTTTTTTTGTGCGTCTATCTGATTTTGAGGTACCGGACATCGCGTTTTGAGGTCCGACCACCAAGTTAGAACACTGGCCATTGGACTTTTCAGTCCAGCCAGTTGGTTTTGAAGTCCGGGTAAATGGCATTGATGTCTGACCAATTGTTGATTGTAACAAACGCCACGTCAGAATCCTCAGTTAAGATTGTTCGTAAATGATAGCTATTCGAAAATTAATTATTTCCTTGGTTTGCTCGACGCGATTCCTGGTTTGCCGAGTTGACTCATAGACGTAGGGAGATTTTCTTTCGCGAGGAACCTCCGTCCCCCTGGCGGGACTCCACCCGATTCCTTCGCCTATGCATGATATTATTTAAAATGGCGTTTTGATATTTGTCACGAGTTCTACTGAGACTTGTTCTAGTTGTTCCTAAATTTTCGGCATCTTGATTTTAGCTCCGTGCTCCAAACTTTCAAGCTACGACAGCTTGTCTTGAATATCGCACAGCATGTTCGGGATGGTTGTCCCCTTCCCGCGCACGTTCAGTGCCTGGAACGTATGGGTTGAATATATGCTTCACTCATCCGATGACGATCTCAGCTTAAGAAAAGGGGCGTTGGCGTATTGTACCGGAACGGTCGCGGCATCAACCACGAAATTCAAACCGACACCATCAGAGATTAAGGTAAGATTCCATATTTCAATTAAAATTTGAATAACACTTCTGTATTATTCTGATTTCCAGAGACTGTTAAGAGTGAAAATCACATTATAATTTAAAGCTGTAAGACGCCATTTATCGTCTCAGGAACTTGTTTACATGTAGAATGAATAACCAACTGGACACAGGTTTATTAGGCTTACATCAGGCAGGTGCATTTGCTTCCCTCTGTCCCTTCAATACGCCATGCGTGTAACGTATTATTTCCAAATTGTTCATTTCATAGTGATTTATTGAAATACATACATATGGCCATAGGCCCAAACATGTACAAGACAGAACGTTGTCAGGTGCGTTACAAACTGGATAATAAATTGTGACGCTTGAGAGCATGATGGACGAATTTTAGAAGTAGGATATCCGGAGTTCTCATGAGAGATTCAAATTTAGGTGTCGTGGGAGAATGACAAAAACGATCATCCCGAATTACATAACTCACACAACCTATTTTCATAAGGAGTATTTGTGTGGCGACCTCTTTCCACTAAAAACGAATGATTTGAACATCGCAATCAAGTCAGAGACTGGATAAAAACACGTGGGATACCAACCATTTCTAGATAATTCTCAAGACAATACATTGTTTTGTACCTCACATAGTAAGGCAGTTTTGTGTTATATTCGATATCTGATTGCCAGCCTTGCAAATAACAGTCGTTGACAAGTTGAGAAAAAACTGTCAAGAAATACGCTTGGTTTACCACACCCTGATTAATCCATACATCTGAAAAATCATACACAGACAGAAGTTTTCCGGGGCTCTGATCAAACGATACAATAAAACACGGAATAAACATACAAATAATAAAATACGTTTCATTACAGACTGTACAATATTTTTCAAGTTTCTTATTTTACTTATGACAGCGTAGCTTTCTATTCACAATTATGCGAAATGTTTGACCATTAACATATCAGTAACCCGTAGAATAGTATCACGAGTTCCCTGAGCGCTAAGCAGCACTACCAAATGGTAATGGTTGTTTAATTTTATATAAAGTTTAAAAATTTTAAGCAACATGTAAGCTCAGCAGTGCTCAGTAATTACTCTAATTAGATTCAGGCACCGTATTCAGAATACTTTGATTTTGATAATAGTGAATATAGTGTCTGTAGTTCGATTATTTCCAGTCACTGGAATGTAAGTGGCGAAGTCCACTTGGTTTGGCGACCTCATGTAATAGTGCATAAGAGATACGTCTGTAGATACACAAGGTCATAGTAGACGGCTGGTTTGATTTAAGGTCAATGGTCCCAATAAACACTCATTGGCAAAACGACAGCATTTTATAACCAGGCGTGAAATAACAACCTACTACTTTGAAACACAGCGTAAACAAACAACTCGACGTGATTGGTGAGGTCATTGCACCCGGTCATCAGTGTATTTATTGTATTGCAATAGGCATATGTACTTTGCTTTTTATTATTTTCAGACTGAAAAGGTTTCCATGAAAACTTATGTTTGCGAAAACAAGATCATGTTTCAGCCGCCCGTTTTTTCCTTTCCTTCTATTATTCCAAACTGCGGTTTACAAGTTGAATGGGGACTTGCAGAAATTTTTTAAAAACATATTCGACCTCGTGCTGATCATTACCTAATAAAGATGTTACTGTTGTTTCTCTCTTTTATTTCGGAACTTTAGCTGTGAAAATTTTTGTTCGTCACCTGTATAAAATACTTGGTGTACATCTACGATCCCGACGTATGCGTACCTGTACAGGAAATAGTTCGTGAAGGAAACATTGCACAATTTCCAAATCAACTTGACAATAAAATTGGTTGCTGTAAGATGAAATTATGCATATGAGAATCAGATTAACGGGTAAACGAAAATTAAATTCCTGCCAACTTCTAAATCAGCGATGATGCGATCCATTTATCGACAGAATGTTGGTGATTTTCGCTTGATTCGGAAAAGAAACAGACCTGGTAGTGTACCAAATATGTCACTTTCATCAGACAGGAGATAAGACGTGATAGCAAAACGCTGTGGAAACTTTTGAGACTTGAAAAACTGTGCCATCGTGGTAAATGGGCCTCCGATCACGACTCAAGCGTGTGATCGTACGAGTTCAAAGATGTGAACTTTGAGACATGTCTGTGTAAAATCAAACGAGGCGTTTACCTGGTCTCCCTGGACAATGAAATCAAAAATATCTCGGTTGATATTTTCACAGATAAATACATACACTTCTTGAAAATCTTTAATCAATGTGTCTTTCTAATAGTGTTAATGCATTGATATATTCCTGTGAAATGACCGTTAATGTGTCGGGTACATAAAAGGTCAAAGGACAATTATGCCGACGGCTCGCCAAGTCTCAGAGACGATGAATGGGTAGCGTTGAAGTTTCAATTAAACTTTTAATATTTTGATCTGTTTCAGAAAATAAGCGCCTGTCTTGACAATCCCGGCAAGTTCGAGACTATACAAGTGGAAGGCAAAACCTACTGTATTAAATGTTGCAACAACAGTCAACTGACTGCTTTCAATGGACATCGATATTTTCTAATCAGTCGTTCTAAACACATGCTTGTTATAGCTCTATGCGACTCTCGAGTTAAAAGCAATGACGCGTCAAAGTGGATCAGCAAAATTGCATCAAAGTTAAAAAAGAAGAACTATTAGCACCTGTCCTGTGTCAACTGTAAATGAATCTCGCCAATCCATATGTAGAGTGCTCCAAAAGCCGCCTTAAAACCGTTTACAAGCTTGAATCCAGGATCTTGACAACGGATCCAACAATGGACAGACGCGGGAATACCCAAGATCACTCTATAACAGGAGGAGGAGACTCCCAAGACCTCGATAATAGGAAGCGAATACTACACCAGAGAAATGACTACAAAAAACCAAGGATTTCGTACTAAGATATTTTTGTCGCCCACACATAATCCATGGGGAAAGATCAACGTAAATTAGGGCGTTTCGTTTTGATTAACGATGACGTAAGCTTAATTTGCTTCCCTTGTTTTCTATTTTTAGTGTGTACACCTAGTGCATCCAATTGGCAGTTATTACCATTCATTTTCACCCTGAATCGAGCTCTGATTTACAACTGTGTATGGCAATTCGAATCAATAGATGGCGGGACAGGCAATTGTTAAAGATGAACTTGTGTTCTGAACGAGACAGAATAGAAAACTCATTATTTTTTGTTTATTTGTATAACATTTACTTTAATTCTATGTTAAATATAAAAGAAACTTCATATGTGTTTGTTGGCTTTCGTTCTGGGAAGACTAGGAATTCTTGTGCACAGTCAAAAGTTCTCAAAATGAATTATGTGTTGCTAAGAATGGGGGCTGTGGTCTTGGTATTTTTCTTATTGCATCGGTGTGTAATAATTTCACTAGAACCCATTCCAACTGACATGTTGCCATTGCACAAAAATTACCAACAGCTGAAGCTATGCACTATTTTAGTAAACCACTGCACTTTGAGCCCAAAACAAGACAATCTTTCCCTGTCACGCTAGTAAGACTCCACTCAACAGAAAGTGAAGAGATCTCATGTAACAGAAAAACAAACAAACTTCTGAAAGCAAACTGGGAAAATAATTACAAGAAAATAGTGTTTGCCCAAACTGAATAATGAATTATCTCTTTTGCTAAAATAACCCTTCTGCATTAAAATCCTGTAGATATTATACTTGTAAAATAGTTCATGATCATCATAAGTGAACATTAGTTAAATGTGAATGTTTTCACCCCTCATACAAAATGGATCTGACAAAACGACGGAGACAAAGATGCAACATTTGTGCAGTTGCTTTATTGACTATCATTACACTCAGGAAAGCCAGCTCCTGAATACAACTGTTATGCAACTGTTAGTAATACCAAATATATAAGATAATTAAGCCCTTCTGTGCATGATAATCAGTAAAACAGGTCCCGATAACAACTAGTTGTAAGATCTTGATTATAAATGTGTTAAACAACTCTTAAAAAATCACTGATCCAGTTTGTAACAGTCACCATGGAATGGGTTGTAACAGAATTGTCCCACTGTTACACAAGTGTCCATTCAACCAATAAATGTCGGTCTCTTCAAAGGTGGCGCTAGTCTAAGAAAATGGAGTAAGAACTGCATGAAAACATGCCTTACACTGACACCTGGTGGCTAGTTCCATAATACACATATCAGAAACAATACATTATTTTCACAACATCACATATAAAATGCAAATTAGAGTTGTATAAGAGTTACAAAAATGTGTAATACTTCTGGACTCAGTACTGCTACACCACCCATACCAACCACCATGACAATAACAACCACCCAGATAATAACAATCACCATGGCAATAGCAATTGCCATGACCCAGTTTTAAAGATGTTATGAGTAAAAATTGTTAGTCCGCAACCACCACACTATCGGAGCTATGAAGAAAAATATGGACATTGACTTAATAAAGGTTACTTTTTTCTTTGGAAGAATTTCAATTCTCTTAGCTAACTTGTACAAAATCTTCAACAACATGAAACTGACACAAATTCTGAGTCCAGATTGTCCATACATAGTCCAAGCAACCTGACAAAACTTCACACCTTGGCTGCAGCTACGAAAAATGCGACCCCAAGACTACTATTATTACACTAGTAAAATAGCACAATTACCTCAATTTTCCTCATATCACTTTTCCAAAGTCAGAACTTTCATCACTAGATACACTGGCAGGGGTTCTTCGTGCCATATGCCAAAAATAAGACATCAAGCATTTTTAACAACAGGAGGTGGAGTAAAATTTTCTGTATTTCTGGTTATACGAACCCTACAAAAGGGTAGACATTTTTAGCAGCAATACATCCTATAGAAATGCCTGAACAGTTTCCACCAGTGGCTACCCTACCACAAGAGGGCAGCAGTGATCTTTTTTTTGGCATTTTCTGCAAAGTTCAGGTACTGCGAAATCTGCTTCAACATCAGTGCCACCTGTGCTCGATTCTTCTCCACCGTTCCCGAGATCTTCCTCACATCCATCTGTGTACGTCCTGCCTCTGTCATAATGTCCCATGCTTTCTCTGACTCAGTACTTACTTTCTCATCAAGTTTCTGCAGGGCCATCGCTAGTGTTGGGTATTCCCGGAGAATGGCTTTGGAGATAGCAGCATACTGGAATGTGGTAAAGAAGACTATTAAATTGGAATGTGTACTGTACAGACACTACAAAAACTTCTGGTTTCAAAATGTCACTTTAGAATTAAGACTCAAGATTCTCTTCTCAAAATCATCCACTCCACACAGAAGTCTGTCTCACTCTTGTCTACTTAATTCCAAGCCAAATGCTGATGTAAAGTTCAAGAGCATGCATTCAACTTATCTCCAATGACTATAACTCTTCTGGTGATTTGTTGAAATTGTAAAAATCAGGCTTTGTAAACATTCCAAGACTAAAAGTGAGGGCATGCCAAGTTAATAAAACATTACACAACTTGACACTGACTTATTTATTTAAGCGGCTATAAACTTGCGTTGCATCCAAGAAGTAAACTTTTGATTTTCAACACTTACTGCAAAAAAATTGGTCTCAATTTACAACTTAGAAAGATGAGAAGCGCTGTTTGGATTGGTAAAGAATTTTCCTTGAGAACAAGCTTGACACAAAATGACATGAGGGTTTACAGCCACTATAAGTGATCCAGTGTAGGGGAAATGTACATCTTATAATCTAAGTGGTGAAAAACGTTTTAATAATGCTCAGGGTTCGCACGGTGGGTTTTGGTTGACGGACCCATTCCATTCTGCATCTACATGGAATTTACTACCAAACAGTATCAGGCGTGTCAAGTTCTCTAATATTTTTGGTAGGATGATAGTGGCCCTGTTTACTGATGCTTGCTGCATGCACCCTAAGCATGAAAAGGTACCTTTGGAACTTGTTTCGCTTACCACTTTTTGTCGATCTCTTTGTAGGATTTCATTTTTAAAGTAACTTGAATTATTTTGACAACGCCTCTCTACAAGCTTATGTTCTGAAAGTTCCAAAGCCAACGACAAAGAAAGCTTAAGGTCAAAGTAAGTACAGTAGATCACACTGAAGTTGAGAAGGAAACAGTTGTCCCTGTATTACAAAATTGACTGATGGCTCCATGTTGTATCAAGTTACACACACAGTGTAAGGGATCATGAATGTCGAAAAGTGTGAGAATGTGGACACAGTTATCTGGTTAACAGGATCCCATGGCACATGTATTATTGCAAATCTTGAAAAAAAAAATCTAACTGGCAATCCTGTATGCAAAATACGGCTCATTTTCTACCTTTTTCTAATACATTTCATGTACTCAGAACTTCTTGACACATCCATCCTTTGAAGATTCAGTTTACCCCATCAGTATGCATACCAACATCATAGAAATATCACGTTTCAAGCAGGTGAAGAGTAAACTCTCCCGGCCAAGATCCCTCCTTGCTATAATTTTTACCTCCGAGTTGAATGTCCTAAGCACTGCCTGAATACTTAAGTCAACCTTGATATGAGGATCAGCCTCCAGGTACAAGAACTCCTCCTCCTCCTCTGACTAGAACAATAACAACAGTGAATTAACATAGCAGTTACTGATACTGTCCACTTGATTACGTTATGTATCTCGATAAATAACACAGCAACAGACTAGGGAACTGTTTCTCAAAGTGTCGATTGCCTTTTGACTTTTAGCTAGAAATCAGTCTACGGATGCCTTGACCTGCTTCGTGAAATCATGCTAGGGGAAAAGTCAGAAAATGTGTCTACAACTCAAAGCCAAATGACACAAATCCATAACCTGCTTGGGAGCAGGCAATGTTTCTACAACTCAAAGCCAAATGACAGAAATCCATAACCTCCTTGGGAGCAGGCTAAAGGACATAAAATCACCTTTTGACAACAGACTTCGACAAGCAGGCCCCAAGACTGTTACCGACATAACATGAATAAGAACTTTCTTGATTTTAAAGTAACAACTGTCATGAAGGTGTTAAGCAGCTCAAAATTATCTAATTGTATAACGATAATTCTGTCCAGCTTCTTTTATTAGAAGTTCTCAACAAAAACATTAACACACTGAATGAAAGTTAATAGTTATGTGACATAGTAGAGTGTTAACAATTATTTTAAGGATGGTAGATTCCAAAACTTAAGTCTGAATCCTTTGTATACTCAGACATAGCGTTACACCCTTCAAGTATCTGACATCTGACAGGAGCATAACAACTAAGCCACTGTCATCATATTTGCCAGTCAGTAGCCATTGCAATAAAAGATGGTCACTTGTAGACATAGAATTTTATGACAGAATTATCAACTGCAAGGAATGATCCACCACTCAGCTTATATTCTAGTAGTACAAAGAGTATTTGATAAATACATCTCTAAGACACCACTTTCACACAAACATACACACACTCTCTCAAGAGTCTAAAAGCATAGTCTTAAATCCGAAGGCAGGTGATCTACCGGTAGGTCAAGCTGTCTTTTTGTAACACGTGAAATATACCTTGAGGTCATCTCCAGTGCCGATGGATGATTTCAGGCCACTGATGCAGTCTTCAATGCTGCAGTGAGACTCGTGTATGTATGTGACCACTTCAGCGTCTAGGCAAGCCTTCTTAAACTTACTTAAGGCCAGAGTATAGTAACCATTGTATAGGTGGCCTCGCTCCATGAATACATTGATACGGTGGAACAGGTCATCAAACTGAAACCCAGGAATAAATAAGAAGTGGTGATATTAAAACTATGAATAAATCAAGCTGCACAAGCAAACAATAAACTTTATTAAGCAACAGTGAAAAATAAGCTTATTTGCAATACCTAAAAAATCTCTCAAGTGTGTTCAGACAGTATCAGATCTTAAAGACTGTATTATATGCGCAACAGTAGAGAAACCCACTGTTCTTGAAGTCTTGGTTTTGAGATCACCAAATGAAAACTGAGATAACCAACAGTGACCTTAATCAACTTAATCAAAAACAAGGGTAACCCCACACAGTTTCCTGTGGCAACAATTCCATGTCTTTTGTATCCAACGTAAATACTCCTGTCTACAACAATTCATTGGCCAGGTTCCTTTTCAACTTTTATCAGCCCTAAATCCTCTATCTCTCCATGTACAACCTCCCCTGCCAGTTTGAGTCTCCAGGTACAATATGTCCCACTTATTAACCAGCAGCCTTCAAAACAGCCACCACCTTACCCTCAGGCCTGACAACCATCAATGCCCCCTACCAGCTCTACCACCCCACCTACAGCGCCCCCTACCTGCTTTAGTCCCGTTTCCTTCATACTCCACTCCTCATTGCTTAGATCCTTCTTCTTCAATTTCTTCTCTTTCTCCACTTTCTTCACATTAACCTTAACATTCCTCTGCAGCAGATGACGTATCAGACTCTGTATGCAGGCGTGTACAGAGCCGTCTGCATCTTTAGCAGAGATTAGGAAACTGAAAAAGGAAGCTAATGTTGATGTCATGCTGGCACATGGCAACACTACTTCAGTCGACACATGAGTGTCTAAAAATCTCATGTTAACGACACACCGAATAAGTTCAACTAATATACTATAAATCAACCAAACACAACAAAGGTGCAAAATGGTGAAATGTTGCTGTATAGTCAGTAGGTCTACTACTTTAACAAAGAATTTATTAACTAAACCTTTTGCGTACCTAAACTCAATTCAACAAATCTGTATCATTACAGTAAGCAAAATTACGGAGAAGGAGTTAAGACAGTCTAATGCATTCATCCTTTTCTTTAAAAAATACCCTTATCAAATTCCCAGCACAAGTTAGCAGTCAACACATGTTCCACTTGGATAAGAATCCCTTCACAGCCAGTGACAATATCACAGCAGCACCCAGTGATAAACAATTAATTTCAGTTTAGGAACTGTCTCAAATAAAAGATTTTTCATATTGGCACTCTCCACAGTAACGACAGCACAAAAGTGACTTCCCCTTAATCCTCAGATCTGTAGGGCAGAAATTCAATTACTACATAAATTTAATATCAGCCTCTCCCATTGTTTGATTAGCTTAAGTTTACTTATATATTTTAGCTTTTTGACATCAGCTGGAATCAACATTCTCCTGCTTTAGGAGCTGCAGCCATAGGTTTTGTCGTGGATTCTTCTTCACAATGGGAAATGTATGAGGTATGATGTCCTTCATTCATTGATATTTCAAAGGTTTGTCTTTTTCCGTAAAGCATTAATACATCCCAACATACAGCAGTGAAAATTTGCCGCCCATAAGATAGCAGGAAAGGTTGAAACCTCCTGTCCGCGTTACATGGGATCTGTGGGTGGCGCTGAATTCTGTCCTGGTCGCCGTCTGGCGGGTTAGTGAATTTCAATATGGCGCGGCAATTTCGAAATTCAGCTATTGGCCCGATAAAATATAACTGCACAACACAATTCAAATATACTATCAGAGCAGCCTACAATTAAATGCTCTAAATTACTACCTACCAGCAGCACCTGCGTCTCTTACCTCTCTAGAAAGCCGTGCTCCGCAGATATTGCCTCTAGTAACTGGACACACTCTGGTTTCTCTTCTTCATTATCCCCGTCTGTCTGTTGGCTGGGCTCTGTTGGGTTGAGGGTCCCCTGCAGGGGCCCCTCTTCACTCTGACATTCAACCAATTGTTTGCCATTCGACTCTGAAAGCAATTCAGCCAAATTGTAATGAAAAACAAACAAATGAAATTTGATAAATGACCAGAAGTGTTTACCATCCACACACGTTGTTAAACACTTAAGATGTGTAAGAGACAGATGGAATAGAATATTTAGAAATAATTTTGCATGGAAAAGCTATAAATTGAAAGTTGGTGATTTGGAACAAGATCAAGTATGACAAAGAAGCAGAACAGAGATGTTTCACTCACAGATGTGTGGCATAAGAGATACAAAGCTGAACACTTGGTTCTCTGTGCTTGTTACACTGGGGGAATGAGAATGTCATAAGAAAGGGCACAACCACAATTTACAAAACATCAATATAACAGCTTTCATTTGCCTGGCCACATGCACAAAGGGGAGGGGGCTTGCACCCTGTCCTAAAATTTTTATGATGCCCTTTCACTTACACTGAAGGGCAGAGTTCATGTCCACAGTTCATGTTGAGTGCATTATATATCTCATTGTAACCTAAGGAAACAGCCACGCAAACAGACATGTGCCCAGTGTAACCTATAAATTAAGTAAACACACAAACAGATATTTGTACGGTGCATGAATCATAAGAAAGTGAAAAGGACAAGTGAATTGAAAAGAAAACGGTGAACTCTATCTGACAACAGACTAAGAAGCGGCATGTTCAGCCTATCTTGAAAATTAAATAAATAAATCTGCTCATCTGAAATGCAAAACATGTAAAGAATATTACAAGCACTGCTTTCTGATTTTTCCTCACCCTGATCTGCTTCATCAATCAACTTTTCATCCTTCCCAGAATCCCCTGACGCTGCTTCCTCTATGTCAATCTTTCTCATATTTCCTCCCTCAACATCATCATCCCCATTGTCATTATTCCTCATTTCCACATTCTCCCCCTCCAATTGTTCCACATCATTGGCCATTTCAACATGTTCTTCTTCAGTCTCCTGTTGATCACTATAATCACTGCCAGCAGCGCCATCTGGATCCTGTTGTTTGTTTTGTTCATTTAACTTCAGTGCAAGAGCAAGCTTGAATGTTTCCTCTTCGTATCTGTGCTTTTCTTCATCTTTCTTCACTTTTTCAGCCTCCAATTTTTCAGCAATCTAGGACAAATTAAAAAAGTTACACTGACTGATTAACACCAAGAAGGGAAAGTATCACTGTCTAACTATCCTTACCCATTACATTGAGAGTACTGTGAACATACAGTGGTGAAGTGTCAGTGTGTCCACAATCACAGTTTCTTCCAATTCTTGAAACAATAAACCAAATGTCTTACTTGTAATATCTGAGTTTGCTTGAATTAGGACACATATTTTAAACGGCGATAATAGGAGACTCCAAATTCACTAGATACAGATGCATTCAGACAAAATCAAAGGACACTTTACCCAAAAATACCCCCCTACCAATGAACTACCTTCTACTCAACATTTATACAGGTTTCAAAAACAGGCTCATTTCTTCATTAGCACCACCTAGTGAGCACTGCGTAGCCCATTCAGACAAGTATTTTTTGTTAACTCAAACTACAAAAAATCAGGCTTTTAGCAGCCAATATAGTCATTTCAAAAAAACCTTGAGCTCCTTCCAGCCAATAGCATAATAGCATAAATTAGAATGTTTCCCATATCAAAATAGAGACTTCAAGTTGGCGCTTTATGCCCTAATGCAATTTCATGATAGTTTCACTCAGGAATTTGGACCATGCTGATTATGTGAGCTGGCTACTCGGGACAATCAAAATTCCTGAGCAAAGACATTCCTGAGCAGACTGCAAGTGTTTGCTCGCTGAATGATGTGGATTCATGCCTACACACAAAATAACATTTTGGGTTTGAAGGGGAGACAGTGTGGCTCAGTGGTTAGAGCTCCAGACTCCTGAGTGAGAGACACGGGTTCAAATCCTGGCTTCACTGGCTGACATTCGAGCACTGCACAAACATGTCTCCTATTCCTCTGAGCTCGGGCTTACTTGTGAATGCGTGCAAGGGTGTGAATGAGAGCCTGTTGAGAACCATGCTGCATATTAGCCCTTGGCTAAAGCATGTTTCCTTTATAAAAAACAAAAAACAGGGGGGTAACTAGTCTGCGTATTGGCTTTGAATTATGGTGCAACCAACAACAGCTGTATATCACGGGTGTCGCTCACACTCAATAGACTTTTGAAATTGAGACGCGAGGTCAGTGAGAGCAGTTCCTTGTGAACCCTGCCTTTAGTATACACTTGTGTAACTAAACCCACCTTAAAAAGGGTTGATGGTCCTGGCTGAAAAGATAACTGTTTGATTACCCCCTGTGGACCCATGAATATATGAGTCCCAGAATGAGTATGATGGTGTTGAGATAAGAATTGCCTAAAAATCGAGATTTCTTTTCACTTGTTCACCTTTTGATGGGCTAGCACATTCAAATCAGTGATAAGCATGCGTAGTTTGTAAACCCTGAAGTTTTTAAGATTGCATCACAGCGCCTAACATAATGTAACTTTAAATGTATATCTTACCAAGTCATACTTGTTATCTTACCAAGTCATACTTGTTATCTTACCAAGTCATACTTGTTATCTTACCAAGTCATACTTGTTATCTTACCAAGTCATACTTGTTATCTTACCAAGTCATACTTGTTATCTTACCAAGTCATACTTGTTACCCACAAGTAATATGGGGAGTTGTTTGGGATCTATGGGCATCTCTTCGGTAGACAAGATTTTAGTGACGCCATCTTTGTCAGTCTCTGTGATGTGTTTGAGGCGTACAGCCTTGTTCAAGATTTCAGACTTCCACGTCGGAGCAAGCTCTATACTGTCCACACTTGTAAGATCAGTCACAACTGTAATAATACAGCACACACACACACATTTCATGGTTTTAAAACAGCTGGCAACATTTGAAATGTAGCAAAATAAAGGATAATTAGGCACCCAAATTAATTTGTCTGCAAGCTGCATACTCACTTGAGCATAAATTGAAAGATAGCTAGCCTCAAAACAAAATTATGTTTTGATGCCAATAATACACTAAAACAGCAAGCTGGCTTAAAAGATTCCATGCAGAACTTCAGATTGTTCGTGGAGACTTCAGCCCAATTGGCTTACCGTACCAAAGGTGACTTCAAATTTTAGCAGCTCAACTCCTCAAAGCATGACCTCAAGCTCAAAGACTTATTGCACTTTCTATGACTTTATACACTCACTTTATCAGATAAGGTCAGTCACAAGGGTCAGCATAGCAACTGAATAGCCACATAATGTAACCACTCCAATCAGAATAAGGGAAATTCTCATTACTGACAAATTATGGCTTTAGTTATTACTTATGCTGTCGTACAAGAAGGTATTGTAATATCTCAGTTATTTACAATATGGTAATGAGTTCATGTATATCGTTGAGCAAAGTAAAAAGGTAAAAAATTACGTCGATGAAAATTGAATTATTGAAAAATAAGCATGATGCATGCCAATTTCATCCGAAATCATTAAGGTTCCCGGATATATTGTCTTTACATCCTGAAAGTTTTGAAAGTTTGATGGAGATGAATGACGGACTTTCTCTGGTATAACTCTTTTAATCCAGAAGTAAAACACTTTAATCAATATATTAATGTATTTGGACCCATTACTAAATAACGTATCATGGTTTATATTCAGCTTCCTCTCAAAATGCTGTATCATCACTATTAATTATTACCTGATCATTTATTGGTAACTGAGCTGTCTCACAGCCTTTTATTGCCATCTTTTAATTTCAACACTTGAGGGTTTAAGATTTTGAATTGTATTGTGTTGTATTGCATTGTGACGTTTTTCCTAGTGTATTTAGGAGGGCCTCCATGCAAAGCAGTGTTATCGCTGAAGCAGTCGGCCTGATTTTAAATATTACCATCAATAAATATTAAATCAGGTTCACTACTCCATAACATTTTCTGACAATCATTTTTATTTCTTCAATAAACAAGTTTGATAGATTGACAAAGTCCTTCATGAGCAGATAAAACGTTTGGTTTAAACAGAAATTTTTCATTTAAAGACCCATGTAGTGGCAATACCAAAAGTCAAAATCACAACTTTCAAACTGCAATAAAACAAGTTAAGTTAACGACAGCAAATCTTCGCATTGAAGCACTCAGTTAACTCCATCCAGTCCATAATACAATAGGTCTCTTCATAACTCCAAAACTACCCATCAGAAATTAACAAAAACATCTCATTCCATTCATCTAGAATTAGTAACCTTCCAAGGTACAAGGTACCCAACAGTCTGCGGGCTACCACCATTTTCTGACAGTACACATCTCAATTACTGATCACAAAAGTCACTGCGAACGGCTGTTGATGAAATGCACAAGAAAACGACAGCAACCGGTCGACTATAGGGTACATTGTATCTGGGTCCAGATATCAAGAGAACACTGACTTGAAATCTGACATTACCTAGAAGGATATTAATAATCATAGAGATTACCTAGAAGGATATTTATAATGATAGAGATTACCTAGAAGGATATTAATAATGATAGACATTACCTAGAAGGATATTAATAATGATAGACATTACCTAGAAGGATATTAATAATGATTGACATTACCTAGAAGGATATTAATGATAGACATTACCTAGAAGGATATTAATATTGATAGACATTACCTAGAAGGATATTAATATTGATAGACAAATCAACTCTTACACATTCTTTTATCACGCGTAATCAGTAACAATGACTCACCGTTAAAAAATTTTTAAAAAACCGGTTTTGCCCCAAAACATGAACCAAAGATGGCGCTGCATAAGGATTTAAACAAACAAAACAAGTAATTTTTGTGAGGTCACATGTGCATATCAAAACCACCTCATCGGTCACTACAGTTCTTACAAACTGCTCACCAATAGCAGCGTCCACATCTTGGTAATAAGTCTTCCTCAAGTCCATGTCTTCTCTACCTGGGAGGTCCCACATGGTGACTGATACCACTGCATTCTCAGGCACATTCAGCTTTCTCACCACATTTTCTATGAAAAGCAAGCAGCCTCTGTATCCAATGTGACACATTACTCTAATTTAGAAATCTTAACTTTGAAACTGTATTCAACCACTACGCAACAGCTCTACACTCAAATGGTTCAATCGATGTTAATTGTATCATAACTGTGAAGTATTCAGAATCCAGGACTATATTCTGCACTTGCCAATATTTACTTGTGTAGTGGGAACTGCCATAGTTGAACTGTGAAGTATACACGGTTAAGGAATATCTACTACATGTTTACTTGTGTAGTAGGAACATAGCCATAGTTGAACTATGAAGTATACATAGTTAAGGACTATGTACTACACTTACCAATGGCTACTTGTGTAGTGGAAACTGCCATACTTGAACTGTGAAGTATACACAGTTAAGGACTATCAATTACACTTACCAATTGCTACTTGTGTAGTGGGAACATAATCATAGTTGAACTGATGTTTGATGTAGCGCAGAAAGATACTGGTCTTGCCAACGCCAGGGTCACCTGTAAGACACAACTTGCATAATGATATAGGTCCAGAATGGTGGATATAGACCATGTTAACAACACACAATACAATGTCATTAACAACATTAATAGTAATAAATATTTACTTTTATAAATTCATAAGACACAAACTTACACCTTAGAAAAACAGTGAAACAAAAGGAAAGTTAAAACCGCTAAAAATAATAATGTGACTACTGTAGGTGAAAAAACAAAAAGACAAAACATTATTGAAAACCAAAATGTTGAAATTCTAATGGACTATTAATAAGAGTATTAAAGTATTATCTGGGTTGCTTAATAAGATATAGCTTTCTACAGAAATGCCAATCTCATTTATTGGTTTGGGAAGCTCCAATAAAAGGAACAAAAGGCAAAGTAGAGGGTAAAATGTGAATTAAGGCATAAAACCGTGCAATCAAAATTAAATGAACATTATGTTACATACATACAAAACACTAACGATTTTCCTTACCTACAAGGAGTATCTTGTATGACGGTATCTTATCTTGCAAAGACACACCTAAGTTTAATAAAAAGAATGAGTTAATGCAAAAGGGGAACCATTTAAAACAATAACCTAACAAGCATAATTCAGGCTTCGGTAAACTAAAATGTAGACATCTTAAGCACATGAATATTCAAGGTTACTCTAAACCCTCAATGACTGTATTATAGAACTTCTTTTGTGTACCAGTTGTGGTAAAAGTTCGCCAGACAAACATAAATGTCAAAATTGACCATTTTTCATTTTTCAAAGGTTTCTCACATTGATGGGAATTTGCACAATATTTCAATATGTAGTATGATGATTCCTATGGCACAAAACATGAAAATCTTGTAACATTGATTGATACAATGCCAGAATCTCAGGTCTCCCCATGCATAAAATACATCAGAGGTAAAATAAACTTTTCAGTTAATTTCAATCTCTTAGCCACCTCTGGTACTTCAATTACTATATTCCATCTGACAAAAATACTTCTAATCGAGACCACTTACCACTTGTATGATTGATCCTAACTTTTTCCTAGATGAGAGGTGATTTTTGACCTTGCGGAAAACTAACAGGTCGTTATTGCTCAAGATCATACATGACGAATAAAACAGCAGACAGTGAGTAACAAGACAAATCGTAGAGCCAGGCCTCTAGCAATAGCTATTTCAATAATGTCAAAATTATTTTTTAAAGACAAAAAGTGGCTGCCTGCATGCGATTGTCCTGAAGTTGGTTTTACATTTTCGTGTGAAGATGATCGGTCATTATCAATACAACTTGAGTTAACATGGAGACTGGATTATTCACGAAATCACACTCATAGCATAAGATACACACATGCTGATGAATGTCAACCGGGACTGACGTACAGTGACAGTTCAGACTCGTGTCACTGTCACTGTCAGTGAGAGTGACAATCGATGTCGAAGTGCAGGTGGGCAAGTCAAGAAATCAGGAAAAATGCGAATACTAATTTACGAAACCGGAAATACAATGTACCTATGCTGTTATCACTGCTACAACCAACACCCATACTGGAACATCAGCCATATATTTCAAGAAGACTCTTGTGTGAAAACTTCAGTCAGCGATTGGCAACAAGTAAACAGTCGCCATCACAGTTCCACAATGCAATTTTCAAACAAAGCGCTCCTAGCGATCAGAAACGACACTATCAAGGGTGCTTCAACGCAGGTCTCTGCAGAGCCGTGACAGAAATTATGAATTCAGGTTCTTGTTTGTGCGTTCATTGCTTTGAGTACCGCACAACACCTTGTGTCCAAGAAAAAAAAATTAAAACTCGATGTTTTTCCTCGTCATAACATGCAAGTTAATTGATTTTTAATTGACTTTATTGCTACTTATTTGGGAAGCTCGACTTGGTACTGAGTTAACATCATATACTATTTAGTACACACTTGTTAGATTGGTCACGCTATTTAATGTAAAATATAGCATTAATCACATGTGAAATAACTTGTTTTATTAATACAAAATGTTCAACACTTTTCAAATACAAGGTAGGCTAATGCAGCAATTAATGATATTCATGGTGACACGTACTCTCCCAGTTATTAATTCACTAATAAACAAAAATTCTTGACCTGTTCCCATCGACTGTAAATATAAGGGATCATGCGTGAAGTCTCGACGCTTTTTGGCAGGCCTCTCAATGCTGACGCACGATCCCTGAAATAGTTGAGTTTTGTAAGCTATGTTATTTTTACGCAGACATTGTAAGTTTAGCACAAAGACATAAGTTTCTGAGTGTTCCGTTGGCATTATAAATAAACTGATAATTTCAATGTGTGACAATTATTTCCTATATTTTATGTGGCTTTAGGGCGCGGAAACTTTTCTGATGCAGCACTGAGCAGCGCCGTGGCGGCGGCGGCAGCAGCAGTCCGCTCGTTGGATGATTTGTTCAGGAAAATGCAAAACTAATAACAATTTTATCATTTTTAATCTATTGCTGCCTGCAAAGTTAGGTACTTGGAGAGATGCATTCAGAAATAAATTTTGATTCAAGTGAATCATAAAAAGAACATTCAAATGTAATACGCAACTAATCATTAAGTGAGTTTCAATTAAAGCATATTCGAAATTCCATAAGGACTTTTAGCATTTTATTTGGTGAAGATTTCGATTTTTGTACGGAAGTCCCTTAAATATGTAATATCTGATCGGAGCCCCAGTCTTCTTATTGCTTATCGAGGCATTGCGAAAGGTATGTATGCTATGTGCATGAGATAACCGTGACGTAGGAGGATCAGGTGACATGGTTGCAGAAAGTGCACAGGTTGCTGTCTACGTGGTAAGTCATACGTAAACAAAAGCAATACGTGCACGCGAATTCCCAAGACGTTGAGGTTAACCTGTCCTCAGGATACTGTCTACGGTAACCGGCGTCAAGTCGCGTTTGGACCGATCTACTGCTGCAATCCAAGTTGTCATATTGGTTCCTCGTTCAACGCCAGGAGTGCTTGTTAACGATAATACTATATAAAGCTAGCGTTGTCTAATGTTGTTGGCATCTTGCCTAATATACGGCAATGTCTGCTTCGGAGTCGGCGGTTTGGGATGCCATCGTGTTCGGAGCGGGGATAGAAGGTTCTGCTACAGCATATACTTTGCAGAAATCTGGTATTAAGACACTTTTGTTGGAACAAGTAAGTGAAAAGCAAACCGTGCGATTAAAAAATGTGCACTGGATTTCCTATCATACAACTGAGAAGGCAATTTCTCATATTACCTTATACGAACGTAGGCTAGTGTTCCTCACATTGACAAGCGAATTTGTGGTTGCAAAGAAGTCTATCTGAGGTCCTAATGAGGCTTTTGGTTGTACTGTTGGCGTCATTATGTCATTTAAACACAGACTAAATTCGACGTTTTTTCTGTTTCAGTTCGAAATATCAGGGTTCACTGAACTCCTTTGATTATTTTAAAATAATCATTTAAAATTGCTATTGGCGCTGTGCCGAGGTGAATATAATCAGAGATGCTGGATTTAAAACCAGAGTCTGCTTGGTCTTGCACGAGTTTTATTTACGTTCATTCATACAAATAGAGAAAGATAGTGTTATTTGTGTAAGTAATGTGTCTATTACTGCAGTTTTTACTACCACACACAAGAGGGAGCTCAAGTGGCCAGTCGCGAATCATTGGAAAAGCGTACGAGCCGGAAATCTACGCGAAACTAGCGCAGGAAGCGTTCAGTATGTGGTTTGATTTAGAAAAGGAAGCTGAAACAAAGCTTGTTAACAGGTGTGGACAGTTTGATGGAATTTTACTGAATGTTTTGAAAGTATTTATTTTGAGTTCAAAGTCATTGCACCCGACAGGTTTCATTATTTATTATTTAAAGCGGCATTAAATTCGCGCTTTCACTCAAAAAGCAAATTTTTTAATTTAGGTCACTTACCCTTATCAAATGGTCTTGTTTTTTTCCTTACTCTGTTTAGAATTAACCTCCCTGCGCGGTAGGGACCGACAGTTCGGTATTTTTCAGACCAAGCTCATAACATTTCGGGTCACATGGTGACCGGCTGAGCTTGGTCTGAAGACATAACGAAGTGTCAGTTATTTCCAAGCCCATGAGCTACACATCTGTTTTGATTAAGGAACAATTAGAGACTAATTTAATAATAGAAAGTCGTCTAAATCTAATTTTTTGTCCGAAAACACGCAGGATTTACTTTCGCTTTAATACTTTCAAATAAAACTTTCTGAGGTGATACATTGTTTACTCAATGGTATGCTTAAAAACAGCAAAACCATCAAACTGCTAAATTAACTCGAGTGCCGTAATTGTGGATAAAAAATACGTGAAGTCGGTGCAAAAGATTTAAAAGTAATTTCGGTGTTCTTTTCTCGTTGGCAGTAGCATAATTACCTGCCGTAGACAGAGTCATTGATGATGTTATTTCCCAATTGTACAGGATTGACTGCCTAATAGAATTTGTTGTCATGAGATTTTGACTAAGATTTCTTTCAAGTAGTGATTATTCACCCGTCTTTTTGCACAGAGATTTGGGAATGCTTAAGATGGAAAAATATCCTTGCCATTCTTTACACACGATGAAGAACTCGTTTGTCAAGTACAACCTTCCGTATAGCTGGTTATCCTATGAGGATACTTTAAAACAGTTTCCCACCATAGTCTGCGACCCTGACTGCAACGCGCTGTTTGATCCCGAGGCTGGCTCCATCATCGCCGACAAGGCTGTCAGAACATATCAGGTAACTAGCGACCTTTTTTGCCGACTTCTTCAAGTGCTGGTACTCGCGTTTCTCCCTAATCAACAATTTACGAAGCGAAGAAAACAACGTAGCGTTATTTTCATTGAACCCTGGTTGCTTAATTGTAATATTTCCTTCTAACTTTGGGGAAAATGTGACTGGTTTGTTTAGTAGCGTAAGAAGTGAGCCCGTTTTTTTTCAATCACAATAAATATCCCGACTTATAAGTTTTAAGTATAGATAAATCTGGTACCGGCAGCGAGTCTCTTGCACTTTTATGTCCTCGGGACTAATCAATGACCTGACCTAAAACAGTTTGACCAGTGCCTTCAAAACGTATACAGCTACACCAACGGCATGCAACTTTATGGCCAAAAAGCTGTAGCCGGTGATATGCCTTGTAAACGTGGATGGCAGACAGAATTTGCAACATTTTGGCGTGAAGGAGGGCAATTGCAGCCATAGCGTATTACCTCAATTACGGGATGATGTATTTTGGGGTGATGCGGCGACAGTAGTGAGGGTTGCATAGTAATGTGTCGGGACATGGACTCACTCACACGCTTCCATTGAAACTAATATTCTTAAACGTAATTTTTCTATACTTGCGCTAATCTCTGTATAACTCATTTCTTTTTGGGACACTTAAACATCTTATTTTAGAAAGTACGTGGTGAGTGGACTGCGAGTTTACCGACCGTTTGATTGTAACTGCACCTTGACATGAACTTGATGAATCTATGTCAGGATATGTAGCATGTAACATGACAAGTGTTCCATTTTACAGGATTTGTTCATAAAGCACGGCGGAACATTATTAGATGGACGGCGAGTTGTGGGAGTCGCCCCAGGTGACATCGTGCTGGTTCAAACCAACAGAGGGAGCTACCGTACCAAACATCTAATAATACTGCCCGGTCCCTGGGCTGGCAAAGCGCTGCGACTACTGGGATTAAATTTACCTATCAAGGTTTCTTTTCGTGGTGCATACGCACATTTGTCGCTATGGTCATCAGCATGGCCGTGGCCACTATATAGGTTTGTGATGGAGTCGAAGGCATTTCTCCATCGCCATGGGGGCGAAACTAATATGTAGTGGGCCGCGGACCGACGAATTTGTACAACAACTGTGACTTTCCTACTACACTCCCTAATCACCACAAATTCCGCCCATCACCAGAACCCAGTCGTAACTCGGCCTGTGGTCACTCTTAAGAGAATACTACTTCTTGACGTGTTGGTCGAAAAAACTGAGGCATTCAGTTTGAACATATGAGTATGCCAGGTACTCCATTATGATTATACTTTATTTGGTGTAAACTGGAGATTACAGATCCTCATGTTAGTAAACTTTAATTATTGCACTTTGTGGTAAAATAGGCCTCCCGACAACCGGAAGAAATATTCTAGCAACCATTTCCACGTGCGGTGCCACCTCACTTCGCGGCAGACGCGGTACACTGAGATTTCATTGATTAACCTGTTCCAACATTCACGTGCAATTCTCCGGACTTCCTGACTACGCTTTTCCCGTTCAGTACCTCTGTTGTTCTCCGATTGTCTTTCGACTAAGTTTCCTGGAAGGAAATTGTCTTGAGACGAGGTTTTGGGAAGTGTCACTCAACAGTTGTCATACGTCGACGTGAGACTATTCTATCTCCCGGGAGGTAACAACCGAACAGTGGGGTGCCAATGTTAGCGATAAACAGTATGGCATTGGCATCAACTCGTCACCTTTCTTTCCTCTCGGTGTGGAAGTGATCTGACTGTTGTTGACTGCATCCCGTTCGCTAAAAAGCAAGACTTCGCGAGATTACGTGAGATGTTGCCGTGCATTTTAAATGACAACACGTGACTTTGATTAGGTTTTAGCTAGGTGCTAGCGTACGTCCTAGCGTCTACTGAACGCACGCCTGGTCTTCTGCTAACGTTCAGAAAAGTTGACGTATCTGAAAGTAAACTGCATCAAACAAAACCGTATGTCGTTTTTAAAATGACAATTCATTTAGAATAAAGAAATGTCAGAATTGCAAAGACTTTGACCTATACCTGTACATATCAACGTTGCTGATTAAATTCCATCTGTCCCTTAAAATTAAACTATGAACCTTCTGAGATTTTCTCACGTTCATGACCAAAAGCGTAAAATTCCCATTTCCAGGCTATCCGTGTGAATGCATGTTACTTTCCTATGAAAGACGAGACCCAGACTCATCCTTGCACTGTGCATTACCTCAAGTGGAGTTCTACCGACATCAAGACCTACTTGTATACTTTACCCTCTGAATTTCCTGGCTATATAAAGGTAAGTGTGGCTTCACCGGGATCCCACTGGTAGGGTATACCGGGATTTATAGCTGAATGAAAAATGTGATGATAGACATTGTTCGGGGAATGCATTGCGTCACCGGGTTATATAGAACCTTATCGACAGTGTGTGCATTTAGTCAAATATCTACCGAACTACAGATTTTAACTCGACAAAAGTTTTTTATCTTCTGAAAGCAAAAAGACTGTAGAATTCGATTTTTGACTTATGCCGTTAAGTGGGTATTGTGACCATGTGTTTTTGGTAAAATGTAGCAAGTAAGGTACTTTGATAGCGAAAAATATCAATAATATGACCAAATTTCAGTTGACATAACCGTTCAAGATGAAATCTCAAAATGCTATAACAGTTTTCTAAGGTATTATATTTTTTCATAAAACCATAAAATCCTATTTTTGAAAGATCACCAGGCAAAACAAATAGCATTTTAAAACAATTCTTAACGTTGCATAAAGCATGGCATTGAAAGTTTCATATTAATCCCATGAGCCATTTCTGAGATATGATGTTCGAAAGTAAGCCAAATTTTGACATTTTCTGAGTCCTACGTAACCTTAACTGGGAGGTTCATATTTTAGCAACCAAATTCGCGTGTATCGTCAAAGTAGAATGCTTTAACACTTCTCAGCGTTATAAACTTCACTGATCCTGAAATCACGACACCACATCTCTCATTCTAATTGAGTACCTAAGCCAATGGGGGAAGCTCATGTTAACCTATCGTATGTGAGTCGATGGAAGAAGGCCTGAAGGAACATTGTGGGCGAGAATGGTCATTTTCTAAGATCAGCTCAGCGCGGAATCGAACCTACAACCCCACGGTGGCAGTATAACGCTCTAATTGTGGTGCTTACATCCCACTCGACAGATATAAGGGAATTTTAAGAGTGTTGGAATGGTAAAGTCACCCGCCATGATTTCAGCGAATGTCGGGCAGACGACGGCCATTTGCAATAAAATCACAAAAACAACCAATTTGTACACAACATTTCACAACTGTAGTGTAATCTAAGCATAAGTAACATTATTCAGTATGTGTATAAATATATTCAATGTGTCTATAGCTTAATTCATAAATGGTTTAGTTAAACTGCTCACACACGCACACAATAAAAGCCAAAAAACATAATCATTCTTTTTGTCCTGTTCTATTACGCAATATTTCTTTGCTGATATCATAGGCAGGAATCCACGATGGCTATGAAGTGGACCCAGATAATCGAGATTCGTTGGAGACTGACGACATCGAAAGAATCAAAGGCTTAATTTCCAAATATATTCCCAGTGTACGACCAGTACCGGCTTTGGTTGAACCTTGCATGTACACGGTAAGTCACCATTCCCAGTGTACGACCAGTACCGGCTTTCGTTGAACCTTGCATGTACACGTAAGTTACCATTCCCTGTGTATGACCAGTAACGGCTTTGGTTGAACCTTGTATGTACACGGTAAGTCACCGTTAACAAGTTCTATTATACTGGGATGCTGGGCCTATTTCAACGAGGAACTGTAACTTTACGATTATTATCTTGCTCTATAATATAAATAAGCGTTTTTACTATAAGTAGAATAAATCTGAAGACTTGTTTTTAATCTCAGAAAATAGTCACAACCTTGAGCAGCCACAGGTATAAATCAGACTGGCGACACCAAAACGGTTGTGAGTTCTGTAGTGAAACTGGTCCCTGGAGTCATTGTAGGATTAGTAATAAAATTTAGGCGTTCCCTCAGGGGGTGTTCAAAAGTTGTTGCAACCAGGGAGCAGGGCAAATCCTTAAGCCACAGAACTGCAGCTTAGGGTCTCGCACGCAACAGGGGCCCCCACTTGGCGTCACAGGGTCTCCCCAAAAGTCGTGGTGCCTGGGTGGAGGGGTTGAGGGAGGGAGCAGGTGAGAAAATTGTGACAACCAGGGATGAAATTTGGCCCCGACTCGTCGCCACAGAGGTTCCTCGAAAATGACATAACTAGGGCTCCCAAACTTTTTATAGTTTGGGATCCCCGAGACACATTAATCTGGGGTTTGTATCCTCATAGTCAAATGTTTCCAATTGCCATGTTCTACAAATATAAGNGGGCCTATTTCAACGAGAAACTGTAACTTTACGATTTTTATCTTGCACTATAATATAAATAAGCGTTTTTACTATAAGTAGAATAAATCTGAAGACTTGTTTTTAATCTCAGAAAATAGTCACAACCTTGAGCTGCCACAGGTATAAATCAGACTGGCGACACCAAAACGGTCGTGAGTCCTGTAGTGAAACTGGTCCCTGGAGTCATTGTAGGATTAGTAATAAAATTTAGGCGTTCCCTCAGGGGGTGTTCAAAAGTTGTTGCAACCAGGTAGCAGGGCAAATCCTTAAGCCACAGAACTGCAGCTTAGGGTCTCGCACGCAACAGGGGCCCCCACTTGGCGTCACAGGGTCTCCCCAAAAGTCGTGGTGCCTGGGTGGAGGGGTTGAGGGAGGGAGCAGGTGAGAAAATTGTGACAACCAGGGATGAAATTTGGCCCCGACTCGTCGCCACAGAGGTTCCTCGAAAATGACATAACTAGGGCTCCCAAACTTTTTATAGTTTGGGATCCCCGAGACACATTAATCTGGGGTTTGTATCCTCATAGTCAAATGTTTCCAATTGCCATGTTCTACAAATATAAGTACAGTTATTTTGTTGTATTTTTATATTCCTGGATGGTGTAATAGTGTATACCATTGTTTTCAGTCCACACCTGACGAAGACTTAATTCTCGACCGACACCCATCCTTTCACAACTTAATTATTGCAGCGGGGTTCGCAGGTAATTCTTGTTGCTTATATCTACACATTGGACGTAACCTTCTGCAGAAGAATACGCCTTTTCGAACTACATCAAAAATATAATGCTTACTAACTTCTTAACCATGTCTGTAAATTTGGAACAAAATTTCAATTTATCTTTTATCTTCTAGGTCGTGGTTTCAAGGTGGCTCCAGTTATTGGTAAAATTATGCTTGAAATGCTTCGAAACGACCAACCGTCTTATGACTTGAGTCGTTTTTCCATAAAGAGGTTTAATTTAAAATCGTCAGCTCTATAAGACACAGTAGAAGGTCAGGATGCTATTTTAATATTTACTTATTACAGGAGAAGGCTACCTTTTTCATGCCATTTTTAGTAAAAAATATGATTTGTTGATTATCCAAGACATATGCTTCAGTTAATTACGGCTTCCGTAATTTTATTGATTAGTCGTGCCCTGCTCCGGAAGTGACGTACTTGGGGGGTTACGAATTTCCCGTCATTTTGTTTCTGCGTACGAGTTTACTGTGAGGATCTATTCCACTGTTGTTTTCGTGCTGGTTTCCAGGCTAAAACTGTCATCATCACTTCTCATTGAGTATTCAATGACAAGTTAGGTTGTTAGAAAAACTCAATTACGTTGGATTTAGGGATCGTTTAGTTTGTAACAGCCTGAAAATGACTGGAACTAGTCGTCGACCCGGCATATCACAGACCCAATGACGGAGACATTCTTCATAGTAGTGGTGATGAGGTATTTTTTCGCGAATAGTCAGTGGCTGGATATATGTTTGAGCCCTAGTAGGTGAGGCAGAATACGCACAGACAGCTATGAGAGAGATGAGGCAGAGACTGAGGACGGACATGGTGGGACATCCTGGTGCATATGCACGGTATGAACTGTTATGCCAAACTCAATGGAATGCCTTTGCTGTTCCCACTGGATGGTGACCTGAGCACCCAAACTGCTTGATCACTAATCCCGCCGCGTCAGTGACTCCCTCGTCACACACTTCGCACCTTCCAAATACCTCCAATACTTTAGTCAAGTCCACAAATAAAGTTATCAACGCTTTTGTCACCCGCCTGTTTATACGACGAACTGTCCTCCTCACTGAGTGTCGAACTGGGCCTGTCATTCATTCCTACTACTCAACATCGCTGCAGGGCTACTACAGGCTCTGGGCTCGAGACAACACTAGCACAAGGCGAATCACTGCTAGTTCCCGGAATTGCACGCTCTGGGGTACGTTTGGAGGCACGGGTAACTGTATATGAAGGGCCTCCAGTCACAACTCGCGAGGCTTCTAGCTTCAAAAATGCTCTTCTCGGTGGTGGCGACGGTGCACTGCCGGGAATCGACAACGACAGTATGGCACTCTTTTTCACGCGTTCTTTTGCACGAACCATAATGAAATCTCAGCATACATTTCTCTTTCGTAATTCGACGGCAGAAAATGCTTGCCTCACACTCGGTAATTCTCCACTGCTTTGTACGTTTCGTGGACGGGTAACGCTGCGTTCTTCACACGAACGAGCCAAGTATGTCGGAGTGTGCCATCTTTCGGAAAGCGAAGTAATGGCATACCCAAAGTGCGCGTGAGACCATAATGAGTACACCCCAGTACGCACCAACCGTACGGCATGTTGACTGACAAATGCGAACCGGGGTAAAACAATGACTGTCTCGACAGCTCACGCAGTCAGAATAAATGGAAATAAAATGGCGGGAAATTCTTAACCCTCTAAACGTCACTCCCGGAATAAGGCATGACTAATTAACAAAATTACGGGAAGCCATTATTAACTGAAGAATATGTCTGGGATAATCAACGAACCGTATTTTTGCTAAAATGACATGAAAAAGGTTGCCTTCTCCTTTAAGAACTCTCCATACTTATCGAGTTGTCTGCCATGCAGGCCTATAGCATCTGTCTTCAACAGCTCATCGCTGCGACAATGAAGCAGTCGCTGCCACTCGACTGTCCACACTTACCGATTTGGCTGCGTTTGGGCACCTCATTGCCATTGGTCAAGTTGCAGCATATAGTATTTTGCCAAGTGGGGACTCACTTACGGCGAGAGAAAGAAATTGCGCGATGAGCCTGCAACTGCGACGGAGCGACGAGTCATGCCTGGAGAGACGGTTGAGTTGCAAACAAATCGCTACGTGTGGACAGACATTTTGAACAAGAAATTAGTCGTCATGAAGTTTCCACTTACTGTGCGTGATTACTGCTCAAAAATTATTTTACACAAACGTTAAGTGCGCCTTGTGGAAAGCTGGTCGCGAACTTTGTGCATAACGAATGTCTTGGTATGATGAAAGTATATAGCACACGAATTATGACTTTAGCAGTCATTGGAAAGATTAAATTGAGCGTCGACCAGGATTGACATTGATATGATTAGGTTGAACTGCCTTTAATGTGATTTTTTGTGAAATAGCTTTGTGTTTACGGTAGATGAATACATTGGTTATGACAACTTGGTGTTGTTTTCTGAGTGTCTTTGTGTACTAGGGTGCCAAGCGGGGTGTCAACAACATTTTTAAAAGTTGCAGTCTCTTTTTAAAAAATGAGACTGCAACTTTCGGAGGCCCTGTGATCCTCAAAGCCAATGTCGTGATCATACATTGACGCGCAATTTCGCCCGAAAACTTTGCACCTGAAACAATTAACGCCACTAACGGGTTCGAAATTGCGTGTGGGGTCCACCCCTCCTCCCAAATCCGCCCCGCATAATATGCTAGTCGTTGCTGCTTGGTGGATCTAACGAAACTTCAGTTAGAATATATATGTGCGACACTTGGAGAATTTTATCTGCAACCTAACAAAAGAATTTTAGAACGAACTGAAACGATTGCAACTCAACATTGAAAGGTGGAAAATTCAAGCTGTGTTTTGCCTTGTTTTGTTGGCTAAAAGACAAGAATTAAATTAGGCCATGTTTTGCTTAATGTGATAGAATTCTATTTCCGTTATCAATTCAAGTCACCGGCAATGCGTACACTTGCCATTTGGGAATTCGCAGTTTTAGGTTTGCCCAACCCTAACAAGTACTGTCGCGTTTCCTCGAGTCGCTGATGGTTTCTATCTTCCTATTGGTAACAGAAATAGAGTCCTATCGCGGTGAAGGAATTCATGAAACCAATTTTATGGCAGAATTAGAATTCACGTATTTTTAACCAAGCCTTATGGTTTAATAGCGACGATGGGACGGGAAAAGGAATTGTTGTCACAGAGAGATGATTTTTAAGGATTTTTTTTCTGCATGAGGTAATATGTTGGACAATAGATTTACTGTGGAAGTTTTAACCATCAAAAAAACATCACTGAATAGAACAGTTTGATTTCAATGTGGTCTGAGTAGTGTAGTTATGCGAATAAGTTTGGTGAAATTGAGAAGTGGAGGAAGAGGGCGACAGATTTGTACACAATGAATCGTTGTTCGGAAATCTTCGCCAAAATTGGAGAATTTGATTTCGAAATTACAAAATCGATCGCCGAATAGCAAGTTATTTACTGAATGCTTTTGACTTTAGCTCAGTTAGTGATGTACTTTTTTAAAAGTCTTTAAAAAGATGAGCGTAAGATGAGCCAACTGACTTTTAGATATGTTAAATACATGTACTTTTGGGCAACATATTTCTTTCGTTTTATTCCATACAACCACTCACTAATTACTACACATTTGATGCCCCCCATATCATGTGCCCCCATTGGATACCTCTCTCATTTTCTTGACCTATCACAGTCGACTGGTGTATTGACATCATCTTTGTGACCAGCACATTAGCGCACTAACCACCGCTTGAACAGCTGATCGACTGCAGGGACAGTAAAAAATTAAGTAGATTTCTCGAGGAACGTCACCAAATAGAAACCTAGCTGACGTTAGGCCTCAAGGTCGATTGTCAACACGATTTCTAACCAAAACACTCGTGCCAGGTAAAGCACCCTTCGAACCCAACACACTGAACTGCGGCGTAGATTTCTGATAGGGCGATATCGATTCACTCACGGCGAACCAAGTTTCGAAGTATTTGCACCCATGTAAAACGCCACGTAACAGCAACGTTTCATACTAAATCCGACAACGGTAAGCTAACCGAACTCCGTTGTGGAAAAACATATTTATTTTTCAAGTAAGATGTCCTGATTATCCACTAACAATATCCCCGACAATAAATCCCTGCGGCACTGTTCGGTACCATTGTGTGCGCTCAAGGTCCCTGTATACGATCGGGACTCAGAAATGTCGTCAATTAACGGTGTGTGTGTGAATGTACGTCTCGTTTTTATCGTAAAAAACAAACGCGAAGATGACAACCCTTGGCTAGTACTTGCCAAACGACAGTCATAACTTGTCTTGCAGCAGAGTAATCATAAGTCGGCAAGAAATTCTCCTCTGCACACCTCTGCAACCTCTGCACGCACACCTTTGCAACCTCCGTACGCACACCTCTGCGCACTTCTGTGCACCTCTGCACACCTCTGTTGCAGTTTAAAGGTACATGCACCAAATATTTCAAAATATACTTGACTAACTTCAACAGAAGTCTCCAAAACTTTGCCAAATTTGGATAAAATTCTTTCCGGAATAATTTGTTCAGACTTTCCTGTGGGTCTCAGTTATCGGCGTGCAGCTAGTTGCGTCGGCCACGGGCTAAGTTTCATACGCCTTGTGTAAGTTGTCTTTCTGTTCAAACGAAGAACGATAGTGATAAAAATGACGAATTTTGTCGTGTCAAGGCGGCCACATAATCGGCGTTGTGTTAGCTTTGCCTGTTGGTCTTTTGTTTGATATTTGTGACCCGTACATCAATAGCTTAGACCTACTGTCGGTCTAGTATGCTGTTGTTTGTATCGATCACAGACATTTAAAAATGCAAATTGGACCCGTTGACCTGCACTGTTGTGTTAGAATCTAAATCCAATACATAATATTCCCGTGGCAAATTAACTGCCATTTCACGAGAACACCAAAAGTTTGACTCTAGGGTCACCGACTCAGATCTTGAAAAAATTGTGTGTACATACATCATGGTGGGATATGTTCAAAGTACTTATTTGAATTTTTTGGGCCATTATTTTTAAGTTAGAGCATCATGAATACTTTGGCCCAAAATAGCTCATTTTTGGTTCAAAAAGGCTCAGTTAGTGAAGTTGCTTTAAAACGGCTGAAAAGAATGGGGGGCAAAATATTTATATGTTTTTGTAGACATTGAATCTCTCTATCGGTCTTTGAATTTTCAAAGAGGTTTCGGTTAAGCTTCAATGGAGTGCCAAAATCCGGTAAATTTTGCCCAATTTTGACTTTAAGCCATTTTAAGGTACTGTGGGGGCGGGTTTACGGGGAGCTGATGATTTCCAATGATATTTTTCATCAGTTTGCTGTCTGACGAAGAAAATAAAATAAAAAATATGGGCTTTTTGTTTGTTTTCAAGCAATAAGTCGATAGAAAAGACATACCATCGCGTATTTTACGTTGCCTGACTATGGGCAGTATACAGCTGTATCTCGTAAACCTCATAAATGGTCTTCATTAATTTTTACAAATATGTTTCTATGGTGATCAAATCAGTCGACGCTAATTTTAGATACTTTAACTAGTGCTGGCCTCCTGGTGGCAGTTTCTATAACTGGATTTCTTCGGTGAAATTTCATGAAATTAAGTCAAAACGTTTCCATCTCGGAAAGAATGTCACATGCATGTTTGAGAACGACGCGTCAGTATTAATCCAGTTCTGTTACGATATTTTGTTTTCTGTCCACTGTTGTACCTGAGGATGACTCTTGATTAATATCGAAACGTCGTTTACATGCTGCACTCTAGCTTCGTTTTTGTTTTGCACGACTTACTTCTAATTTAGCCAAAAGCTAATATTATTCACATGCATGTTTTCGAATGAGTCTACCCTGTGCTACCCCCCCCCCCCNCTGGGGTCCTGGAAACGTCCACCTTATTACCTGATAATTGTTACATACAATACATAAAATCATTTTAATCTGAGTTTTGTCATTTTTACAGGTAGCTAATTCTTTAACTGATTCGACCCTAATCTGGTTTTGTCACTTGTTGTCACACTTCTACGAGAGATAAAAATGACATCTCTTAACAATATTGGACGCACGGGTTTCAAAATTTTCGTTGTAGGTAAGGCTTACACCCAGCAAAATGACCCCAGTACAAATTAATACGCAAAGTAAAATGATCATAACAGCGTTTTGCCACAGTAAGTAGCTTGGAATGTTCTTTGGAAATTTTCAGCAATACAGGGTGAAGCAAGCTCATTTGAAGTATGAAAGTAAACATGCATAATTGTTACCATGGCAACTGAGTACCATAAAAGTTTTCGTCCTTAAACCAGAAAATGACTAGCATCATAATAAATAATATGAAGCTATGACACCGAAGGATTCGAGATTCGCCATAAGCTTCACACTTCATAATCCAAATGTAAACCATCTCTGTAAATCAAGTAAGAGTTTTACATTTTGTTGCTTTGATATATCTTGAAGTAGAAAATGACTAGTTACAAAACATGAATCAAAAGCACATTTTGTACATAATTTAGAAAAATATGTGTCTTGCTATGACACATAATCATACCTTGAACAGAATTTGATTTTCAAACAAGAAAAGATTTCAGGACAATTTCAACAGAATTTAGCAAACTGGCTCGTAAAAGCACTTGAGTGACCCCAACTTTCACTACAAAAAAGTACCTACGGATTTACCTCCTCTGTCACGTGATGAATGAAGTGAAATCATCAATATCAATTTTATTTGGTAGTCCTCCCGTACCACTTCCTAATACAATTATGTGTTATCTCTCATTAGATGCAATCTACCTGTTTTTATATTGGAAAATTGCTGTCTTCGGTATGCAAAAACGTGTCATTTTCTTCGTAAACCTTTGAAGGCCTATAGGTAAAAAGCTAAGAGGTCAATAAGTGCAAAATTGGTGATTTTTGTTGCAGAACCACACCATGATCACATACACAGAGTTTAAGCTGAATCTGGAAGATGACCCCCAGTGGGATTTTTTTCATTTCTTTTGTTATTCCGTGGAATGGCTCTTAAAAACGGGTGACTTCCTACACAACGTTAGGTTTGAAGTTTTCTTTAATAAACACGTCTTTCTATTAGTTAGATTTTTATTTGTCAATAATTATTTCGCATTCAGCAAACACGGTGCGTTAAAATTGTGGTTATATGGTAGTCCTTTTGAGAGTGAAATCGCGATCCCAAAATATGTCTTGCCAATGAAATAAACAAAATTTTACATCAAAATATATTGCATACTTATTTTAGAAAAATGCATCAGATTTCCAAAATACGCAGTTACCGAAAATGCGTTCATGGGTGGACTTATTTGTGGAAGTTCGCGGTACGAAAATACTGGATTATCGAACCGAGTATATATTTCCGGCTCTATCCGCTGTGTGCGAGATATTTATTTTTTGACAGGCTAAGTGTCAAAACGTCCGAAGACTAAATTCACAGATTTTGTCAAAAAAGAAGTTTCAAGAAACATACATCTAAATTTCATAGTTGTGTGTTGTCTTTGATTTTAAAAAACCAAATGTCCTTGCCAAAAAGTCTATGGCTAAACTTTTTTCTGACGTACTCGGATCTGACGCCTCTCTGCAGTTTCCCCCTACTAACATTGAACTATGACCTCATTTCAATGTCAATCAGGTTGAGCGCATGCGTATAATGGTTATGCGTATGGCCGTTTGAACTAAATTTACTACGAGCATACTGTGCATGGTAGAGACGTTTACGTTGCCTTTCAACAGATTATTTTCCCGAAGTGTGTCATGTAACGATATTCAAACGAAAGAAGATTCACCCAGGTTTCAACTATGGCAGGAAACAGACGTGACGACGAACGTCAGCGACTGATAGCACAAATTCAAGAATGGAATGCGAACCGGTTGGACTTGTTCGAAATCAACCTCCCTGGAGAGGTATTTATGACATTCGTTTAGCCACGCCTCCTTTTGTTTAATCGATAATGATTACTCTCAATATTTAATTTAGTCATATTTGTGTAATAACTGCCCACCAATAGGTACTTAACGTCTTGTTACAAGCCATTGCTCACTGCAATGAGTATCATGTTTTTTCAGAAGGAAATTTGTAATTCCAATATGGCCGCCCCCTATCTTCAGTAGTCGAAACAATTTTCTTACTGGTTTGTGGTTATTACCGTGTCTGTATTCCAATTTTTGTCCCATCTAAGTAAAAATCCCATGACTGTTGTATTCAAAATTTCAAATCGAAGTTGGAGAATGTATAAACTACAGAAGTGATTACTTATACTATGAGTGAGGCACCTGTCATTTTAACTCGGATCATATGACTGTTTACTGTTCACTGACTGATCAGTTCATAGTCAGACACATTTCACACATTCTTTTTAACTTAGTCATGTGTTGTATTTTGGGATTCACCTCTGTTTAGTAATTACTTTCAACCTGGAATCCACAACCTGAGTGAATTCTGCTGAGTTAAACACTACAGTCCATTTAAGTACTGTAGTTACAACTTTGATCCTCCTGTCTGCGGAGTCGTATTTGTAGAACAAGTCATGTGAGGAAAATCTTTTGCCCTAAATCTCCTTTTGAGACTGTTCACTATTATCGCTGTGTTCATGAGTGCATAAAATGAATATTCTTCCCTTTCCCACTCCCAGTGGGTACAAAATGTTCATATTTGTGAGGATTTATTTACAGGAAATGTAATGAAATAATCAACCCTATTATTCTTTGACTGGAACAGTCAGTTGTCTTTTTAATAGCTCATATACATGCAGTTTACACATAATTTACCTTTAAACTGCATGTGAGAACTGTTACGAAATTCCATGGATGTTACTGCCAAAATATCATTTAATGATTTTCAAGTATTTAGTTTTTTTCTTTTCTCAAATCTGTGCCAACAGCTTGGCCATCGCTTTTCTATATGTATGAAAATGGTGGTTGTTGTGAATTGTCTATTGCTCTTGTTCGTATTATAGGCTGAAGTTCCTATCCAGGCTCAGTACTTCACATTGAATGTAGTTTTAAACACATTTTTATTGACTTGGACAAGATTGGGTAAATAATCCTATTGATTTCTTCCTATCATATGTAGTGGCCAGCGAATTTCTTAGCTTAACTGAAAATCTTTTGATAGATGTAGAAAGTGAAGTAGTCATGGATTGATCTACTTAATAAGTTTTCATCAACTTATGATATGTTGTTAAGTCTAGGTAGACAATCTGAAAATCATTGAGACACAAGTCAATAGCCTTGTCCCTGAGTGAACTTATTTCTGATGCTCAGAAAAGATGAATCGTGGTGCCAGACACAAACTAGTAATCTCATCCGGAAATGCGCCATGTAGGACTTATGTCATCTCCACTGAGAAAATCTTATCTCTTGCGTCTGTATCGTAGCCGTTTGCACACTGGAGGCAAAAACTCTGCAATATGCATGATACGATTGATGTATGCAACAGTGCCCATGAAATACCTACATGACATGAAAAATGACTGATTGATAGTTGATACACAGCTTTGTGGTTGAAGTGGCATGGCGGTTTTTAAGTTATGTAGTTGTTTGATTTTGTGTTATTTTACTGAATGAGACATGGAGGTAATATATCTATATAGCCATGGGTCACACTCTCCCAGTCCTAGTTTTCACCATCTGGGTCAAGCCATGGACTGCTACATGGTTTCTTGATTCATGCCACTGAATCTTAACTGCCAAACTTGCTAATATAATTGCAGAACTTGTATTTGACTTATATACATGCTAAGTAGATAAAAAAGACTTCATAAAACAGGGTTTACTGCAAATCTCACTTTCATGCCAACTGATAATAAATTCTTGTTTGCTCAATTTTTTTTCTATATTACTGATTGCAAACTCTGAGCAGTTCTCATTTGTTAACTGTGTCGCGGTTCTAAATAGGAATTGTTATGAATTGTGAACTCCTATATCCATCTTAAGCCATCACAACAATTTACAACACAGAGGTTGAGTGAGAATAGTGAGAGATGTCACTTGATTTTGACTGATTTGCAATTAGGGTGCAAGATTGGATAATTTGTTTGTTAGTCTTGTCTAATAATGGCTGAGCTATAGTGGATCTGTATGGTCTCCCCAAAATGACCATTCTTGCACCTTATTGACATATAAACATCCCTTCACAGAGCATGTCACTGAACAGTCTTGGAAGTTAAAAATGAGGAGTGAATGGTTCAGTTTAGTACTTAAATAGGTCAATTTATTGTGAATGGTCTTTTTCAGTAGCCATTCAGTGGTTGTGTGTGCTGACAATGCCAGTTTTATTGGTTTTATTAACTGCATGGGGCTAGGTAACAGGTGTTCACTGCTTTGCTAATTGAAATCATGTCTCTGTGGAGATGGAGGTTTGCCTCAACTCAGCTCAGGATCTCTTAAGGATAACCTGTTCCCAATCAGCTGAGCAACAAGCGTGTCACCATTGTTAGGTGATAGGCTTTCCAATGCCTCTAAAGGGAAAAGTCACTTTGCACTTATGTCATGATTTAGAAGTGCAACATTCCCCAAATGCTGATAATTTTACTTAAATACCAATTTTACTCAGGGAATAATCTAGACTTTGAAAGTTGGGGGTCCAAATTGGAGGTGATTCTGTACGAGGCCACCCTGATGCAACAGGACTTGGAGGTATTCCACCTGAAAAACATGCCAGCATTTGCCTATGGTCAGTGAGACATTTATATGGTAATCATCGATGGTAATAGTCTGTGACCTTGATTTATGCATGAATATTTATTGCATTAAAACAACAGATTGTAGGTGTCAGTCAGAAATGGTATAATTCACTGTTTAACTGTTTCTCATTGAGGTTGCCTTGAAACAGGCTGTCTTTTCTCTGTTGGCCTTCCCATAAAAGCCATAAGTTTTTCAAACTGACCGTCTCGATGATATGTCCCTGCTTCTAACCTTTTGCGTTGGCCTTGCCATAAAAGCCATCGTTTTTTCAAACTGATCGTCCTGATGATGAGTCCCTGCTTCTAACCTTTTGCTCCCAAACAGCCCCCCCCCCAGAGTTGAAACTGTCAATGTCTGTAGGAGAATTACCAGTTCTTACAGAAACTATTGGATAAAAGTATAGAAAGTTAAAAATTTAATCTGTTGATACTTTCTTCAATTCTTAGACTCACCATCAATTGCTTGACATTCACAGTTGCAGCTGCTTCCTCTTTTGTTCCCATGAATGGCCAAGTGTGAATAGGTCATTGGGTTCTTAACATTCAAAACATTCTTGACCTAGTTATGTAAAACTGAATCTCATTTTAGATCTGAGGCATGAGTGTATTTTGAAGAAAGTGACATGTTCTGTGAAGAATTCACCTTTCTATCTTGAGAACTGATCTGGAGAATGTAGCATCAACTATCTATTATATAAAATGCATCGTTTGCACAAACTCCGTCTCCCCCTCTCCACTACGGACCTTCGTTTGCGCCCGTTTCGGCACCACCTTGGTCCCAGGTATTGCATCGGCCACCTATTTGGATTCGAGGTGTCCTATTTTTGTCTCGTGGGCCGTTTTTTCGAGGATGTGGAGGGAGGGTGGCCAGTTTTGTACTGGCCTTGGTGACGTCAGTTCGTCAGCTTAATGGCCTGGGTGACGTCACTCCGTCGGATTAATTTCACTCCCTCCGGCTTCTGTCGCGTATATAATTCATTGGGCCTGTCGCCGCCAAAATTAATGATGCCTCGTTAAAAAATTATTACTCTTCCTTGAGTAAACTAAATTATTTACGCTGGTGTTGGAAAATTGGCGTTCTTCAGTTACCGGTATGCTACTGCTAAATTTGCGATGCGCTCTTTGGCGCCATTGCAACACCTATTGGCCAATTTCCATGTTATTCAATCAAATGTGAGGTTGCGTACATGTCATAACAATCGCAAGTGGTTTCATTTCAGTACAAGTTTTTGCTATTTCTATTATCAGAAAACCCAATTCCAGAAAAACTCGAGAGATATCACAAATTTTTTCGGAAATGGCGTGTACGTGCGCGTGTCACAAGTATGCACTGTTTTCAAAATGACCACAGATTTTCCTTTGTTACAAAAGGCGGAGAATTACGAAAAAAACATTTATTAGATTGTCTTTTTACTTCTATGAACAGCTGTAATGGGCAAGGTGAATGTCGGTTCATTCCCAGATTCTGCATGCGCCCCTGTAGGTTGTTAACTTTACGACGAGGTTACAAGATGAGCACCGGGGTCGTGTGAAATTTCGGTGTTTAACGGAGCTCTACACACAGCTACCTAGCTATATGTTGATGTTAGTTTTCATACAGCTAGCTGGCTTTCTACCTGTCAGTACGTACATTGATGATACATTTTTTGTAAATTCATAAATATATTTTGAGTACTATACAGTATTTGAAATGCATTCTTAGTTTTCACTTTAAAGAATATCTGATTACTGTACTTTGTGTTACGGCAGGGTCAAATGTTCTGGAAAGAAATTTGTACTGCCTAGGGAAAGAATCCCGCAGCCGCACACCTTGCCTACTAAAACCAGTGACAGTGACTGAAAAAGGTTTGAATAAGGCTTTTCTAGAAGTATTCCCGTCTCTTGCAATGAACATTAATGTTCACTCCTAGGAGTATCCACATGTATTTCCCTCGGCGTTTCCCACTAGCTGCTACCCGGCTGATGTTATAATAATCTAGGTTTGCACTGACAACGTTTTACGGTGTTCATGCACAGAAGCCTAAGAATGTACATCCTGTTGGACCAACTTTTTTGTATGGTGTCTACTATTGGAAATCTCAGAGCATTGTTACAGATGTAGATTTTTGTTTATTTATAATGGGAGAAATGGAAAGCAGCAGGGCTGGGTTTAGCAAACTATCTGTCCAATGTACTGTAGTGATTCTTTGTGTGTCTCTCAGCATTGGTATCAATGTAGTGATAGTGATGCAGATGTTGCCAATTGGATACCCATGCTCTTCAGTACCACCAATCCCAAATTTTTAGAAAGTGTTCCTGAACATATTAGGTACAGCTTTTCGGTTCCAGAAGTGATCTTTATTTAATATTATCATCATTTAAATGGAACCCAGGAATATACATCGTCTCATTAGTGAGAAACTGTTTGCATCTGCTATGTTAGTGAATTAGTATATGGTGCTTGACTTCTGGTGTGCTTAGATCAAGTGATTCCCAGTTTGTAGTTGTGCAACTATGTTGTTCATCAATCAAAATTATTATCAGTTGATGCAAGTAAGGATTAAGTTTTGTTGTTAGTATGGCCTTTATGTTTGTATTGTGTGAAACCTGCCACCTTTCAACTTGACCTCTCCTAATACTGAGGTGATAACTTGTCAGTTGCCACTGTGAATTTTATGGTGATACTTGACAATCTCCCAAAGTATACAGATGGGGACCCAGCATTTTGTATAGTAAACACAGCTCTTGATTTTTGGTCCTTTTTTGCTTAACTACGTTTGCCTGGGTCAAAAGAAACCGCATGAAAAATACAAAGACACATTTTTCCTAATTTTCACATTAATTGTGATGTACCAGATTTTACAAATGTGTGGTCATTCATCAATAGCAGTGCGGTTCAGGCTTTTGTTGCTGTTTGTCAAATATTTTGCTTGTTACCCATCTTCAAGTATATTTTGCATTTCTGTATTTCAAGCACCGAGTAAGTTATTCAAGTGTTTATTGCCATCCAAGTATCGGTACCGAAACTAATTTCACCGTGCCTCGAGCTAGGGTGAATTCCCTATTTCCCGTTCCGTAGACCTAAAACATGTAGGTGGAGCTAGTGTAATCACTTTGTTTCAGTTGTAAGGCGTAGCAGAGTTGTGTGATCTCGGTTTTCTCCTAAGAAACTTGGTTTACTTACGGGAACAGTCAAGTTAAACATCAAGTGAAGTGTTGCCCTTCTCAAATTATTTGTGAATATCTCCAGGGGAAAGCAAATCCCTACTAATCAATTGGTTTTTCTTGCCCATAGAGTAAATTGACCAAACATCGCTAATACAAATGTCAACAATTATCACAGTGCTGCTGTGATATGGTGATATGGTAAAATCTCTGGAGCGCAGTTTGTGGGACAAGACAAATTTAATTTTCCATTTGTTTCATAAAAGATTAGTTGCACCGAATAAATGTTTTGCCACTTGTTACAGTGTGTGCCATAACGACCTTCAGACAATCTTTAGAGAAATTGTGGGTGTTCACAACAATGTTAAAAAGCCTTTGAAAAAATGAAAAAAAGGTCAATATGGTGAATGATTTCGTTTGAAAGTGATAAGGTATTACCTAATTACGGTATGTGGCTGATACAGTCTCTAGGTTGAAGAGGAGCTGAGCTGCCAATTTGAACATTGGCACAGCCAGGATGTGTATTTGTTGAGTGATAAGGTAAAAACTCACTAATTCCAAATAAAATAATAACCAAAATAGCTCTTTCTTCATTTTTCAAGGGCTTCTAATATTACTGTGAATGGTAACAATATTTTGAATCTCTTAGTTGCTATGGCACAGAACTTGAATAGGAGAAAGCATCATTTTGGCACCATGTATCATTTAAGAAAGAATAAGAAAGTAAAATTTCGCCTCATATTTTGTCCTAAATTGGTGGGAGTTTACCACACTTCATTTCCTGTTACTGAGTTAGTTTCCTCATTCTTGGTTTCTTTCTGGTTTACACTTAACAGCTTTAGGCATTGTATTAAAGTTAAAAATCCAAAAGTATTGTCACTTGTCAGCCTTCTTGGTCAGGAACCCCATAGCTTGTTGTTTTTGCTGTGAATGTCAGGATGTAAAACTTTATTAGAACTCTGTTTCTTTTCTCGATACCTGTTGTTCTTAATATGTAATGTTTTTGATTGTAAGCCATCAATCTCCATCAGAATAAAAAGCTTTGCAATTATTGTTGGATAGATTGCAGCAGACATTGCATCAAAAATTAGCTAAAATACTATTTATAGGTATGAATATAGATGGTGCAGCTGAATTGTAATTGTGGACACGAAACTTTAAAGCTTAGCTTTTTCTAATTGAAGAATGTTGCACACACTTTTTACTGGAATTTATGCCACAAGCACTGCTGTTCTGGGTAATTAGAATAGTGTCCTTTCACTAACAACTGTCAAACCATAAAACGTTAAATTTCTGATTCTAGGATTTACTCCTGTCTGTTACAACACTGTCGTATGACCAAGACATTGTTGTCACCTGACCTGGGATTTTATATAAAAATGTGGGTTTTATTTACTTTGCATGAATGGGAAACTTCTAACCCCTTCATAAACTTCAGGTACTTTATATTCATTCTAGAATTGTGTTTTTTAAGTATTCCCAGTCTTTATAGAGTCCCTTTATCTCAAAATTATGTTCAGTGTTTGGTTCTTTCCTGAAACAATGCCATTATGGATTACTATACGAGTAATGGCATATTTGGCTCACAAAAACTGACGACCTAAATAAAAACTGCCGGATTGTTAGCTGGGTGTCCGTACGAGTGAGTCCAATTTTCTACTCGTATTTTATGTTTTCTACACGTACTTTTGAGTGTTCACTTGCTTATGCTGAGCCGTGCTGCCGTGGCAAGCTGTCCACTATGTAACTTGTTGAGATCTCTCCCCAAACTACACACTGCACAGTATTTTAAAAGTGGAATTCTTAGGTCTTGGTTGTGGAACCATGCACTTTGATGCTGTCTTGCTAAGACCTCATTTTTGTTTCATGATGGTGATGTAGAAAGTTTATCAAAACATTGGCAACTGTAACTATAGCAATTTTTTTCTTCTCGTTATTATACACTGTCAACTTGAAGTCACCAACACTCTCTGTCTTCACCCTATCGCAGGATATGGAATTTTTTGGCGTCATGCGGTTCTTCTACCAGGACTCAGTGGCTAAGGTGATCACAAAGTGCGTACGCGTCTCAAGCACAGCTAACACACGTGATGTTCTGGACACACTCATTGAAAAATTCCGGCCAGACATGAGAATGTTAACGATGCCGGATTATGCGCTCTATGAGGTTCACCTAAAAGGTTTGTTGACACACAAGTAACTTGTTCATTTCAAATTTCTCAAGTTTTTCACCTTTGTGAGTTGGGCCAATCCTAAGTTATTGTACAGACAGATTTTCAATTTTTGGTGGACAAAAATTGTCTACTAAAAATACTGAAGTCCGGGGATTTCATGCAGAGTGCTGCTGTTGTTTTCAAATGCATTGTGGGTTGGTAGTTGGCTTGTAAACATCTGGTGACATCAAAGGTAACTTGTTGATGTGTACAGTTAACTTAATTAGTAATTTGCCTTTTAAGTGGTGAGATCTGACGTCAGTGTGATCAGATGACATGTGTCTCAAAACTCTTATGCACTAAATTTTTTTAATCTAGGTATATTTTTGATGTGTTTTGAGGATCATTTTCAATCTTATTTTTTTGTGACAGTTGCTTTGTTGTACTGTCACCAAAATTGGACTGCGTGTTACAGTGGATCGTGCTTTCAGTTCTGGTTGCGTGCGTGTGATGTTTTGTGTCATGTTGTGTACAAGTCACCAGGTTACTTGTGATGTCACCGGATGTTAACGAGTCAATAATCGTCCCATTTTGCAGTTGAACAACCTCAGCAGTGCCTTAGATGAAGTCCCCTTAAATTGCCTGAATAAGTTAATATTTGTGATTCTTGGATCATTTCAAGTTAATTCTCTAATGTTCACTTGCTCAGCTGTCATATACACAGTCTTTCAGATTTTATGTCCTCTGCAATTGCTTGGATTGTCAAGTGAAATGGCCCTACACTGGCTTGCAGTTTCAAGCTCTGGGTCAATGTAACCCAACTGATAAATGTTTTACTGAGGAAAAAACTGTTAGTTGCCAAAAGCACACAAGGGGTGTAATTATATCCCTCCTATTATAAACAAACCAGCCTTGACCTGGAGATGGTATGCTCTGTCTGCTGTTTATGCCTGTGGGAAAACCTCACTTATCACATGTGCTTTCTCCTCTGACAGAATTTTTTCCCAATGCCAGTGATTCTTATCAATAAGGCATCTGCAGCAAGTTTAATTAAGGTGCTGAAATTTCAATTTCTCTGATATTGTCATCAGTGAATACAGTGTCTTCAGAAGATAAAATAAACGGTCCTGTCAGGAGAGGAGTTTGCTTTTTGCAGGCATGTTTCCATCTTTTGCAAAGTCGCAGCTGTGATATTTTTATGCATTAGGAAGTAATTTAAAGATGCATAGTCTCATTAAATTGTGAATATGCGAACGAAGTACTAATTTACAAACAATCCCAGATCCTCCAGTGTGCCGGAGACCATCCGAGAACCAGTTACCATTATAATCTCGCGAAAGTCTCGTTTAGCGAGACAATTTTTATGTAAATAATTACGGTAATATTTCATCGTTACCCTAATGAAACAAGGCACAGTTTTTATTATTTGTTTATTTCATTATCAACTAACGATTTAGTAATATTTGGAATTATTAATATGTTCAAACTTGTTTTTTTGTGTATCAGTTGTAGTGTTTTCTTTCAAACTGTTATTTATTTACAAATTGTTTTTTGTTCCTGATTATACTTGTACACACAGTTCTTCAGGAAGTCACTAGGTGGCACTTGCTACAAATATAGATATTCAGTTTTAATGAGACTTGGCATCTTTAAGGAAAAATTTACAAACCAAATTTTCTAGTCTACTTTAACAAAGGTTTGCCTGTTAAGTGTGTCTTGCATAAAAATTTATTTTGTTTTAAGGTTATCTCAAACCTTATTAATTTTAATGGCCTCTATTCTAACTCCTATATCTAAAAACTAGGCTATATGTATGTACCATTATTATTTTTACGTTAACACCTTTTTAAGCCAAAATTTCATTTTTAAGAAAAACACATAGCAAAATAGCCCCTTGGTCAATTTTAACGAATCCTTTTTTATATGAAAACTTGACCAGTTACCTCAAAAATGCTGTTGGAAATTGTTGATTAGTCTTTTTTGTTTGGTTTCTATGACAAAGGAACTTGCAAAGCGACAGGTATTTTTGTACAAAATAGCAGTCATATTCATCTTATTACATTACGCAAAAACTAGGCCTTTATTTTGAAATTCATAACAGCATTTTTGAGGTTGATGAAGTTTGAAAAGTTTCAGCAAAATCTACTGAACCGTTTCGAGAACTCGTATTCCTAATTTCAAATTAAGTCGATTTGCTGAAGCCGAGAAAAAGCCGATTAAATCGTGAGTGGTGAAAGTCTCAAGGTCTTCGGTTAATTATTCGGTGAAAACTTGTTTTCGGTCAATAAAACCTATACACCCCTTAGCTGCTTTCGTTATTTCAGCGTTCATGCGCAGTGTCATCTGAATTTGCAGTGCGTAATTAACTTAATTATCACAAAAACATTTAAACCAAGTTGATATCCAATGCATCGAATCCGACTAGGTCTTGGGCAGAGCCAGCATATTAAGTGGGTCAAGCTGGTGCATTGTGTAAAGTAGGTCAACAGTTCATTATTAGGCACACCACGCGCTGGGAGACTGATATGAAACCCAATTGAAATGTATACAGAAATGATGTTGGTGGTTAAAGCACGTCGTGAGCATGAGATCAAAACAGCGAAATGTCAAATCACCCAAATTAAGGAATTGGGGTGAAGATTTATATCTTTTCACAAGTTGCTGTGTTCGTGAACACATAGACACAGAGGTGTGAGGGCCATGAGGCGACTCGTAGCATTCTTTCTCAGTCGTATGCATGGAGACACAAATCTTTCAGGATCAAGCTACGTTTTGCCTTCGTTTTACCCGCTATCTTTTGATCATATGTACACATCGTCGATCGTTGACGTGATTTTATGTTGACTCGATGAATGAAAGGACTGAGGGTACATACGGAGCTACTCTGTGCCTGACGGGAGATTCGATTTCAGAGTGATAGCTTCGTAACCTTTGACCTTGGATAAGTTGTTAAATCTCCATACAGTTGTGCAGTTCCAAGGTGGTTTTGCAAAATCTTTTTTCTCACTTCACTGTATATATTCCGTATTTGAAGTTCCCTGAGAATGAAGATAATTTATTTTCCTAGACACACATGAAATATTGTAAAAATGGCCATTTTTGTGAATATAAATGTTATGAAAATTGGCCAGTGCTAGTTGGAAGATTCCTAATATGATTTCCTCACTGTGTTCTGTTGCTGGCAGCTCTTCGTAGTACTGTCTTGCAATTTTGTGATTTCTTCAAAAAGAAAGAGAATTGATAAGGTCTTTCATGTAACTCTAAGCTGCTAGGTACAAGTGCATGTTTGATTTTGTATCTTGTGTTCATGCAAACTGAATATCACTGTGCTGGGGACTATTCAAATTGAGTTTTTTCATTTGAAATAAAATTCTGTGTGCATGGATGTTATGGATAGGGCACTCCCACAAGCCTGCAGCTGAAGAAGGAGTGAATGGAGGCCTGTGGGTTAGTATATTTGTACCACTCATCAAACAAGCTTCAGAGAAATGGATATTTTGATATGTGATCTAGGAACTTTATCCTGTACTTTACATTTTCTAAAGTGTAGTCAGCTGTGGAATTTATTTTCTGTTTGTTGCAGAGGAGCGGCGCCTAGGTGACGATGAATACCCCCTACTGGTACAGCTGAACTGGGGGCAAGACGACAGAGAGGGTCGCTTCTTACTAAAACGGGTAGATGATCCCAAGATCAAGGTACTATACAAACTCAAGTTAGGTTGTCATTACATTTCAACCATGGCTGTGCTTGAAACCTCAAAATCTCCATTATCTCCCATGTTTGTTTCTTGGTGTGAACTATGGCCTGTCACACCAAGGACAGGTAGTTCTCAGAATCTTTGAGCCAATTTCAATGTCTTGATGAAATGAGCTGGCGACAGATGGAAGTGGGAACATGGGCCCAGTGCATACCTTGAATATCACGCTGTCCAAGGCGTTGTTAGTCAGATTATGCAATTTTTTAGAAAAATCAACAGGGGGGAGGGGGTTATTTTGCAATGAATGTACCTTTCTTGCACATGAAAATTTGCTTAAAAAACATGGTCACGTGATAATAAAGACACAGTAGTGAGAAGCATATTTTTAGAATCCTCGATCATTCTCCTTTCAGAAAATGTTTACTTCTAATGGTTGACAAAGCATAATTTTTTTATATTTGACCTACGCTTGGGGTCATTTATTAGGGTCCCGGATAACCTTAACCAATTCCCTCTCGACCTTTTGTCCAGTTTTTGAGATCGTAATGAAAACCAACTTGGTGTGACAATACCCTGCTGCACTTTCCTTGTAGATTGCAATACTGAGCTGTAAAAAGAATTGCGTCTGGTAGGACATGTATAAGTGATATATAAGTTGCTGTCTGTAATATTGGTTTGAATCTCATATTCCATAGTGACTACTATAATGACTGAGATTCATTAAATTGTGCTGTCAATTGTCAGTGTTGTTCCTTTCTCTTTAAATGTCACTTTTGCTGACAATGCAGTTATCATGTATCTGTCAAGTGGGATTGGTTACAATTCCTTCTACAACCCATCTCTGACCTTTTAACCTCTTGATGAACTCCTGATCTTTCGATGTCTGGTCTCGCAGCACTCTGACCTGAATGAGGACCAGGATGACATGAGCAAATTCAAGAGAAAGACATCGAAACGTGACAAGAAGGAGAAGAAAAAGAAGGAAAAACAGGCCGCACGCGGCAAGGAGAATGCCCCTGACTCGCCTTCCAAGAGTGTTGCCGATGAGATTTATAATGATTTGCCAGAGACTAGCTTCACACGAACTATCTCCAACCCGGAGATTGTCATGAAAAGGCGGAGGCAGCAGAAGCTGGAGAAAAAACTGGAACAGATACGGACACAGGGCGGAGGACCTGACTCAGGTAGGGGGCACTGCAATAGGAGTGTGTAGGAGCAGAGGGCCAGACTTGGGTAGGGGGCACTGCTGTAGGAGTGTGTGGTGACAGATGGCCTGACTCGAGTGGGGGGCACTGCAGTACGAGTTTGTAGGGGTAGAAGGCTTAGCTTATAGTTACATGACTTCTGCTCATGATGGAAGACTGAAGAAATGAGAAATATTTTGCTATGCTTGGAAAATTTGTGGAAAGTGGTAAGAACTGGTGGAAGTTCTAAGAGTCAGCTTTTGAGTTCACTAATGTCTAGGAACCAGCACAGTAGGAAAAGTAAGCATGTGTCTGATTTATTGTGGGAACATTAAGTCCTAAGGGAAACATAAAGTCATAGTGAAGGGGTTTAGGTACACTGGAGGGTCCAACTCAGGTAGGAGTCACTGTGGACTAAGTGTTATGAGTAAATAGTGACTTATTGGATTACTGAATGCCATATTTTGGAAAATTGAGCGTTAATGAAACTAGCAGTTGTCAAGTTAATTCATTGTTTTTTTCATAACCTACCAAAGTTTGATAAACACTATGATCAGAATCTAGCAAATTCAGTAATGAGCTCTCAAAGAAGTGTCTAGCGTCAGTAGGCCTATCCAGTGGTCAGGCGACTTACGCGACGATTTTGCGGGGCCGCCGTACATATCCCCAGGTACCCCAGACTGAACTCATTCATTAATAGATTCCTTATACACATGTAATGTCGGCCAACTTATCCAGAAGTCCTTAGGAATTACCCCACTTTTAGAAACATAGACTTTACTATATTGGCAGTGACAGTAAAGAACAGCAATCAATTAATTTTGCCATGAACTCCTGACTTCAGGAATGCTTGAATGTTGCGATAGGATATTTTTTCTCAAACTTGGTATTGACTATTTTATTTGCTTAAAAGTCCAAAAATTCAAGACTTTCCATTTGAGCTCCAAAAACTTTAAAGTAAAATGTAAATATTATGTTAAGTTCAAAGGTCACTCATGATGTGAATGTCCTCAGTGTCATTTAAAACAAACAGTAGATGACACCATAGCAAAATATATATATGACATAATCACTCTCTATCTGTTTACTCTACTCAGTCAATAACAATCAGTGCAGATATTTGCATTGGAATTCAGGCAGTCAAGTGGTAGTCATCAAGCATGGTAATCTGTTTATGAATACCCTGTTCACTCTCCTGGGGGTGTCTTAGCATGAGTCCTCACTACATGTGGTGAGTGGCATTGCTCTTTGAGGTGGAGTGGGCTTGTTGTTGCCTGAGGTCTTGAGGGCATGTTGATATTTGTTGAAGGTTTATTTCTATCTTGTTAGAATGGTCTGGAGGGAATTTTGCTGAAATAAATCGTGATAGACTTCAATAAACTGGCTTGTGATGTGGACACCAGAAGCTTAGCTTGATCTCTTCATACCTTTCACCCCGCAGCATTCTTAAACTAGAACAGGGTAAAAATTCTCTAAAACTTGAGACACTGACATTCAAAAAAATGAATTTTCTCACTTCTAAAGCTTGGGACACGGGCAGTTCATTTTATTTCTCAAATATCAGACACTGCATTTTGTATCAAAATCGTCTCTTAATAGACTTGTCAGTCCATAAAATTGTTGAAAATAGCCCATGACAATGTTTTCTTGCATCCCTTTAGTATGTAACATCATCTTTTTAGTGTGCATGTCATCCAGGTGAGTGATCATCTGTCATTGAAAGTGATTCTTGAATTTGGGACTGTCAATATTGTCTGTTTTAAAAATTTGGTACAAGCTCCGACCTTGAGTAAAATAATTAATTTTTCACTCTCCCAAACTGCAGAATGTTTACCGTAATGTAGCTTTTTATAAACATTTAAGTAAACTAATTATAGCATAGTTGATGTTTTTTCTTTAACTGTTTTGGAGTGTTTGTTTCTCACTCAAAAGCTGTCTGTATGTTCATGCAGAAAGTTTCTTTTGCTGGACTTTTTATACTGTACCCCAGTTGTACCAGTAGTCACTATTCACATGTGCTCAGTGGGCTTAGTCATGCTGTAGCTGTTGTTTTATGTTGGCTCAGAGTTAATGCGCAACAGCTGACAATGTGTGTTGTATGGTTTTGGCACATGACCAGTGGTTGTAGACATTGGTGAAGACTGCTTTGATTCATATCAGTGAATATTGGTAAAAGGGGTGAGGTGTTCAGCTGTGCTTTTGTGGCCAGCTTTTCCTTGGTCTGCTGTTTAGGCAAAAAAATAGCAAAATTGGTTCTTGTCTTCAGATTTTTTGAAAGTTAATGTGGTGATTCAGTATTTTTTAGTTTACCCAATTTTCACTATTTTTACTATGTTAGCTGTGCCCATGGGCGGTGAGTTAAGTTTGTTCCATAATCCATTGCCTCTCATGGACGCTTGTTGAAGAAAGTTGGATTCAGCCTCATTAAATTGTGATCAGTGAAACAGCTTATGAGTTGGATACACTGGTCTCTCTACAGAGTGGCACTATGTATTAGATATAGTTTTCTGTTGTGTTGTCTTTGGGCCATGTCTTGTCTGCTGGTGTTTCCTCTTTAGAAAGTGTGCTCATCAGTCACCAGTAACATGATATACCATCACTTGAGGCTGAGGGTGAGGAAACACTTCATTACCAACTGTAGTGAGTGGAGTGGTTGACACTTGGATTTCTTTTGCTGTTTAAAGATGCCTCAGATATAGCAAAGGTCCCTCTGTAATACAACTCTTTAGCACTTTAAGATTAAAGAAATATTCTCCCTGGTTTAAGTTTGACTTTCTTCAAAGTGCAGTAGTTTAAGTGAGATAAGCAACAGTTTGTTTTCAGAGTCACATTTTGTGTTGTTGAGTAAATGTAGTCTGCGTGTGATTATTATGGTATCTTCACATTGTTTTAGAATAGAAATAAAACAAAAGAAACAAATTTGTGGTGTGTTTTAAAATAACATTATAGTTTTTTGAAAGCATGAATGTGTATAATGCAAACCAGGAAATGTTAACACACAGTTAAGACAGCAGTTGAGAACTGGAGATTGATTTCATACTGGGATTGTTTTCCGTCATATTAAAGTGTCAGAAACATAAAAGTATGGAATCTGTCACACTTTCAGTTTTTAAGGTGTCGATTAAGGCTCCGATTTCCGTTGCCATATTTTACCGGTATTTTGTGCTTTGATACTCCAAGTACTGTCTCCTTTAAGTGGTTTGTAACTTGTACCGGGAGTCTGGAAGTTGATATCTTATAATGGTTTACTTTTGTCCATCATTCAAGGTTAGGTTGAAGTGAATGAATTAGCATATTTATGTCTAAAGGCCCTTTCATACTGACCGAGCAAAATATAGGGAACTGTTAGCGACGACATGGCACTTAAGCTGTTGATGATAACAGTGGCCCCTGGCAAGAACTTCGATGGGACCCAAGTTGACCATTCATACTGCACCGCAACGGCAGCCCTCCGCTATTAAATCCTCTACTGGTGCTGTTAACTTCGATCCAAGACCGAAGTTAACTGTTCATACTGACCGCAACTTCCCAAAGCATCCAGGTGTCCACATTAATATGAAAGAGCCTTAATTCAGGTTAGGTTTTTGATGGAATCAAGAGCCATAAAATGCATGGCTTATATAATCTAGTCCAATTGTGTAACCTGGTGGGGGAAAGCCCAGGCCTAATCCTTATAATCTTGTGTTGATAGTCAAGGAATTAGTTGAATTAAATCAGATTTAGTGATGTAGCTTGTCAAGGTGGTTTTAAGGGTTGTGGTTTGTGGTCTAGTAATGTACAGCCATTTGTTCACTCTCAGCACACTGTCAGTAGGATTGATCATATTTAAATTTGGTAAACATTCCTTACATTGAGGCAATTTCTTCATAACCTAAACTCACTTTCCTAAGGGAAACTGGGGTCTCCATGGCAACATGGCCTTTTCACTGGCTACTACTCTTTCCTAGCAAAATCAGTTATTGCTAGTTCTCTATTCTGTACATGTGGCGACCCCTAGGGATTACTCCCATCAAACTGGATTTACCTTTGCCATTGCAGAGGAGTTCTGAAACTCCACAGTTTAGTCTGAACACGATTTACACTTTCCCGCTGACTGAACTTGCAACATTGGTGTGAAAGTGACATGGAGCTTGTCACAAAATGTGATACTGTATTTGCCCTAATAAGTGCCCATGCCCCTATAAGCACCTCTCGCGCGTTTTCAGACTTTGTGTCCCAGTCCATGAATGCCGTGNGGTTTTTGATGGAATCAAGAGCCATAAAATGCATGGCTTATATAATCTAGTCCAATTGTGTAACCTGGTGGGGGAAAGCCCAGGCCTAATCCTTGTAATCTTGTGTTGATAGTCAAGGAATTAGTTGAATTAAAGCAGATTTAGTGATGTAGCTTGTCAAGGTGGTTTTAAGGGTTGTGGTTTGTGGTCTAGTAATGTACAGCCATTTGTTCACTCTCAGCACACTGTCAGTAGGATTGATCATATTTAAATTTGGTAAACATTCCTTACTTTGAGGCAATTTCTTCATAACCTAAAGTCACTTTCCTAAGGGAAACTGGGGTCTCCATGGCAACATGGCCTTTTCACTGGCTACTACTCTTTCCTAGCAAAATCAGTTATTGCTTGTTCTCTATTCTGTACATGTGGCGACCCCTAGGGATTACTCCCATCAAACTGGATTTACCTTTGCCATTGCAGAGGAGTTCTGAAACTCCACAGTTTAGTCTGAACACGATTTACACTTTCCCGCTGACTGAACTTGCAACATTGGTGTGAAAGTGACATGGAGCTTGTCACAAAATGTGATACTGTATTTGCCCTAATAAGTGCCCATGCCCCTATAAGCACCTCTCGCGCGTTTTCAGACTTTGTGTCCCAGTCCATGAATGCCGTGCACATGCGAAAAATGCCTTACCTACAGTTCTAAAATTCTACAGTAACGTCTTCAATTTCAATAAGATCCAACAGTCCTGAAAAAATCATTGTGCGTGGAATTTGTATACCACGTGCCTCGCCGCTTTGTCGGTATTTAGCCGTGACTATACACTTCAAACTTCCGCCGTGCTTCAAAAAGAACTCAAGTTTTGCTGATCTTGCGAGGGACGTGTCCTATTATGGTCTGGCCTTTCAGAACAGACGCAGCGTACTCGTCAAAGGGATTGTATTATATCTTTCCCGTACAGATCTTCTCCTTCAACAGGAATCCAAATCTCTTTGTACACGTGAAAACCGCGAATCAAAGACTAATAAAAACTTGACCTTTGTTCAGTTAAAAGCACGTGGCTAGGAAGTGCGCGCTACATTCAAGATCTGTCATCAAAGATTAGTCTTCGGGAACTCTATTCATGAAACGGGTAGTATAGCATCAGCAAGAAATAAATACTGGCACTTATTTCTGAAAATTTCTAATACCATAAAAAGCGTTTGCGTTATTTATAAGGGGGAATTATTAAGTTAGTCGTAATTGTTTTTTATTAAGTCAAAATAGCCCACTGATAGTGAACACTTCTGTACCCTTACACCCCGGAATCTCCCGAAAAATAACTGTTAGACTGTCACGCATCCAGTCACCTGGCGACTCAATGACGTCGGCTTTACCAAGACAATTCTCAAACGTTTTTAGCAAATGAGATCAACAAGTGCTAAGTAAAACACGTTCTGCTTTACTGCTCATGTTAATTTCCTTAGTTACAATGCACACCTAGGTTGTTGCATCGCGTTAACTCTGGCAAATGAAATCTGATGACACGCTCGCGCTCGCTCTCTTACACAAAACGCAGATGAACTTCAAAACAAACGTCACGTGACAACAACATATGTGTTCGTCCAGAGATTTTTCTTGTGTAGCGGAGTACGATCTAGCGCAGATTTGAACTTAATGTGCAGTTAATCCCAACTCCACAGGAACTTAAAAATCTGAGGGACGCTATTTTGAAAACTTAAGGTGGACTTCAGGTAATTTGTTTAGTCGAAACTATATTTTTACTCAAGAATTCAAGTTGACCTATCGGTGATCACGAGACAGCGATGCATCAGTCAGCGAGTTTTCGCACTGGGATTTTCTGAAAAATGCTGGTAGTTTAATTACAAAGTTTGATAGCAATGGACTTAAATTTTGTAGAAACTCTGTCATGGGTTACTGATGCGTCAGCGTAAATTTGATGAATTCTAGCATACGATTTCACCTTGTTTCGGAGACCGGGTTTCAACCACTTTTGGGCTATAATAAGTGCCCCCCTTCCTGAAGCGAATTTTTCTAATCGCCCTGGGCGCTTGTTAGGACGAATACGGTATTTACACTATCATATCAATTTATGTTTCGAGAGAAAGAAGGTTGTCTTGGTGACTTCACGTAATGTTAAAAGGTGTCATAGAATTGGTACATTATGAACTTATGGTGAAAGGTGTCCAAGTATTTGCATTTCCCTCCATGTATGTATAATCCAGCTGACACAGGAAACCTGATGCTAACTATCAGTCTGGACTGTGGGCTTATTTTTGCTACCTTCATTCAGCATACCAGATCGGCAATAAATCACAACGTATCATGCTGGGCAGGGTAGACTGTGCTAGTTTTACATGGATTTCAGTGTACACAGGTTGAGGTTTGCAGCCTGTGAATTTATTGGAATCTATGGAATGTTGAGGACTCATTCATCTTCTGTTGTTGAATCCTGGACCTGCATTTTTCCAATGTACCCCTAATCCTACATATAGCTTTGCTTTGGACAGTTTATTAGTGCGCATACACTTTGCTGACCGGAATGTGCACGGGTATATTCAGACTAGTCACTGGTAACTAGATTTGTGTTGGTATGAGGGCACCTAGAGTGGAATAGCATGACTTCTGAGTGCTTACCTTGACGCCAAGTCGCCAAATACGACCTTGTGAAAATCCCAGGTCACCAAAGGAAACCTGTGGTCGCCAAAACTGACATTGGAATCGACGCCGAAAAAAACTGTCATGCCGTAGTCTGTTCACAAAAACTAACTTAATTCCTCTTGCAAACAAGGAATGCAGACAATGGAGCCTTGGGTGCGTGTTTCATGGCCTGATCTAGTGTGATTTTTGCTTTCTTTTAACTTTTTGTTGTAATTTTATTGCGTGTTTGATGTGTGCTGACTGCTGAGGGTGACAAATGCTCTGATTTCATGAAATAAACGTCACAATTGTGAATCAATGGCATTGAATCGTAAGTGATTTCATATTTAGAAGTCACCAAAAATTTCGAAACGAATTTTAGGGAAATTATTGTCTGACTTCGATACTATCTGTGGCGACTTCATGACGACTTAAGGATTTTTACCAGGTTGCCCAACAATCAAGCTTGTGATCACGAATGAACTGATGGTCTAACTCTAAGGTGGTTTCTTACATCACATGGCTGGTGTGGCCAGGTTCAGTGCTGGGTGTTCACAGACACATGTCTCTTTTATTAATGGGCTATGCAATTGGGAAAAATTGTGCAGATCTCAATTATCATTTGTAGAGTGGCCAGCATCCCTCATCTGCCAGACAGTTGATCAATTGATCAACTTATCTCTGTCCTACTGTCTGTTTATAATCGCTTCCTGAACTTGTGTTGTTAGTGCTGGGCTACTTCTAACGGAAATAGAAAGTTTTCCATTGAGAGTTGTTAGCAGCAAATACTAAGAACCTGTCCCATGATTTTTAGCAGTTCAGAATGAAGGTCATGATCATGTTTTTAAACTTAACAAGCAAGATATGCTGTGATGAAATGCCATGTGTTGCAACATGAGATAATAGTTAAATGTCAAGTTCTTCTTTCCTTGAGCATTATATTTCATAAAGCTTAATTTAGCCTGATGAGAGTGAACTTGAATCCCTACTCTGGCGTGCGTTCAGTAGACGCTAGGACCTACGCTAGGACCTAACTAAAAGCTAGTCAAAGTCACGTGTTCTCATTTAAAATGCACAGCAATATCTCATGTAGTCTCGCGAAGTCTTGCTTTTTAGCAAGGTCCTAGCGTTACTGAACGGGAGGCTGGTTTCTCTCATGATTTGCATCACTACTCCGGTTTCTCTCACAACTTGCATCACTACTCTGGTTTCTTTCATAACTTGCATCGCTACTCTGGTTTCTCTCATAACTTGAATCGCTGCTCTGGTTTCTCTCACAACTTGCATCACTACTCTGGTTTCTCTCTCAACTTGCATCACTACTCTGGTTTCTCTCACAACGTGCATCACTACTCTGGTTTCTCTCATAAGTTGCATTGCTACTCTGGTTTCTCTCGCAACTTGCATTACTACTCTGGTTTCTCTCATACGTTGCATCGCTACTCTGGTTTCTCTCATAACTTGCATTGCTACTCTGGTTTCTCTCATAAGTTGCACCACTGCTCTGGTTTCTCATAACTTGCATCACTACTCTGGTTTCTCTCATAAATTCTTTTTGCAGTTACCAAAATGACAAGTACATGTCTATTTCCAAATTTTAAAATAAAATTTTGAAATATGTAGTTTTGGATCTTTATATGGAAGTAACTATACACTTTTTATGCGCCCACATATTTATATGTGGTCGCATATTGCCGTCATCTCTGTCTGGGCATCCCGGCTGTATCTCCTAAATCCTTTAAAGGATCTTATTGAAATGTGGCAAGTGTGTTCCTATGGGGTTGACGACAGAGGGCGACGAGTTTCGGACCGACCCGAATACCTCTGTGCCCCCTAGTGGCAATTTTAGTTTTTTACGTTTGCCTCTGTATCTTCAAAGGTCCTCAACCGATTTTTGTGAAATTTTGCACATAGGAATCTTTTAATGAGTTGACGCTACCCTCTCGTTTTCGGATGGATTCGAGGCATTTTGCGCCATCTAGTGTCCGTTTTTACTGTTTTCGGGTTGTTTTTTGGCGTCCGCCCCTCTAACAACCAAACCACTTTAAGGATGATTGTGAAAATTTGGCATGTATGTTCTTACTGTGAGGAAGACAGTTGACGATGATTTTCCGACGACTTCAACTATAGTGGCGCCTCCTAGTGGCAGTTTTGTTTGTTTTTACGCCCATGGCTGTATCTCCTAAACGTTCTACAGGATCTTTATTAAATTTAGCAAATGCATTTATGTGAAGTTGACAACGGACGAGGACGACGACTTTCGAACAGATCGGTGTACCGGTGTGCCCCCTAGTGGCAGTTATAGTTTTTTACGTTTACCTCTGTATCTTCAAAGGTCCTCAACGGTTTTCCATAAAATTTGGCACATAGACATCTATTAAGAGAGATGATGCTATCCTCTCGTTTTCAGATGGATTTGTAGTTTGCGCCACCTAGTGGCCATTTTTGTTGTTTTCGAGTCTGTTTTTTTGGCGTCCGTCCCTCTGCCAACCAAACCATTCTAAGGATGATTGTGAAAGTTGGCATGTATGTTCTTTCTATGAAGGGGACAGTTGATGATGATTTTCCGATGACTTTGAGTATTGTGGCACCTCCTAGTGGCGGTTTTGTTTTTATCCACACCTGTATCTCCCAAGTCCTCTGCAGGATCTTTATTAAATTTAGCACATGAATTTATATGAAGCTAACAAGAGAAGACGACGACTTTTAGACGGATCCGACGAACACTGTGCCTGCCTCTTGGCAGTTTTTTTGTTTTCCTCTGTTTCTTGAAGTTCCTCAACGAATTTTAATGAAATTTGGTAAATGACTTTCTTTTGAAGAAACAATGACATTTTTTGGTTTTCAGACGGTTTCGACGTATCTTGTGCCATCTAGTGGCCATTTCGATGATACAAACAAAACCCCCTAAAAGCACACCATTTGCGATGCATTCGTGGGCGCATTTCAATGCTCCGCGTTGCTCTTGTTTGTTATGCTTGGTATTTCTGTCCTTTGGGGTAGTCCTAGCAACAATTATCCTTCACTTGAAAACTCGATTTAATCACCAAAATTCTACTATATCAGTCAACTGGAGTTCATCTGGGATTTTAAAAATAGAGGTTCGTCAATGGGTTTCCCAATTTCTCAAGTTGTCCATGACCTGTGGAATCAAGACTGCGTTTTTATGACCTCAAGTGAACTTGCAGTTATAGCGTGCTGATTTGTTACTACTGAACCATGGGTCTGCAGTAAAGTTTATTCTTAGCAAGCTAAATGAGACCAACCCTACTTACATGCTTAATGTACTAGGGTGTCCAACTGCTGAAGTGAGTGTCCAAATGGTGGACAGGATGCTGGCCAATGAAGTTGTGCTCAAATGGTATCTAAGTGTTAATTAAGTTGTGTGATGTGCACAAGTTATCAATAACCATTGTCTACATTTTGCTGTACATAAGGTTCAAGTGCTGTGATATAACAGGTTGGATGTCTAATAGCTGTTAAGTGTATTTATTGCTCTGGATATGGTAGCATGCCTGGTTGAGCGCTTTTACACCAGAGACTGTTGTCACAGTGTCGGCTGTCACTGCGCAAGGGACTTGCTCCACTTAAGTCACATTTACAGATCAGCATAAGTCTCTTACACAAAGACTGTCTGTGCATGCTCACATAAACAATAGTGAATGTCCAAATGTAGAATACCAGCTGATCACCCCAATATACGCTATTGCAAGTGCATTTATAGATGATACCTTTCTGCCCTGTGCAAGTAGTGTTTAGAAGTGTAGCTGAAACTGGAGCAACTGATCGAGTGCAACTCTACTTATCAAACCCGTGTCAAATACTGGTTGTCGCGGTGTCACTTGCTCTTTGTCAGTCGTGTTTACACACACGCTTGCACCCAGTCAGCTGTTTCAGTGTTAGCTGCGTCCAGGTCAGCTGTCTCTTGTGTATATGCGGCTATAGTATGTCTTCACAATAAAACCCTGTATTGTCTCCAGGTGCATTATTTGAATAAATTGGCGTCCTTTTAGTAAATTTCTTGACTTTGGGAAATCACTTCCGTCACATCTAATAATTGCTAGTTGTCAATTTGGAAATCGACACAAAAATGATCAGATCACCACGTAACCACTAAAGTCTACCATTTACTGTGTTTTTGTGTTCATCTCAGCTATCTGATTTTGATGGTGATTTGGAATGTGATTTGGAAGTGGGTCACTACAACCTAGCTCTTTATTGCATTTGTCACTTAACTGCAAACAGGTTTTATGAGCCAAATTTTCATGTTTTTTAAGGTATCTGTTTTATTTCATTAAGCAGCCAAAATTCGTTTTTCGCAGTGTCGTCTGTTGATGCACTGTGCTTGATCACAGACTGCAGCCTGTGGCATCTAGTAAATGGATCATTAGCCTGAGTTCATATCCAGCAACAGTAACCAAACTACTGTGGATGTAATTGATAAGAGTAATTAATGTGTGGATCACCTAAGAATCAGTTTACACTTTAATATAGGTTGCGTGTTGTCAATTACAGGAGGAACATTAAAGATATATGGCGAATCTTTGTCTCCTGATGTGCCTTACAAGACCTTGTTGTTATCCACTGATGACACAGCAGCATTCATCGTCAAGGAAACACTGGACAAGTACAGCTTGGACAAAGAGGACCCCAAAGAATATTGTCTGGTGCAGGTTAGTTTGGTTATCCGTATTCTGGTGAAAGGATAAATCATTGTCATGTATGGTCTGGCCAGTCATAGTTCATCAGTACCGAAGTTGAGATACCGGTCTCATGGTGACTTCTCTTGAACAAATGCAGGACCAAGTATTGAAAGCTCCCATGTGGTTCTGGTTTATCTCATAGTTGTGATATTTTTTGCCACATTTGTGTGATTGAAATTCTGGCAGTGTCATTCCTAAACGTAGACAGGATAGCTACAAACTCCAAATTGAATGATGTTGTTCAGATACTTCTGCTCTTTTTGTTTTCCGTATGTGACCATTAACAAAATTTTGGAATAATTTCTGTAACAAGAGGATTTTACCAAGTTGACCAACTGAAGACTACCAATGAAGTTGACTGTACTTTACCCACCGTGGTGTGAGGGTCGAAGACTACCAATCAAGTTGAATGTCCTTCACCCATCTTGATGTGAAGACCTTGTTTCGTTGTGCATGTCACTCAACTTGTGTTGATGTTCTTAGAAGTAACGGCAATATAACGTTTTGTTAGTTAGTTTAATTCCTTTTCCAATGTTACTCTTCAGGTTCAAGCGAATGACAATTATACAGGACAGGGGAAAGAGGAGATTCTTAATGACATTGAATGTCCACTGGCCATTCTACAGACACCGTTCAAAGGTTAGGCGTCTCTTGTAGGCCGTAGTCCTACTTCAACTGTGCCCTGTCAGTCTTAGGGCCATTTGACTAGATCCAGCATTGTGTGTCATGATAACGGTGATATCTTTCATGGCTGGGAATACAATATTGAACCAATGTACTAGAGCACGTATCACAACATAAAGAGCATTTGTTGCCCGCAGACTTTTACATAACCTACCGTGTGCATTGAAAACATTTGTTGCCCAGCTTCACGCTCATCTGGACTGGAAAACTACAGTCGTCCATATACTAACTACAATTGTCCATACACTAACTACAGTTGTTCATACACTAACTACAGTTGTTCATATACTAACTACAATTGTCCATACACTAACTACAATTGTTCATATACTAACTACAATTGTTCATACACTAACTACAGTTGTTCATACATTAACTACAGTTGTCCATACACTACCTACAGTTGTCCATACACTAACTACAGTTGTCCATACACTAACTACAGTTGTCCATACACTAACTACAGTTGTTCATACACTAACTACAGTTGTTCATATACTAACTACAATTGTCCATATACTAACTACAATTGTCCGTATACTACTGGGTATGGTGTTTCATGCTACTAAGGACTGGGGAAACCACCATTGTCTAAACATTGCTGGTATATTGTTTCATGCTCGTCACGACTGGAAAACGGCTATTGTCTATACACTGTTGGGTTTTAGAATTTGACAGATTTTTTTGAGAAATGCAATCATTCTCTTTGAGAAATCCAATATCATTTTTTGAGAAATGCAAACTTAGATTCTCTTCCAAATAATAACTCAAATCGATATTTTTTGTAATCAAATATCTCCCGTATGCTTTTTAAAATGCTGTTTTGAGGTTCATGCTATCTTAAATAATGTATTTTTATTTGCCTTCTTGAACTTTAGGTTCAGTCACATTTCACATCCGTAAGCGGTCAGAGGCTCGCCGTAAGCGTCGTCCAAGGTCGGGTCTACACGAAGACACTGGCTTCCCCCATGAGGCTCAAATGGAGAGTGACAAACTACCCTTCCTATTAGAGCTCAATCCAGGTAACTGACTGGACATTTGTCTGCATCCTCAACATTTGGTCGATTTCTTTGGCATAGGGTTATAGCAATTTTTACACGTATAATAATAAAGAGTTTTCTTGAGATTTGGTGTTTACAAAGTTCTTTAGTAAAGAAAAACTTTGTAGTTGTTGTGCAGAAAGAAATATCCAATCACAAACCACAGTTAGGGATATGCAACAGCAAACGTGCATATTTTAGTTGACTTTTCAGAGACCCAAAATTGTGTTGGAAAAAAACATCATGTAGATTGTTTACTTAACACCCTCGAATGGAGATGCTTGTTTAAGACTACACAAAAGAGTGCAACAGGCTTCATATGGGAAATAACATGGTACTTATGGTGCACCATTCATGTCTCGATTGAATTTGTAACCTCATATGTCATCTCACCACAGATGGGTCAGAGTTGAAGCAAGGTAAGAGACACTTCCTGTCGTTGAACGTAACTGAGATTGGCAGTATTTCCACCAGTGGGCAGCACCTACAGCTGTTTGGGCCTACCATCCAACCACGTCATTGTGTCATCGCACATACGGAGGGCGTTGTCACAGTGACTCCATCTAGCCGTGACTCAGAGACGTATGTTGATGGCCAGCGTATCTCTGAAACAACCATCCTGCAACACGGCAAGATCGTACGGTTTGGACGACATCACGCCTTCCGCTTCTGTGACCCCACTGTGGAACAGGTTGGTAGTTACATTTTGTAGTGGGAGTGGATTTTTTTGCGTCGAATCATTTTTCAAAAACACAATCTGGAATTTTTTTGTCTAAGAAGTTAATTTGGAGCCTATGACAAGGCTGGTTATTACATTACACATTATGTCCAATTGGTCTAGAATGAAACAAAGTATTTTCTCCAAAAATGTCATTGTCCTAAATTTGTATTGTTACACGTGCATCCTGAGTAGCGGCTGTTACCAGTTATACATTGAGTACGAAAACATGCGTTTTTGGCATTTCACCCTCCACCTTGACAATGAATAGTTATGCTGTTTGAAGATCCAGAATTTAGATGCATGATTTTGAAGTAGACCGCAAAGAGTGTGAAACTTAAGTCTGGAATTGTATATGACCATATACTGCAGTAAATTATTGACGTGAAATAAACAGATATTGAATCACTGGTATCAAGTATAAAACCTGAAAACATTTTAGTTACAGTTGTCAAGGTATAATATGCAATGTAATACAGGTGTGTTAAGGATGACTTGTGACTTTCATTCGTGCTGTGTGAGACAGTGAAATGTGTTTTGTATTTTTACGTGTTTTCTCACCTGTGCTTTCAGAAGCAGCAGCGCAGTCCAGGTGAGGGGCCAGTGCCCTTGCGAGGTGGACCCCCAGGCTATGGGTATGAGCATGGCACGCCTGAGGGTCACAGACAGCCGGAACCGATGCCAGGTCAAGGTCATAAAAGGTATCGTTAAGTCACTATCAATACTGAATTATCTGTTGTGTTTGGTTTTGGTATGGTAGGCTGTCTTCACACTGTTCTCTGTTTGGTTTGTTGCCCGACATCAATTATTATTCAGGTTGGCTGTCGTGTGCTTCCATGCAATTGTTCTACTTTTAATGATTAGGTCACTGGTCTTCAAGACTACCCTAGTTATTCTGATGTGCTCCCATTATACACTCAATACATACTCTTGTCTCCTGCAGACCTGGTGACTACTCGCATACACGTGTTAAAGAGGAGCAGCTGCCTGCCTCGTTAGAGTTTCGTGACGAGGGTGAGGATGCCTTCCTAGCGGCGCTCATCACTGAAGTGAATGGTGCTGCGGTACACTTCAAGCTGAGCCCTACATACGTGCTCTACATGGCTGTGCGCTACCGTGTGACTCGCAGTGCGCGACCTGAGGTCACCATGTCTGAGCACATGCATCGACTCACCTCACTGGTCAACAAGATTGCTGGCATGGTTCAACAAGCGATACATGTAAGACTGTTATTTGACTTCATTCCATAGTAACTCGGTGCTGTTGTACCAGCTCTATGAGCACAGTGGTGCTAAGGTTCTAATGTTAGCATTGCACTCTTCATAGTCTTGCTCATTGTTTTCCCAAGTTTCTGTTATTATACGGGACTCTGCTTTGTACTATTTTTTGTGGTGTTATTGATAAGAAATCATTTCATCTAGCTGCACTTTTGGAAATTTCCTGCGAGAACACAGTCAATTTGTGAATATCTTGTCATTTAATTGGTTGAAACAAGGCAATGCATTTATTTGGAATTTAGTTCATTGTTAAGCTTCTGATTGTATTACTATACGTGACTTCAGTCAACATTCAGACGTGCTAGTTGAGATGAACCTTGTGATTAAGTTGAAATTGACTTCAAAAATGGATTGCTATGCCTTTCTTTCCATCTAGGAGAACCGGGACAATGCAGGTGCGCTTGCCTTCTGGATGGCTAATGCCTCAGAGTTACTTCACTTCTTCAAGATGGACCGTGACGTGACCTCATTCAGCCTGGACTCTCAAGACATTTTAGCTGAGGCAGTACAGGCAGCCTTTCGCGACCTTGTGCGCTGCATGCAGGGAGACCTCTACAGAGCAATGCCTGCATTCTTCAGTGACCGTGGAGGCGATGAGGATGAGGATGGAGGTGAGTGCTTCCTAGGGACTGAAGAGGGCATCGTTGTGGGCTGTCTAAGGACTTAATAGTGGTTAAGTGGGTGGTTTTCTAGTCAAGTCTAGGCTAAAGTGCTCTGGTTTGAATGATGGTACTTGGACATGTTTCTGCTCTAATTTCAGTTATGAAAATTTTAAGCACATTGTGCATTTATTACATTTTAAAATGTTTAGGCCAAGCCTGTTGTGTCCATAGAATTGTGATTAAGGCATTCAAATACAATTAACTGACTTAAAGCACGCCTTTTCTTAGGTTTCATCATGTCTCATTCTTTCTTCATCCAAACCTACACTGGGTTGCTTGTTTTTACACTTTGCACGAAAGCAAAGCTTAGACTCTCTGTCTTTTTCTGTTCTAGACTTAAACTGTCATGCATGCCACTGCATGTTCTGTTCATAGTGTCTCTTTCATTTAACCCCACTTTCACAGATATTACCAGGAAATAATACGTTGTAGTGATTAGTCTGGTCATGCAGCATTCAAAAGAAATTTTCTCGCCAAACTACTCTGGCGTCACATGCATCAAGTTTAAGTATATTTCTAGTTGCTACTTTGGCTAATTTCCCACAAATAGTTGATGTTGGAGTCGTTATAGTGCTCTGAAGTATTGCACCTGTATGACATCAGAGATAGTCTGAGGTTTTGTGTATTGCATGTTAATGAGTGAGTGAACTAACTTTGATCTTGTGTTTTTTGTTGTCCGCGTTAGGTTTTCACTGTCCTCCACTGATGAGGCTTGATAACATGAATGTCTCACGGTGGTAGATAGACCCCGTACTAATTTTCATCCCTGTCTGTTCTGAAACACCTCATCTTTATAGTTGTGTGTCAACTGAGTATTCAAACAAACTACTGCTCTTAAATCAAGCACTTAATTGTATGAATTGTCAAGACACTTTAACAGTCACGCGTTGAATTCAAGGTATCAATTTAAAATTGAAATTTTGAATTCTGACTGCTGGGTAATTCCCTATCAGCAATTTGCTGCGTGCAAGTCTCCCTGTAGTGAACTCTTAGTTCTATACTCTTAACTGACTGTCTGTTTCTCTTGCCTCTCATTAATCGCTTGTGTGCTTGCTTGTCGCAGATGACAGTTCACTTGACAGTCGTGGCCAGCCTCGGGGACCGGTACTAGGTACGCTCATTTCCTTCCACACATTTTTCACCTAGTACTTCTGCTTACTATTGTGATTTACTCGCACAATGATGATTTCAAACTTCCATGTTTCATTTGCCATTTTAAAACTTTTTCTGTTTGATGTTTCTTTTGCTGCTCAATTGACTGCGTCCAGGTTGCCAGTCTTCTTCCCTCACGAACCACACAAGTGTTCTTACTAACAACATTCTTTCCCCGCAAGCTTTATTACGTTTATCATGCCCTTAACTTATTTTCTTACATTTTCTCATGAATCACAGATCATTTCTGATGTGCTTTTGGCCAGTTCTAGTGTACAGACAGTTTGATACTTTGTACCAGGCTTGTACCTTTTACCAGAGAGTGAAAAGGGATGCTGTTTATCAGGAAAACATTGTACTCATGAGAAAAGAATGCTGTTACTGAGAAGTCTTGTGTGGTTCATAAGAGCAGAAGAGTGATTTCCCTGTTGTATATTGATAGTTAAGTTGACGTATTATTTCTTTTATAATATCACCATTGTTCTTAGATGTTTAGACTCAACTTGCAACCACCTTGTCAGCACAGTGCTCTGCATGTTTTTCCATGATTCTTTCCAGTGTCACTTTTGAATTTGCTTTACACTAGTAGTCAAAAAAAAATTTCCTGGCAATTATCGTTTTTTAGTTATAGCCAGTGACAGTTGTGATGTCTCAAACTTTATTTCTCATTGATTGAAGAAGTTCCCCCTGTTGGAAATCATGCTGTACTGTGGTCATTCACATTTCATTCATGCATGTAAACATTGTTTGGGAAGGTGAAGTACTTGGTCATGTGTATACTGTGGTAAATGTTTGCAGTACTCCCATCTCCTGTAAATGGAAAGGAACTATCTTAGTACACTTCTTCCTAATGATTTCACTGATTTCTCTTAGTTGAATTTCAGACAGTCTAGTCTCATGTTCAGAGATTCAGTTCTTTTCATAAGATTGTGCTATGAAGTTAAGTTGGTGTTTAGGTAATAACTATCACTGTCATTTTTGTTTGCAAAAGTTTGCTGAGTCTATACTGTCCACTCTAATTTTATTACCTCAAGGAGCCTTTTACGTGTGGTAGTTGGCTGCACCTTTTAACGTTGAACATGGACCTGTCTTGTCTGCCCCACCAGGTGACGTAATTCATACACTATCATCAGCTATGTCACTACTGCGCCGTTGCCGTGTGAACGCAGCCTTAACCATCCAGTTGTTCTCTCAACTCTTCCACTTCATCAACATGTGGCTGTTCAATCAGTTGGTGCTGGAGCCTGCCGCACAGCTGTGTACTCGTGACTGGGGCATGAGACTGAAGCGCCACCTGGGGAGAATCGAGGCATGGGCAGAGAAACAGGGACTGGAATTAGCAGCTGACTGTCACCTGTGTAGGATTATTCAGGTAATAATAACAAGGACAACCTGAAGCACCTCACAAAATAAATAAATCTGATGCACTGCAATGGTAGTTGTGTTAGTTACACTTAAACATTTGATGTTCCATCAGAGGTTGAAAGACGAGGCTTTAAATTTTTATTTGAAAGCTTTCACATCGTAGATGTTCATTTAATTGTGTAGACAATACATCGAAGAAGAATGGTGTAGTTTTTGGATATGTGGAACCCTTGAAAATGGCCAAATTTGGCTAATTTTGGAACATATCTCAAAAATGGCTGATCAGATTCACTTGAAACTTTCTCATGCTCTGCTTCATACACCGTTCTCCATTACGCTGTTTGGAATTGTTTTTAGAGTGTTCCATTTTTGCATGAGGGGCTATAAAAATTTGAAAGTTAAGTAAACAGAAAGTAATTTGATGTAGTTCAATGATGGCCTTAAATGTCCATATAGTTATTAATATTCACCCTGTTTGGTTATAGCATTCTGTCCTGTTACCACATATTCCTATTGTTCATGGAGTTGACTACAACATGAAAATAAAACTCTGCAGTTGACATAGCTGGTCTGGCATTGCTGTGTCACTCTTTCACTTTGTCATTCTATGGTGAATTCAGCCTCATCTTGACAATTCTCTCGATTTCTCACTATGAATGTATCGAACACATTTTATAGTCATAGACCGGTGTCCAAAGCCAGTCTACTTCTGTTTCTTAATATGAGATTTCTGCCCAACAGGCGGCTCACCTTCTTCAGTCACCCAAAAGCAGTCCCGACGACATCGCCAGTATTAGCTCCACATGCTTCAAGCTGAACTCTCTCCAGCTGAGAGCACTGTTGGAGAACTACATCCCGGCACCGGATGAACAGCGCATCCCTCAAGACCTCATCGAGAGTGTGGTATGTACTGGCGCTTACTCTATGCTTGTTGCCTTAACCAAAGTTTCGTGTTATGGGTAATTTAGTTGTTTGCTAAGTGGCAGCATGCCGTTGCTTTATGAACTAATCCTTGAACGACAATTGACTGAAATTAAATAAGCAAAATAACTTCTATTAAGCACAAAAAGTTGTAATAAATTTATCCAACCAGTTATTCAGGCAAGGTGTTTTGTTTCTTGCAAAACCTACAGAACTTGTTTTTACAATGAAAGATCTTGATTCGTTATTTAGATCTAACTAATTGTGTTTATGTATGAACTCAAACATTTTACAAGTCTTGATTACTGAGTTTTGTTCACAGCTATAGTTGTGTTATTTCTTTGTCAATATAGTTTGTTAATTAACTTAATTTTATTAGGTGACCGCTCTACGTGGCTTAGTCAACTAAGAGGTTTTACCAAATTTGCGAATGCAATGAATGAATGTTTGGATTTTGCGTTCCATCTCATAGGCAGTCTTCATGGATTAGCTGAAAATCAGTTATAATCATAGCCGAACTTTCAGAATATCACGGTTTCAACATTTGAAAATTCTTTAAAAACATCATTTTCGACGTCATGACCCTTGATGAACGATAAATGTGTAGTCGCAGGTTACCACGCCTCATCTGACCACGCTCTCAAAATACTACAGCAGTTGGAACTGTTCAGCAGAAGTCAGAAAGACTCGGCTGAATGTCTGTCTCGGGGGGTGAGGCAAAAGAAAGAACAAAGGATTTCAATTTTGACATTTGATAATGATGTTTGGCAACCTCAGTTCACATTTGGCATCCTGGGAGTGTTTCTATGGGCTTGTATATGCAATCGCAGAAGTCACGTAAAGTCTTCCTGAGCTTGTGGATGACCTGCCCAAAGTGAATGTTCTGTTGTTAAAACTCCTCCATGTCTAATATCCCTTCTTGCCGCCAGGTGTCAGTAGCGGCCAACACAGCGGATGAGCTAACCCGTAGCGAAGGCCGTGATGTGCGTCTGGAGGAGGAGCCTGATCTCCAGCTTCCGTTCCTGTTGCCGGAGGATGGTTACTCCAGCGACATCGTCCGAGGACTCCCCAATGGTCTGCCAGACTTCCTTGAGCCTCTCAGTCAGACGGGTACGTTCACGAGCTGGCCTTGTATGGGTGTTTGGCTGTGTTCATTGCACAAGTCACTGCTTGGATTGAAACTGAATGTTAGGTTTGATGACTCTGTATTGTCTTCCTGTTAGAAATTTAACCTGTGCAGTACCAGCAGTAGGACTAGTAATCAATCCATTGAGTCCAAAACATTGAAAATATGTAGTTGGATTAGCAGTAAGATGTGATTCAGTAGCATTTTACATTCGTGAATACATGACATCATATGACCTCAAAGGGGTAAGGTATGACTGGTGTGCACCTTTTATTTGTTGCCTTTACCTCTATAATTATGCCCAAAATGGTGTAATTTGATCCTAAATTGATGATAAGCATATTTGTTGACATTGGGCATCGTAATGTCACTGGTTTTATCCTAGAAACTCGGCTTGCATTTATACTGACTTATGGCTCTCCCAATTCCTCGTCTTTCTGTTAAACATTCAGACTGGTTGCTATTAGTTACATCACAGCTTGCCACAGCTGTCTGCAGTGTTACTTGTCCTTTAATGTTGCGTATTCCCGTTTTCCAAAAATATGATTTAAATTTTCCAAACATGCAGCCATAGTATGTGTTGCTTGATGGAATGTTTGTGAGGAAATTTGTTGTCGCCAAATTTCTTAAAAGTCTGTTTTCAAGAACTACAAGATATTTCTGTGTCTTCTTCACTTGAGTTATAACAGTGTGAGAATGTGTCATCTTCTTATAGGCATATGTCGCATGACGCTGCACCCAAAGGCTTCAGGTTTGTGGACCGTGTACATGGTGGGACCAGACGGAGTTGGCTCACCGGAGGTGTGTACATTCACGTGGGATGAGACTAGTTTGATCGACTCCTTGTTTGGACATTATTACCTCTTCCGTTCTCCAGGATGTTGCAATTGTACCCTCTGATAATGTTTGTCTTGGTTGTCTGTGTATGTCGTCTGCCTTGAGGTGGCGTTGTGGTAACATGATTTCTAAAATCTTCTGGTCTATTTGGACCACACTTTAGCCTATTTACACTGGCGCCATGTTTCACTTGGTCACTTCTCCGGCCATCTTCAGGTGTTAGAGTGCTTGTAGTTCAATCCCAGCGTGGGTCAAGAGAATGAAAGAAGTGCTCATCAATGACCACCACGAGTGTAACGTACACCTGTGCTCATTCTTCTGAGAACGCTGTAACACCTGAAGATGGGCAGAGAAATGACTAACACCTGAAGGTGGGCAGAGAAGTGACCAGCAGAAACGCTGTAATACCTGAAGGTGGGCAGAGAAATGACCAACAGAAACTCTGTCCTATTGTAAAATGGCTAGTCAGTGTAAATAGACCAATAGATTTTAGAAATATATGTCCGGATTTATGAATGTAGCTGTTTTGCTAAATTCTACCAAAAAGAAATGATCACTTGACCCAATTAATGACGCGGATTTTGAGTCTAAAACTGCAAGTTCTCTACTTCCAGAACATATATACTTTTACTGTTTTAAATTCTGTAGTTTTGTTGATATTTGACTTAATGCTGCACAAAGTTACTGATAAGGTTAGTGGTAGATAACCTTAATTTTTAGTTTTATTGATTGCTTTGTTTGTCGATTTCTTCTCATGCATGCCCAGTGTCAATGTTACAGCTTTCTGTATTTTCTGAGCCAGTTTTCTGGAGTCATTGATGACATCGATGACTCATTTCACACTCTCGGTCTTAAGTAGGTACTCCTGCTTTGTGGTTACAATAACCATCAGTTAGTGTCTTGTACTGTTCGCAGGACTCTCCCATTATATATAATTAGTTTGTCAACTTTGCGAAAGTTCAAAACAAACACCCCCATTGACTTTTGGCACACATTGGTTTACTATGCCCTCTGTGGGAATGGGAACACATGACACATATGTTGTTGTGCAGGTTTTTTGAACAGTTTTGTCTAAATGTATTGCATGTATTGTCTATATTTGTAACATTTGTTTTGGTAACTATAGTAGGACTTGTTGAATTGGTTTACTCCTTTACATTTCAACTTCTTTCAAGTACAAGTCATAGGGTCAATGCTAATAGAATAAGCATTTCGTTACCTCACTTAAGACTTCCTGATATCAATAAGCCCAGCCAGTCACTCTTTATTTGCAATTCGTGCTCAAATTGTCTCAGCAAGCTGGAAAGTCACGCCGTGTATTGGCAATGAGCAACTGGAGATTCCTCTGCTGTGTATATTGCTTTGTTGTTGGTAATTATTCCACATTTCACCAAACATTTTACCAGACCAGTGAAACTAACGAGGTCACTTAATATCAGTGGAAGCCTGTCACTTATGTAGATTTTCCCTCAAGTTTACTTGCCCAACTTGTCACGCAGCCAGGCCAGGCTTAGTCCCAAGCACCACCAATTCTGCAGTACATCTGGATCAAGTGAGCACGGAACTGCTTCGTACGTCAGCGCCACCTAAACTCATTTCAGTTCATTACCTGTAACTTCATCGCTTTGGTCTCACTAATCACTCAGTTCGCATTAAACGCTCTTAATTTCCTCGGTAAAAATTTGGAAATATTCTCCATTGTACACATTCTTTGTCATTTCATGCTCGACTGAGAATTGAGAGACATGTGATTCAACCATTACAAGTGCATTGGACATATTGCATAAGCAGGAAGTGAAAGGCAGCTGTTTTAAGAGTCATTTTTGGTTTTCCTTGATAAATTTTCAATTAAATTACTCTGGGTTTCAACTAATTATGCACGCATCAATCCAGGTGTCACATTCAGGGCCCAAGTCATTCCCTGCTGTCTTTGTTTACACGCACTTCAGACAGTGTTTGTAATTGGATGCATTTCCCGTTGTAACAAGTTAAACCATTATGTTCCTTTCTGACGGAGTTTTATTTAGTATGGCTGTAAAGTGTTGCATTGTGGGACTCGAGCTTCGTGTGCTTTTGAAGAGTATGAGAGTTCCACTTCACTGACCTCTAGTGGATGACAAGATCCGTTGGAGTAGGCTTGTTGGTGCCAAGAGTGCAGTGTTGCTTGTTAAAGTCACAGCTAAAGTGGTGCATAACTCGTGTGTGCAGCGAACATTTCCTAGGTTACAATAGGGATATGGATGCAGAATCCATAAAGGTTCCTGCTAATAGGGCTCTGAAGAAGGATGTCGTAGGGTCCATACTTGCCTGCTCTGCTTCGTTGCTACCTGTTAGGAGTGGTTTTTGAATTACGAAGTGTTGCGAGCTGCAGCCTCTGTAGTGACTCAAGGCAATGAAGTGGGTGTCACCCGTCCTTATTAACTGTCACTGAACCTTCCAGAGTCACCAAACAGCTTTGTCGTGAAATTATGTTGTTCGCGTTTTTGTGTTCACTGGCTCCAGCCATTTCCTGTTCACTGCAGGTTAAAGAGTGACTTTATCCCATTCAACTGAGTTCCAGTCTCTTCAAAGACAATTATCCGGTACGCCAATTGTTGGCAAACAGTATACAATCACCAGACGTCCACACTGAATCATTGCACTAGCAAAGATGGTGGAGAGTGATTCGGGCCATGAACGTCACTATTGGAATGAAACATGCCTAATTAATTAGATCCAAAGAGAATTTAATTAACATGAAAATTTATCTAAGGTAACCAGAAAATTGTAATTTAACTAAAATTGACACTAACACGGTTGCCTTCCCTTGAAGCTATAATGATGAAAATATATGACCATTCAGAGGCAAAAAGATAATTACTTCGAGGTTTGTACTTCAAGACTTTTATCACTTTACTAAAGCTGCTGCCGTGTAATTTTGAAGCTCCTTTTTTACCTTCATTTGTAGACGAAAACGAAGCACGAGTTTCTGCAGTTTGATACTAGTATGGCATTTTGTCAGGTTTGTTTTTAACAAACTCTTCAGCTCAACATAATTGTGGCTTGTGCAAATCTAATCTTTCATACTTCTGTTGATTGTGTCCACTAGAGGTTCACTGTTTTGGGTTAGGGGTGTCAAATAGAGTTCTAATTTACTCACCCATTGTTCATGTAACAAAACAGTTACTACCCATTAAGAATTTTAGAATTAACATTGTTTGCCTTGAGCTGGTAATATCTGGGATAGTCATACTCTAGTACTTTGTGAGTAATATTGACTGACTGCACTTGATTTATTAGACTGTTCCAGCAACATTGATTTTTCACCTATCATGTAGAGATGGTTCATTGTTGATGTTGACATTTCCACACCTTAATTATGTGTAACTTGTCCTACACACTGGACTGTATAGCAGTGCTGCTCATTAGCTTGAGTACATGAAACAGCTCTTGTGTGATGGCTTGTCAGAAAAACACATCTTTCTAGTTCTTGCATACAGTCTGTAATTTTCAACTGATTCCAAATGTTTGTTCATGGCTTGGCGAGCCTGTGGTTGTCGATGTTTGCAAGAAATTCTGTTGTCTTGGACAAGTAGTGTAGTTATTATTACTGTCACAGGTTATGATGGTGGAATAAGTTTATTGGCTCGGTGAGCAGAGCGTCAAAGGTTTATTACTTGGTGGGAAAGAAATTTCTTCATGTATGTTGCTTTGTCATAAATTTGTTTTTCTTTGTTTGTTTCTTGTTTGCACGCTACAGATCGCAATTCTTATTGGATTATTATGAAATTTAGACACAAGATGTGTATAATGAATGGCTTGAAGCCTATTGTTTTTTATTGAAATCCAGTTCAAGATGGCGCTGTGGTGGCCCTTTTATCCTTTTTTCATTTGTGGAGCCATAGCTCCGTTGTTTCTGGTCGGATTTTTCTGATTTTGTGCCAATCTTTGACGCCCCTTGATGGATCTGAAATTTGGGGAAAATCCCCTCATTAAATTACTGGCCAATCATAGCTTCAGATAGTTCATGACACGTAACACAGAAATTGAAAATGGTAAATAAGTTCATAATCTCTGCAACATGCAAAATAGCCTTGACTGCCTAAATCGACCGTTGCCCTTTTCACAGATATTTTTAAAACTTTTTCTCTCGGTATTTTGATTTTGCTTTAAACAACAGATTTATTCTATCAACAATAATTTGCCAAGAAAAAAGAATCCAAAATGTGCAAAAATTTCATTTAAAACTGCTGATGTCCACTGTCTGCGTGTGGTCTGTATTAGAGTAGAAGAGCAAGTGTTACCCTGAAGTGATTCACCTGTTGGAGGTTTTGGGAGCTAAATATTTTTGGCAACCTCAGACACTGCCAGTTCAGAACAGAATTCCAGTTCAGAGACGGTATCAAATAGTTGTTTCATGTCATGACTGAGTTGGAGGGATAACATCCCCCCCACACACTTTGGGTGTGCTTAAGGGATGGTAACCATGGCAACAGCAAACGAAAAGAGGAAATGGCACTAGCGTTGCTAGAAGATGGTTGCAACTCCCACATCCTGACCTGGTGCAAGAAAGCCATGCTTAATTAGTTAAATTTATATCTCATTTTAATGTGATTAACTGGATGGTGACATGATGAGATGTTTAACTGGATGGTGACATGATGAGATGTTTAACTGGATGGTGACATGATGAGATGTTTAACTGGATGGTGACATGATGAGATGTTTAACTGGATGGTGACATGATGAGATGTTTAACTGGATGGTGACATGATGAGATGTTAGTGTGATTAATGTGGAATGAATGTAGCCTCTCTGGTTGTATATGACAGCTTGAGCTCAGCATATAGGAATATTTTTTATATTTCTTGACCAATAGATGAACAGTGAATAGTTGCCTATGTACTCCTTAAAGGACACACTGTTAAGTTGGAATCCATTCATTAATTGTTTATTTTTTTAAATGTGCAAAGCCTTGTGTTTGTGGGGATTTTTGTGTTGCTTTTTGAAGTGCTTATCTCAACTTATTAATCAGCCTGTATGAAGGGTAAATACTTGGAGTGTTCTCTGGTCCCGATGTCATTTTAGCTCAAGGAGTTTAATGAGTATGACAAGTGGTAGTCAGGAGTTGACATATTGATCCGCCATGCAATATTGTGTTGAGCCGCAGAAGTGGTGAGTGGCTGAACGCAACACTAGTCTACCTGTGGCGGTACTGATTGGACTGTTGAACGGTCAGCTGGCACGGATATTATACGGGTTTGTTGTTCTTGATGGGAATGGGTGTGCCTTCCAAGCTTCACATGCGTCGCCATCGCAAGGCCAATGGGGAGGGTCGCCAGCGCAAGACTCGCGTCACATTTTCTAGTACAATTCAGCGTTTTCCAGTAGACTATGTTATGCAATGTGTAAGAATCCTAGGAGGAATGTTGTGATGTCATTCCTGGGGAAATGTATTTCTGTTCAGAATGCTTTATTGTTTATTATTTTTCAGGTACTCTTTCTGGCAGACATTGTTGTCATTGTTTAAAAGTGTTTGTCACTGTACTGCTGGTGTGTTCTGTTCCTTTCGTCTCGCATGTTTATGTAGCGATAAATGTAGGGGTAAACTTTTGTCAAGAGTGTCGCGAAATTCACTGACTTGACTGACTTGATACTTCTTATTGGGTTATGGTTTTCAAAAACTTCCTATATTGGTGCAAATTCTCGAAATTTATCAAATAATGTTAGTAGTAACTGTATCGTACACCTTGCTGGCATCAAAGAAAATTTTCTCTGTGATTTTTTTATGTTGAGGATTTTGGTGTATTGTGTTCCAAAACTGAAGAATTTTACCTTTGGACCACTTCAGTTTATTGATTTTATTGGGAAATTTAATTAATTTCACTGTGTTTGTTAATTGACTTGAACTAGCTCCGCTTTCACTGTATTTCATAGCTGCAATGGCAAAAATGGTAAATTGCACCAGGAAGCCATCAATTTGTCTCAAGGTTTAGCTCTGCTGAAACTAATGGGCAGTGGTTGATTCTGTGATAGCAAATATGCTGAGCCTGTGTTATTAATAGCGACAGAACCTGTGAGGTCACAATAGAGAGAGGACCCTTCCCCGCCCGAGGGGAAAGGTGCTCGTACCTTCTAAAAGAGAATGTTGTGGTTGAGAGGAAAGTTCCCCCTTGCATCTGTATCGTATGACAATCTTCATCAAACTCTTATAGTTAATAGATGTGTTGCCACTAAGGTGATATTGACTGTAGATTTCATTTTTCTGTGTAATGTATGTTTTTTCTCCAGTGGCTTTGTTGTCCGTAAACTGTTGGCTCCTTCCCAAATCTCCACGAGCTTAAACCTGTATTTGTTTACGTGTATCATAATTGAAGTGTATCACTACTCAGCTTTTAATATTGCAATTGACCTTTAAAGGTGAATATTTGTTTCTGCACAAACTAGAAGAGAGATTATTGTATCATTACGTTAATGTGTCCATTACCTTGAAGAACTTGCGGGGCATGTATCAATTGAACCATTGGGCTGGCCAGCCCTTTCAAAATATGACGGCTTCAGCTCACACGCTCCCTGTCAATTCTGACTGGTTGTTTGGTCGCCATGTTGAGGAATGTTCAAAACGTATTTCTGGATTTCACGTCTTTAACTGTGAGTGGAAGGGAAGTTCCATTTCAAGAGTTCATAAGCATAATCTCCCCCACCACCGTTTTCCCAGAGTTGAACATTCCTGTTGCTAAGTGTCCTCCTACACATCATGTATGTATTGTATAATATGCCTTATGCTTTACAGTTACACATGTTTTTGTTCACACAATGCCGTCATGCTCATGCCGTCTCAAACTGGTTGTCTATTTCACAAATGCTTACATGATTCGTTGCGTGTATTTGTGTCTGCATTTTGTGATAGTAATAATTATGTATTGCTCAGAGCTGACGAATTGTGCAGTTTCTTGAAGGAACATCCGTTTCCCACTGTTTTCAGATCGTCTTGCTGTTTCTTTTCAGGGCTCACACACCAGTATACCACTAGATCGTACTGGTGGTCCACCCAGCGATGCTCCACCCCCGGGCCTTCCCGCAGAGCCTGAAGTGATGACAGTCAGTTTCAGTAAAGTGCAAGGCAGTATGGGATTGAGCATCGTGGCTGCCAAGGTAAGTCAACACAGTTGGACCAGCAGTTAGAGACCATGGTTTTCCGTGATAACGAAAAACAGGCAGAATTCATGGAATCTCATTTCTTTTGCGGATTTATAGATTTCAAAGGTAATTTACATAATTTAGTAGCAGATACTGTAATTACAAAATTTTTGGTTTATTATCAAAAATTTATGAATATAATCCATCAAAATTCAACGATTCTGGCCACAAATTGATCGACAATCGTTTTGCAGAGGATATGTTTGAGTAGTTGTTCAATCTCTATGAAGGTGGCGCTGTTCTGTTTCCGGTTTTGAGAAACATTACACGTCGTGCAGCAAATTATTGTTGGAACAGATCTGCAGCACAATTTAGGGGAAAAGTAAGATAATTCCCAGGTCTTTTCATGCTATTTATCACTGTAATATGGTAAAACAGAATTTTGACAATTAATAAAGTGGAAAAAATCTGATTTTTTTGTTTGCTTAGACGGTTTTCTCTGTTTCTGAAAATGGAAAACCATGGTCTCTACAACAGCAGTGATGAGACATACGAGCAGTGCAATATATATCGTAGGCAGCGTTAGCAAAAATATCTGTTCAGATTGATTTGAGCAGCTACAGCCCTGTCTAATATCAGTGGCTATAGCTTCTGAAAATTCAAGAGTTCTATTTTTCATATCGTTTCTCGTTCCAAAATTGTATTTCATGTTTTAAGGACCTAAATACTGTGCAGATTTACGGTTGTTAATGCCATTTCTGCGAGTGTAAAGTAACCCTGAAGTTTTTATGTCATGTGGAAATCTGTTTAATATTCTCATTGAGTACTAGCACACGTTAGAAAAGATTTTATTTCAAGTTATATTGAGTGCAGATTGGGCGAGTCGTAAATGGTCAACATTAAGCAAGGTAAAAAAATGAAGCCACCAAAATAACATCTGTGAACTCCATTCCAACTGCAGTGTAACCATAGAAATAGGAGAGTTAACTTTTTCATGACTGGTTTGTTGTCGTGAAAGTTAGTTTAGGTATTCTGCAAGTAAGTAATTGGATGTCTACTAATTAAACTGAAAGCAAAGTACATGGTTTGATTGTCCTGCAGGGAGTTGCGTATGATTGATTATAGTTTTTGTTGGCGAGCAATTTGTGGGGTGCTGTCATCTCCCAGGTGTCGTCTCCTGTCAGTCTAGTGTTACTAAAGTGTCTTGCTTATTTGCTTATTTTGACAACTGCAACTATCAATTCATCAGGAGCATTGCTGATTATTCCTGTGTAATATATTAGTGTACAACAGTACACAGTTTTAAACTAGGAACACACATCATTCATGAAGCTTAACAACAGAGACCTCATTGAGTGAGTGAGTGAGTTGAGTCTTTACGATTACTGAACAATCTAAATTCAACTCAGTTTTGAGTGGAAAATACCACCTTAACAGTATCATTGGAAACACGGGTTGGTTTGTTAGTTCATTGAATATACATCAAAAGTAATAAAATTGCATTGAAGGGTATAACACACCCTTAGAAATCGCTTCACATTACGTCCATGTTTTCATTATTCCTTTTCATACATCCACTTCCAGTGCGGAGGTCACAGAAGCGGCAGTTACGCTAGAAGTGTGTAGCACCATTTTTAATGCTGCTTGTTTCATTCATTAAAAAGTAAAAGACTGTTTCATGACCAGATCACATTTTATGTACAAAAATAATAATTTTTGTTGTGTTGAGTTTTAAGAAGTTCTACTGTCGTGAAGATATGGACATTTATGGCACCTGGTGTAGCGATTGTACATTTAACTTTTGTGTTAGAATAACTGTCAACCACCTTTCAAAAGAAAACTAATTTAATTAAATGGAAACAAGTGAGTTAGTGAAAGGGAAAACTGTCTCCTAACATTTATTCATTATACTGTAATGTAGTGTTGGTACAAGACAGGGTTTTTGCGTCATCTGATGACATTGCGTACGCTTCCTTGGATGACGTTTGGGTAAAACGTACAAAATGAAAGGGAAAGGAACAAAAGCAATCACTTTAATTTCTGGGATATGTTCCAGTGTTTTCCATTGATAAAAGTACTTTCTGATTTGCATCATTTTTGTCTGGTGTTCTATTTTGGTGTATTGATTTCTGTACCTTTTTCACTAGCATTGGGCCCCAAAAAAATTTTATGCAAAATTTTTTATAAATGGGTTTACAGAAAACCAGTTTTAGTAAGTGTAGGAGAAGCACGTGTAGTATACACACTGAAGTAATATTTTGAAATCTAATTATGTGACATATACACAACCAAGTGTGATATGAAACTGTTGTACATTGTGCACTGAGCTGCTATGGCTAGAAAGGCTTGGGAAAAGTTGGTGTCAGTTTTAGTGACTCCTTCACTGAATGTGTATGCAAATAAGTCACCCGACCTGTGACCACCAACTGGTTTCACCCTTCTGTGCTGAGAAACATTAAGCATAGTACGTGCGTCAGTAATGTTAAGTAGTGAGAAAATAACCACAATATAGAAAGTGAGTTAAAAGCTGGCTGTTGGCGTGTTAGCTTGCAATTTATCTGAGTCTTCACAGATTACACATGACACAGTAACTTCAGTTTGATGAACTGTTGATATTTTTACTTACTGCTGCGTTATATTGCACCTTGTTGCTCAGTCATATCATTGTTAAGCTTTGTGAAATTATGTGATTTTAGAATACTCCAGTGCTTGGCTGGGATTACATCAAGCTTGATGCTCTATACACCCTATTCACTCTCTCCATTTTAAAAGTGAGCCTCTTTTTAGGTTTTAACAACAAAGCATTTTGCGCTTAAATACAATGCTAAGCGCAATTTATTTTGCATACCTCGTTATATTCATGTCTCAAATGTATTGTTTTTTAAACCTAATAAGAGGCTCACTTCTAACATGGCGATTGTGTGAATCAAGCTTATTCACTAGATACTTAATGTTAAAGGTGTTTTTTTCAATAAGTGCACCGTATTTGTTGTTATTCAGCATATATTTTAATTAAAATGTGCAACCTTTACGCTGATTAAGCACAACTTAGGGCCTGTGATCGCCAAAGTTTGCTCCATACCCAAGTTGAAAATGAACCAGTCACATTGCATGAAAGTGTTAAAGTTCACTTGAAGCAGTTGTTCAATTTTGGAGTCAAGTCTGGAGTAAAGATTGTTGGTCAGAAGCCTTGATACACTGTAGGTAGTGACACAAGTTGTGTAATCACGTGCTGGTGTCCAGTGAGTAACTTATGTGCAATACAGGCCTGGCATCTTCTCTGTTTAAAATATGTATTACCTACCACGTCTCTTACTTGTTCTACTGTATGTGTGCGCGTGTGTGTGTGTGTGTGTGAGGGAGTGTGTGAATTCAGTTCATCGAGTCCATACTTCTTCATCATCAACCTACAGAATCCTCTGTACTACTGTTTGCAGATACTGGTGGATAGTTTGCAATCCTGTCACAAGGTGTCACTAGTTGATTATAAGCCTTGAAGGTTTTGGCAATATCAAATAGCCAGAGTTATTCCTTGATTTTATCTGGTGTTTGCAATGATTTCCTTGTTTTGATAAGCAAGGGTTTCTTTTTCGCTGATTAAATGCTAGCTATTTCAGGTAATGTTTCTGATATAAGTGCCATAGAGACTTTAGTTAATGGTTTATTTCATGTTTGAGTTCACTTTCACCATGGCAACTGATTGATTGAAGTAAATTTGTTTTTACTATCGTTGCTGTCAGTTGTTGCAGAAACTGTTTTCCTCTGGCATTATGGTTAGATCACTCATGCACAATGCCTTTAATGTTATAGGAGGATATTGTAAGTCCCAGCTGTTTGATTGTTCCTTGATCAGAAGCTTTTCACTTAAATTGGTCCTAATTAATAGATAAACAATTCATATTTCACCCAGAGATACTGTAAGTTAAAGATGCTAAATGAATTGATTTCTAAGGGCCTGTTTTCTATGGAGTACAGTACTAATGAGTAATTATCTGAAGTGCTTAATGGAGCTCTGCTGCTTATGTGGTTCACATGTATTGTTAGGATAGACATCCTATCTGCTGCCTGGTACAAATTCACACCTGCAAGCCTAATTCTGAAGCAAGCACTGCGTTTGAGACTCGACTGTTTAAAAATTGGCCAATCACTTGGCACACGTCACGTGACATGATTGGTCAATCACTTAGCACACGTCACGTGACATGATAGGTTAAATTTGGAGTCACTTCTCCAGAAATGGTTGCTCATGGTAGGACCTTAATCGGACACTAGATGTCTTCTGTAACTCAGTCCTATGTGCTGCTTGTTGAATACCCATCATCAAATAAATAATAAATGTGGCCATTACCCCCCCCGCTAAGGTACCAGACGATGAAGTTCATTCGTACTCTCAAACGTATAATGAGTACTGGGTTAACTGAAAATTGTTCTCCTGTCGTACGAATGTTTATCAAAATGATCAGTGTCATTCTTCATGCTATCTTTTATTTATTTACGTGTGTCTATTGAGAGCACGTCGGTTATGCTGCAGTAACAAAGAACACGTTTCATATGATCGTATATCATTGCCGCGACCTTTACCGATAACTTCGGCAATGTTTCGCTCTGACCTTTCCCACTACGTCGAAGTTTCGGTGAGTACCAAAGCTTTGCTTTTAAATCCTACTAGTTTCAGAGAAGTTTCGCTTGCAGGTTAACTACCGAAGTTAACCTTTCCCACTTACCGAAACTTCGGTAAAAGCGACTTTAGCTAGAGGAAAGCATGTATTGTTGTCACTTATGGTTTCATTCATGCTCTATGATTAAATGTTAACAAACATTATGTATGGGAGGAGTTCAATGGCGTGATCTGACATTAGCATTTGGTGTAGGAATGTTGAGGGCATTGAATCTAATTCTAGACTGTCTCGTCATCAGTGAAGAATTTTACCAATTCACGAAATGTCAGTTAGAATTCAAATTGTTGCTCATGACAACTGACACTGTTTAAAGCTGTATATTATCAAATCCAATCATTGTTCCTTTGCATACATGACATTTGTGATTAGTTTATGTTATCAATCTATAGAAAATGAAAGTATGAAAATTGTTAGTGCTGCTTGTTGATATCTCTCTCTTCAGTTTGTACAATCATGAGATCCGTTGGAATTGTAGAGAAGATGTCATTATCATCTTGGTTAGATTTATCCAGGTGGTTTGGATTAATTACTTATCACAAAATCTTACCAGTTTTGGACAAAAATAATTGACAAATTGATCTTTTCTATTTTCTCAAGGCTTATTAAATTGTGAATGTCCATAACTACTTGTCTGATGACTTACTCTTGCTGTTGTTCCCACAATCAATGGTATAAGGACAAAGTGGTGAAGTGTTTCTCATACTTGCCACCAGGGGTCACCAGTAACATTCCTTCATTGTGTTTGTTTATGGTTCAGTTTATTTGTCCAACAGTCTGCTCATATCTCACAGGGTTCATTCAAAGACATTGTGTCTTTGTCTGTACACATGACACCATCTCCCCCAATTCAGTGTTTACTGAGCCAAACAATGTGGTTTGGTTTACAACTGTTAAACCCTGGCTTCCGGAAATTTCAAAAAGATTCCAGTCTGAGTCACAAGTGGAATGCACTCTGTCTAGTGATTCACCACATTGTGTATTATGGTTTTTTAATGGGTCATGCTATACACACTTGACACTGGTTGGATAAATGCATTAGGATTATAATTAAATTTCATTTGCCAACCAACGTGGTCACTCACCGCTTTGGATCATTTGAATAACTGATTAACTGTTTAGTGAATTCAATCAGAGTTTACCTTTAACTAGTTTCCGTTTCCACTGGAGGGATATCTGTGAAAGACTTTGGAGTCTGTGGACAAGTGTTGATTTTCTCGAGATTCGTGGTAGATTTAATGTTGTAACATTAGGTTTTGTGGACAACTTCATTTTCATTGTTTGGGATTGAATTCCCAGAGCACACGCAAGTTGTATCTTGTGTCTGGATTATAATCGCAACGGTGTCCGTGTTGGAGTTAGCCATACAAGGAAGGGGTGAATCAGCATGTCAGCAACATTGCCACGGAGTAGGAAACAACTGGTATTCAAGCCTAAATATGAGGCCCCAAACTACTACAATAGCCCCGGATCGTATACGTTGAAACCAGCATATAAAAAATCAGTAGGTATATTTTGTATATGATAGGTTTATCATCAGTGGTTGTGGTGAAGGTTCAACTTAAATGGGCCCTACTTGATCTTGCAAGATTGACAACAGATCATACGCCCATTGGACTAATCTAGTGATCCTACTGGCCCTCGAAAATGACAGAAATTTTATAATGTAATGATTGAGACGGAAAGAAATTTGGTTTCTAGGAAATTACTCGCACTACTGACTAATGGTGCTGTGGAAACTTCCTATATTCTTGCTAAATATCTTAACCCATCATTCCTGAGTACAAAATTTAGAAATCAAATTGTTAGTGTGTGGTTGAATGGTGCAACCCGGGGGAAGGGGGTGTCACTCATCGACAAGGTGACCTGCTCAGTTAAACAAAAAATTGTGGTTAGGTTAGGTAATATTTTTTCATTGAGTTTTGCTTGACCCGTGCAGAGTCCCCCATTAATTTCCATTTTCCCCTGCAAAGTCACATTGGAGTGGCCAGAGCTTTCTACCTACCTGCAATGGGTATTGCTATTGGTTCTCATTGTGTGAAGTCTAATAATTAGTCCGAAAACAATCTTAAACATTCGGGAAATCACAAAATTGAACCTTGGTTCAATTGCTGCGAAATCTGCACAGGAATGGTCGAATTGAATCAAGTTCCTGAAGCGCGGCGCGCTCTTATGACTTGAGTTGTATATTGTGTTGTTGATGTAAAACACCTGTTCTGTACAATGCTGAGATTAAAGATAGCAAACCAAGCAAAATGGGATGGATCGGAGATGAATCGACCAATTGGGGTGGGGCAGGAAAATTCACCTGCAAAACGTGACACCAGCAGGAGGTAATCTCTCAACATTCTTGGGTATGCAGATGCTATACTTATGTCTGCTAGTAAGTAGTGTCCCCCCTTACAGGGGGGAGGTGCGGTAGATGTATTGCTATGCTGCAGTTTCCAAGCTTGAAATCAACAGGTTCTAGAAGAAGAGTTGTTGTTTCATTTGATAAATATGGCAGTGATTTCTCCCCAAGGTTATTTGTGGATGCACTTCTCGGTTGTCAAAAGACAAGCAATGTCGAAATGCTTCATCTTTTTGAGTTCTGCACCTAGGTTCCTTCAGACATTGTTCTGAAAATTTTGGGCACACCCAACAAAGTTTGAAGCCACTGAAAAATGAAAAAGGACAATTATGGCAAATAGTTTAGTCCAAAATCAATGAGATTTTACTTCGGATGACCTGCTACTGGGCAATATATGTCTTGTGAAAATTGTTTATGTGGATTTGATTGATGTTTATGTGGTTCACAAATATGAGATAACCCTTTGAATTGTGTTGGTCAGCTTAAAGTTATTCAACCAAGGCCTGGACACACTTATAAGAATGTGGTTGTGGTTTTATGTCCAGTTACATAATGGTGTGATTTTCAATTACTGTGGGTGTTTATTCATCATATGATGACACAGTTTGTCATGTGTATGATGTATGATTTGTATTGTCATGGGATGCTCATAATGTACTCTCCTTCCTTATTAAGTTAGGAAAGACAACTCAGTGTATAACAACCTGTTATACAGGGGGTGTCCTTCCTAATAAAGTGACATCACACACTGCACTGTGCCTTGTTATACAGGGGTGTCCTAGTACAGTCACAACATACTCCGTTCCTACACTGCCATGTCATACAGCTATACTGTCTTGATTTGCAAAGTTCAAAATTGAATTGAATGAAACGCGCCAGGCAAATTATTTTAATCATGAATAAATTGGAGGTTATAATTACTGTAAGGTTCCTATGAATTTCTTGATTTCTGATTGTGATGTTTCCATTTTGTCAGTGTGTTCATGTGCCCTCTTCAGTTCTCGTGGAAGTTCAAAGGAATGAAAAAAATAATCAAAATTGCCATTTGAAAGAAATAAGTAATGCCATGCATGAGAGAGCCTGGAATTGGATTTTAGAATGCCAATAGCTTTTCAATTTAACTCGCTTAATCATGTTCTTTATAGTTTTGTGCCTTCAGAAGGGTTAAATGTCTATCTGAAAGGAGCGGGACATGTTCAGATACGTTTATATTGATTATAGACGTTTCTCATTGATCCTTTGTTTTAACAACATGATACCTTGATACCTTGAAAGTCTTATTATTGTGTTACCTGCTGATCATGAGATAGCGTATTTGTGGTATCATTACTGTACAACTGTTGTGCATGTCTATGTTGATGATGGCATGGCAGTTTTCACATTGGACATTTGCTGCTTTAACAAAATGAATTGAACTGGTCTAGCACCTGTTCTTGTGGATATTAGGTGTGCCAATCTGCTCCTCCACTCCAACTGATGCTGAAAGTCTCCAAGCGAACTATTGAATTGGAATATGGTGACGAAATGTTATGGAAGCCCATAAATTGACACGAGGGATAAGAAACGCTCATTTTTATGATGCACTTGTTGAATGGACCAAGCTTGTTAGCTGTAAATCTGTTGTGTGGATTTGGGTGCAGAAATGTTTACCAACTCTTCCTGGACTCCTAGCTATGAATTGATAGACGCAGTAATAGCTTGTCGGAATTCGGCAATGGGCAAATGACATGGACAAATGACTGATAATCACGGCAATACTGGTACACTAAGTGGCGTGGTGCGCATAACATTCGGCCACTTAGTTGCATTGAGCACTAGAGATTCCAATGTTTAATATTCTTGTATTCATTTCATCAAAATTGGATTTCGTAATTTGTTTCCTAAATATTGAAACGCGTTGAGTTTCTATCTGCATGATTCTCTATCGTCCTGGTCAACACTTCTTGTGTTTTTATTCCTGTCTGATCTATTCATAATCGCTGCTATTATACAAAGTCTTGTTGAAAATTCCTAACATTATCCTAGTGCTGAGGTTTGAACTGTAAACAAAATATTTTCCATATCCATTGATGGGCGTGCCAAGTTCAGGGGATCTTGTTTTTCTTGGTTTTGTCCAAGTGACCATTTGTTAAAGATCAACTTGTGTCGGCAAAAGGGCGTACTGAACCTGGAGTTGTGGCCTGTTCAGTCATTGCAATGTTAGGAACACTGACAGCCTGGATAGGATGTCATCAAGCATCTCTTACTTGAACTGTCTGCACTGGACCAGTGTCCATGTCAAATGTGACAGTCTATTAAGTATTGGAAACCTGTTTGAGCAATTCATACCTGTATGGAGTTCACTGTGTTGCTTGTTTGAAAGCACACCGCTTTTTGTTTAAGGTTTGACTGGAATAGTCTAGGTCTTCTGGCATTTGCTTTGTTTTTTGTTTGGCACAGTTAAATATGGTGCAGGAGTTGGTGATGGTGGATTTTGACACTAGTTTGTCAAGGAGTGATCAGAGCAGTATACCAGGCATTGGTGTGATGAGGCAGAGATCAATCAGCACTGTGGACAAGATAAGTAAAGATATTGGCTTAGTGAAGCCTGCTGTGTTGACCAGAAGTGAGGGGAGCGTGAGCGTTTTAGGATCTTCCTTGGACAGAAAAGGAAGCAGACGATTCAGAGAAATATCCATCCCGCCACGGAGTGATTTAGCTGCTTTGGAGAAAAGGAAAGGAAATTTAAAGGGGAAAGCTGGAACTGATGGAGAGGAGACTGGCCTGCTTAAACCCAGTGAAGAATTAGAGCTTAGAGAAGTCAAGAATGGTAATTCAGCTAACAATAGCTGTGTTAACAATAGTGTGTTTTATAGGCTTTACCCAGAGGTGGACAAAAGAGGTGGTTGCTTGAATGGGGCCAGTGACTGTAGAACTCACATAGACTATAATACTGCTGTAGTGGAAGTTGATGCGAGTCGCAACCGTGCACACAAGGAGTCTGTCTCCATTTCCAGTCCACCAGGGTACAGTGTTAGAGACAAGGGTTGGTGTGTGGCTGTGGGAGCATTTGAACAGACGTTGGCCTATAGTGAAGTGTTGAGTGGACAGGAGATGGAGCTGATGTCACCTCCCCGCCAACCTGCGCGAGTATCTAGCAGGAGTGTGGGGCGTCGCAAGGTTAGTCGTTCACAGAGTGGTTCTGGCGTCATCGTGGAGGTGGCGCCGGATGAGAATGCTGACTTGGCAGCTTGTGACATGTACAGTCGGAAGATCGAGCGTCAGGCTAGCATCAGCCAATGGGAGAAGAAAGAAGCGCGCCGTAACGCAGAGGACAAGATCTATTATAAACCACATGTTGGCTCACCTACCACTCCGCCATATAGGAGAATCACTGGTCATGTCACATTTGGCCTTCCACCAAAAGATGAAGACAGTTGGGAAACTGTGTCGGAGCCCGTAGTCGAGTCATATATCCCAAAGTTGTATCAAGGTGTTGGTCACAATGCTGACATGTATGCTCGTAAAATTAAGAGTCCAATTGTATCTGCAGACGCTACAGATAGATATCCTGTGACCTCTCAAACGTTACCACGGAGGTTGTCCAGTAATCGTATGGTCAGTGCGGAGGCTTGGGACAGCTCTTCATTACTAAGCACACAGAGTGATGCCTATTGCTATCAACCTATGTCACGTAACTCACAGAAACTGTCTTACAGCTCTACGTCCTACACACCTACTTATGAAGGAACCTTTAATTATGATGAGGTATTTGTGACAAGTCCGAGTCAAGACGGGAAATCTTCACGTAGTCCAAAGCATGTTGTTTTTGTTGACAATGCTAAGCAGTCAAAAGCACTAAGGAGAAGATGGAGTGAACGGATTGAGCGGAAAAACAGTGCCGATTTGTTGAGCCGTTGTCGCAGCATGGCGCAGTACGTACCTGCCCGGTCCTTGCGGAGACGACGCACAGTCAGTGAGCACACGCCCAGACGAAGTACTGCTCGCTTCTCAACTGTTGGACGAAAAGTAGGTGGTTATTGTTATGCTTGTATTTCTTGAGGGTCTGCAAGATTGATTGTTTTGGGAAGTTTGTTTAATTTGTAGCGTTTGTGTGTATGTTCTGTCACTTTCTGTCCTGTCCATGGAATGAGAAATTCTGAGAAACCTGCATTGTGCGTTAATGGTCACGTGCGAAATATTCCGTGTTCATTGAATATAGAGGGATGGAGCTGTGGGCATTTGAGGTCTACATAAAATCACAGTCTTAATGAAGTTGCTGGTCTTTTCCATTACATGACTTCAATACATTGCTTCAGTTTGCGCTGAGGTTACTAAACTATAAGTGGGTTTTTCAAAATCAACCATTGCTGTTGCACATTTTAGAACGGGAATTGCTTTATGAATACACTAAAAACCTTATTTTGGTTGGGGTTTGTTGTTTCATTTTCATCCATTCAAAAATGTCTTCATTTGAGTTGCATTCCATTAGTGGCTGTGGTTGTGTAGGTTTCCTTTCATTTTGGATCTCTCCTACATACTGTTCAAAATCCAAACCAACTTCTAGTTGGCACTACATGAGTAACTCCGTTAGTGACTGGAGCTACTTTTTATAAACATGCATTGGATTTCTGTACTGGTAGCCCCACCTGTTGGTCCCAGATTCTGTTGTCAGAGCAATTTGACGTGATCTTATCTGCTCCCTCAGCTAGTATCTCGACTATTTAATCTATTTCGCCTGTTTTCCCCACTTATAATCAAAAGACCTATTTTGAGTTTGTGTTGCTTGGCTGTGTGAACATGATCAAAATGTTAATTATTCTGCTGGCCCTTAGTATGATAAGAATCTTCTACAGATTAGTAAATGTGCCATTATAGGTTTTACCTTTTAACCCAGTCAATTCCAACTTTTATACTTGCAAAGTTTTCTCTAATAACAAATTTGGGTGTCGCAAAAGCTCTCAATTAGCTCGGCCATTGTGCGAGCCGAATTTTGATTCTGTTTCCAACAGCTTGGCAAAGGTGACTTTTCTAAGGCGAGAATGTAGCTTTTGTGATGGAACTTTGGACAAGTGTTGTTTGACCAGCATAAAAATGTTGGGGACGCGTGTGCCATTATGCTGGGGCATAGCTGCATTGTTAGTGCCTAACACGGTCAAGATGAATGTGTCAATTGTTTCGTAAAATATCCAAAATTTCAAGTCCTGTGAAAGAAATGTTTTGAAGGAGCTTGTTCATTTAATACATTTTAGTGTAGGCGACTTGTGCAGTTCAAATTGCATATCTTAGTGAGCAAATATACACCATAATTTCCTCTTAGTTTGGTTGAATTCACATGTTAGGAAGTAATGGGGTGGTTAATGTAGAAATAAATTGTACAGGGGTTGCTGTCATTTACTATTGTCAGCGATGTAAAAATCTAGCACTTACATTAGATACATGGCCAATGGCAAGGAGCAAATCTGCTATTGTATTGAATCATAACAGCAGTGTTGTAAATTTCATAACCAGGATTCAGGGTTAAGTGGGCATGAATTTTACAATGGCTGTGTTGTTAACATTAAATTGTGGCAACATTTGTGTAAACCTATTCCAGATTTATAGTCTCAGTTTATTAAGGAAAGATTTACAAGCTCTGTCAGGCTGGATTTAGTTTTTATCATAACATTTGAAGGGTGGGGTGTCACAACGAAATGACGGTTTAATTTTTAGATTATTCTATTTGGTTTGTGTCGCTGCATTGTGCCAGGCCAGCCGAGTGTTTAGACAGCTAGACGGCTATTGTGCCCTTCAAACGCTTATTGAATCGCACAGAAATGGCTGCCACAGCCAGCCATTTGCATATGAATAGCGCCAATTTAGTGTAGTGTGCATTTTCATTCAGTCGTATGTGTGCGTTTAAATCAATGTCAAACCTCACGACGAGGAAGGCTTTCCTCCAACGAAATGGCTTGTAGGTGTTGATCATCCAACTTCATCACTGAAAACCGGTTTGGATTCTTAGTGTCTCTTGTTTTATTTGGAGTCGTCACACTTGGTTGCCTGTACTGGATCCTTGAAGATATCCTTATTGGTTGTTTACGTAGCCAGTGGCTTTAAATGACGTGTTGTGGCAATACCTGCAATATTGGTGTGCAATGCTTGAAAGGAATGTCGCACTTTCTTGGTGACTTTTTGTAACTCTATTGTTCCTCAAGTGCTGATTTTCAACCAAAGAATTGTTTCCCACCCGTCCTGCCGTGGTGTAGGTGTGCAGTCATTTTTTATAGTGGAAAGTTCACTAATCTCTTTAACTGCTGCTGTCAACAGCCCTAAGACAGGCTTGTGTTTGGGAAACTATTCAAGCAAGGATAAGCCCTGTTGAGGACAAGACACTTTGACAAGTTGTGTATTGTGTACAGCTGAGTTGGAAGTGTTTTGAACATCATAGAGTTGTGGTTAGGTAGTATATCTGTAGATTGTTTATCTACTGCTAGGTAAGTCTACTGTGTTATAGTATGTGAGTTTCTAAGATAATTCTTAAGGGTTATTTAGTTGTCAAGAAAATCTATGCATTAATAGGTCAACTTTTGTAAATACCTTACTTCACAGAAGTGTCTTTATGCGCAATTTTCCGTTTCTCTGACTTCCATAAAAGTTCATCATTGTAGTAATTTCATATTGGTAGCTAGAGAAGGTGATAAACTGTCATTGCTATTTTACATTGAACGTAATGTGAGCAGTGCACAAGGAGCCTAATAAGCACTCTACTCCCTTTGTGCAATCCTAATTTGTCAACACCTGTAATTTCACCTAATTTTGAACCTCAAAGGGTCCTCTGGAATACAGCAATGTCAACACGAATAGATCGAATAGATCGCCTTAGGTATTCCCCACTGATCCTGAGACTTTTTGGTGAAAAGTCAACCACACTTTAAACAGCAGGATACCAAAGTTGTATTAGCTCCCCTGAGGCATCAGACAGATCTTTGTTTGCTTAGACAGTTGTGTAGTGGCTTTAAAGGTCATTATGTTGCCTGATGATGAGCAGGATGGGCCAGTAAAATTTAATTCAATTTGTATCAAACTAAAATAAAAATTAGGGAGTCTAATCTGAGCTGAAATGTGTTTTGGTGGGAGACATTAAGATCAAGTCATTAGTGAAGTGCATGAGGTGCATGAGGTGCATGTCTTGGTCTGCAGTATCTAAACTAAAGTGATGAGACTGGAGCTGGTAGAGGTGTTGCCTTTGAATCTGTAGTGAGGATCACATCCACACATGCGCATTGTTTCTTCCAAACCTCTTTGCCTGACTGACTTATTTTGATTTTTAAACAAAGCTACCTGTAATTAGATTTATTTGACTTGTAAAAAGGTTGTTGCCTCACTTGTATATGCGAACAAGTTGTGTAACTCTGACTCTGTTGTACAAAAATGAGATGAGAAAATAGTGTTTCTATTTTGAGAACATCCAGTTGTTGTAATGTGTGTTTTCTCACTTGCTCAACATTGCCTGTCATCCACATCTACTGTATGGCTTGTTTGACAACAGTGCCTGTATCAATTTACATGGCTGTCCCTTTCTTTTTCTGTCTCGATCCTTTGATAGAAAGCACTTTTCTTTGGCTTTATTTGAAAGTTGTCCAGCTCTTATTTGCCGAAGATGTGTGCTAACTTGACTGTGTGGTGGCCTTGTTTAGTGTGCTCTGTTAGCCAACTGACTATAAACACATGCTAGGCTTCTTAGTTGGAATCAATTTGTGAATGCATTGTTTAAATGTTTAACTGTAAAGTTGTGTTTAGTATTTGAAATTTTGAATGTACAAAAATTTAGCCATTTGAAGTATCACATGTAAAATTAGTCTCACCAATTTCGGACCAAAATTAGTGCCAAAATTAGTCTTTTATTTTTGAAGGTTTCGAAGGTTGTTCTGAATCCCTACAGTGCCTCAGAATTACTGGTGTAGATCTCAAAAATTATTATTTATTTGTGGCTGCTTGAAAAAATGACTTGTTTGCCATATCGAGGTACTTCTATGTAACAAGGCAATGAAACAAAAATCTATATAACGTTTGTGTTCTTTAATAAAATGGAGCTCTCTCAAATATGAAACATTTTAATTAAACGCGGACTAGAACAGTGGAGTTCATCCAATATCTTCCATTTTTGTTTGGTGCCATTTGAGTGCCTAATTAATTATGGAGGGCCAAACTCGTTGGAAATATATGTTACAGTATAGGGATGACCTGTGTTTGTAGAAAGTCCAATCTATTCTCTCACGCCTGTGATAAGACTTGTGTAATACCTGTCTGCTTGGATACACAAGAATCCTTGCCCTAGTGTTTGGCTGGGGGGCCTTATCTATGTTGCAGTCTCAGTTAAGGGTAATTTTGAACTGCATGTGGTTATCTCATGCTCTTTTCTTATTAATTGCTGTTTAACCAGGTTGTTTAACCAAGGGGGCTTTTAAAATAGTTGGTGGATATTTACAAGCCAGTTTGTGCTGTGAAACTGTCCCAGTCATTAAAAGTCTCATAAGCGGTTAGCCTGTGTTTGTCACCTTCATTGGTTGGCGGTAGGATCAACATTTGGTAACTGTATTTTTGTTTTTTGCCTGACCCAGGTATGTACTATGCATTGTAAATTCTACTGGCTAGTGATATGATTATAAGATACAGGTTTGCTACATTTGTATAGCAGTGATTAGATATTTATAGCCTTTAATTGATTGTTGGCAACTTTATGGTGAACAGTTGAGTTAATGGAATGGGTAAACCTGCCGTGTTTCTTTTTCTGGTAACTTGTGGTTTTTCATTTAATGCTTCACTCCACTGCAAGTGTACAGTTTCTGTATCAGAGGGTGTGTTCAACTTGTTAGCAGTGTACAACTGTGTTGAGGAAGGACTCTCTTAGAACAATTAAGTACTGCCTTAAAGTCTTCTTAATATTATAGATATTTTTAATCTATTAGAACTGGCATTTTAAAAACACGAAATGAGGCATTCAGCTTTAATCTTCGATTCCGACTATACAAGCTACCTGGAAAAATCGTGGTTGCGTTAATCTGAACTGTTTACCAATCTTGTTCGCTGATTGTTGTCACCAGTGAGTTTTATAATGCATTAGCCTGTATTTCCTTTCTCTGGACTACAATGTTTTCATAAAACTTGAGTGAAAGCCTGTCGTTAGCGCATTTATTGAATGTAGGTATAACATTATGAATGCACCGTTGTGTTGCTGTGTTTGTGTTATACTGCATTTCATGAGTAGTTGGCATGCTGGTCTCAAATTCTTATTCTGGGGTTTAGTTTTATTATTAAAGTGTTGGGTATGGCATTAGCCAGTGCTCTTGTATGTTTTGTGTTTCATTTGGTGGTCAGTATGTAGGCCTCATAGTGGGGGAAGCTGGCCTTTTGAAACATTGAGAAAACCAATATTTATGGTAGTCTTACTTTAAATTTTTACTGAAGTAATATTTATGTCGTGCAGTCTGTAACATTATGCTTCATTAGTCCTAGAAGCACACGTTTTTAACCCTTATTAAATGGTTAGAAGACATAAGAAACTAAGCAGTACTTATCCTATAACCAATATGCAGTTCCCAGTCGAAGAAAGTTGAAATAAACAAGCTACTCTGGGTTCTGACTCGAAGAACGCACCGCCATTTTGAACTAACTGCGGAATTGGAAGTAAAATTCATTCAGGAACTCTGGCTTAAGAACGCTGACTTAGCGACTGTAACAGTGTATTTTACCAGCCTGCAAACAGGGATAAAATAATCGATAGCGGACCTTATCTTTAATAAAACCAAATTAGAGACCATTTGTATTGAAATTGTTGACAAAATGTGGCTAAAAATTTTGACTGAGATTATTTTGCCGGACTGGATCTGCAGTCGATGACCAGGTGCAAATCGAGACCAGCACTGGCGAAAGGCGAAGGCTGCCGTCTCGGCTGTTTTATCGAAATAAATGGTTCAAATCGTAAATGCCGTATACACACAAAGATAGTTTCAGACACTTGCATAAAATTATGGACTAGTCACAGTGTTGTGCCAACGATTGAATAACAAGGCCCGTGACTAAGGCAACTAGGCTAAGTATGTTTTACTGGGTGTAATTAACAAACACACAAATTATAACTACTGTAATGGTTATGCAAGTTTTACCGTAGGTTACTGTCACTTCAAAAATTGAGCGCTTTTGTTAACGGATTTACTTCCCATTCTATAACTGTGGTACCTTGCGATTGAAAAGCTCATTGGATTACATGGTCCACATTTAATATGTGACAACGTCTTGAGGAGGCTTGTGGGCACTTGCCAAACTTGTCCTAACCCCCTTCTCACTATCTCACTAGTCCTTTTGACTACATATTTCTATGTGTGGCTCCGCTTTTGTCATATTTACTGTTGTTAACCACTTATCGTTTACTATTTTATGAAATCTAATAACTTGTTTTATTGAGTCTAATGACCAATCTATTTTACCCAGTTTTGTGTAGTATTTCCTGTTAGGCCAACGATGGACAGGCACTCAATAGTTGCTAGAGTGACGCTTGCGTGATTTATGATTCGCAGATTATGTTGTCAGCTGTGAAAAATAAAATGCCAGAGTTATTAAATGCCCTTTAGACACATTATCAGAGTTTTTTTCGTAGTCTATAAAGCCAAGGCAGTTTGAGCAAGACTGTGTTGCATAGCTCAAGTGTGGTGTATAAAGTAGTGAACAAACTGCAGTCCTGCAGCAGTCGTACAGCTATGCTTGCTATTACAAATTGCCGTCCTGCAGCAGTCATATAGCTATACTTGCTATTACAAACTGCTGTCCTGCAGCAGCCGTACAGCTATGCTTACTATTACAAACTGCTGTCCTGCAGCAGTCGTACAACTGTGCTTGCTATTACAAACTGCTGTCCTGCATCAGTCGTACAGCTATGCTTGCCATTACAAACTGCTGTCCTGCAGCAGTTGTACAGTTATGCTTGCCATTACAAACTGCTGTCCTGCAGCAGTTGTACAGCTACGCTTGCTATTACAAATTTCAACCCATCCTCATGCTGTAGTAAAATAGTTGAATTTGATATTTAAGACCTTTGGGTGCTTCTTGTTTGCCTCCCCTTCTTCATTTTGTAGCTCTACAAGTTTTACTAAAAGACTAATAAAAACTGGTGGCTTTCTATTTTTGGGATGTAGCTTATTGGTAATGTGTAACTTTTTGAGTATTCCACATGTTCCCAGTTGGAGGTGTGCCAAACGAATATAGTGTTTTTCATTGCCACTTACCAAGACTCACCTTTCTTGTAACCTGTCTGCTTCTTACATTGCTCTATTTCATGTCTAAGTGTTAATATTTTTAATATCATTTTGGATCATATTTAAGATACTACATCATACTTAAGATTAGAAGTAAAACCATACCTCTATGTGGTTTGATAGGTACACTGACTTTATAAAATGAAACTTTCCCCCAGAGAATGGCCTGTATAAAAAGTTTACAAAACATTGCAATATTTGCGCGATTAATTTTGAACAATAAATCATTTGATAATTAGTTATCCTCATAGCAATAACTTGGATCTGTATAATGTACATTACATAGGATGGAGTAATTACTCTCCAAATAATTCAGGGATTAACTAGTTTATGATTGTCTAGTTATAAGGTAATTTTGTGTTAATTTTCTATTTGGCTTAACTTTCTATTTTGTTAATAATTGTGACTAGGGAGTAACTGCTCTTGCCTCACCATAAAATAGTAACAGAATATGTGTTTAGCTGTCCTCAATGTGGTACAAAGCCCTGGTGAGATTAGTCTTAAATCATTGACCAACTAGAAGTTGTATTCAGGCACCTTTCCAATGAGAAGTGAATGTAACTCGAAATAACAACTTGAGGAATTTGTTAGTTATGAATTCACGCTCAGTATAATGGTCAACATTACCTTGACAATTGGCCGAAAAACTTTAATGTTGTTATTGCTGCCTGGGTGAGAGCTTGTTTTGAGCAGCGTGTATTAGAAATAACTAGTTTCAATATCCTTGTATTTAGAGCCTTACTCCTATGTACCAAATACAGAGTACTTCTCTAACTGAACTTACTTTGAATTAGAATGATTGTGTCGTGATGTAACTGATTGCAAAGGATTTTCTACTTGGGCCTGAAAAAATAGACACAGAAATTCTATGTCTTAGTAAACTATATGTTGGGTCATAGTTTCTCTTGCTAAAAGCCAAGCTGTGAGCTACGCTGACCAACCTTTTGTTGCAATTTTGTGATGCAAAATGGAATGATCATCTCATCAATAGCTTTTTCTTCACAAATATTCCTGGCAGGGAGCAATAACCCTTACTGATATGGCCATCCTGTTATACTCTGGGTTTTTAATAATTCACCTATTGGTATTTGGCTTTTGTTTTGGTTGAATGGCCTGTCCATGATGTAATGTGATTGTTATTTTGGCAACCTGACACTATTCTCAGTCTGTGTTTGTCTAGACATTTGGGTGTCAAATTACTGTCAATTTCCACAAGTTGCATTTGGTTGCTAGGCATCAACTATTTGTGTAAATATATGACAGTTTCAAATTGATTTTTGGATTGCTGTGTAAAGTTTTCATTCAAACTCAAGTAGTGTTTAAAAGCATGCATAGAAATTGATTTGAAATATACCTGGAGTGCTTCATTCCATGATATTAAATGTGAAGTTGATGGCAGATTGGATTGATCATTTTCTGAATATTAATTAGTTTAACTATGTTGAATGATTTTATGTGTAATTTTATGTGTAATTTTATGTGTAATTTTATGTGTAATTACAGCTTCTTTGCATCTTCCATCCACTCATGATTTTTTGGGCACACCAGAAAAAACTCTGAAAATTTTTGTGAATTCATGAAAATATATCCGCTGTTCAACAGTCCTCTTGTTAACTTTTTGCTTAAATACAAGCTTGAGAATTGTTGGAATAAAAATAAGTTCTGGCTGCCCTTCATTTCCTTCCATTCTCATTCATTTCTCATGACACCTACACTCACTCCATCTTGTCAAAACATTCTTTCACTGTTGAAAAATAATACACTGGGTAGCATATGAACACTCCCAAACATGTCAAAAAATTGAGAAATGTGAAATGCATAGTACTATATGCATTTTTAATGAAAACTGTTCTGAATGTTGACTTTCTTATGTTAAGATATGTTAATTATAACTTATTATTCATGGCACCCAGTGTGTTAATTTTCATTTACCACCTCATGATTGTGTGACTGGCGTTGACCACTGTTGTGTGTTTGCATGACCTGCTTCTTATTCCAAATGCTTTACCAGTTGTAGATCTGTGACTGATGTCATTCTTCGACTCTTTTCCAGGGCGAGCATCAGAAGGATCGTGGTATTTATGTCAAATCTGTTGTACCAGGGGGAGCTGCTGCTTTAGTAAGTATGCTAGCCCATCTTACAGTCAAGCTAAAGGTTATGGCTAAAATTTCTAAACTTGCACTTAAAGAGTAGCTGTAAACTAAATACTTGACACCAGCCATTTTACTGTAAAAGTCCCATTTTATAGTAGCAAGAAGGAGGCGAGTTATAGTGACTTCTCCCTTGAGAAATGCTAAACCTGTTGTATTCATGAAGTCACCCACTCCTCCCTGTATATCAGTCACTTTAAAATTGACACATATTTGCTATTCATTGTGTGCAAGGTTCTCCTTGCAATCTTGCTGTTTGCGGTGCGTGGGCTAAATTTAAATTGTTAGCAAATAAGGCTTGTACACCAGTCATGTACTTCATTAGTATGCTACCCTGTTGCTTGACAGATCTATTCACCTGAAATCAAATTTAACTTGTGCTGTCAATTTTGACCTGTTCAAAAACAATTCATACAAGTCAGTATGCACTTCAAATGTGCAGAGTACTCCGGGGCAGCTTGGCTTAGCATAGGTAAAGATTCTTTTATTTTAGGCACAACATGGTGACATTGTGCAATTTATGTTTCATTGTTATGAGTACTTTATTTCTCCTAGAACTCAATGCATAGATGATAAATCTTCAGCAGGTGCCCAAGATTATGAATATCTACCAGGATTCAGTCTTACCATTGCCTAGCAACACTCGTTAAAAAGCTGCCTGTGTAGTCAACAAGTTTTTTTGTATGGCTAGTGAGTGCATATGACGTTTTGATGATGATTAATACACGTTAAATATTTGAAGTAGTTCCTCGGGTGTCGGCAGCCCTGTATAGTGTCATTTTGCTGTTTCTGGCTGTTACACAATGCTTGATTGTGGTCATGTTAACCAATGGAGTTGAAACAGGAGCAATAAATGACTTTTTACAAAATACATTTTGACGTATGAGTTACAGAACATGGTCAATGAAAATGCTTTCAAAATATGAATACAAAAGTGACTTATTTTGGGTGTTGCGCTTACTATGTTAAGGATTCATTAATTCAAAATTGATTAATTCTTTATAAAAGTATTGATTACACTTTTCACTTTATGACCAGTAGTTCAGAGATAATTTTAGAGACATGCAAAAATAATCTCACTGACACAATGCGATTGCTTAACTCGGCCCAACTGGCTCATTCAAAAAGGGACAAAAACTAACATGGCCCATAGGTCCTCCTGCAAATATTCCCATAGACTTGAGGCTGTGTGGGTCAATTCACTCACACTTACGTTTTTTAAATGATACCTGGTAGTTGACAGCAAACAACAGTTGAGGTGCTCCATGTGTGACCTTTTGTATTCTGTTTTTGAGGTCATGACCTGTCTGAGTGACACTGTCATTGATTGATTCATCACAACACCTGCAGGCAGGGATTCTTTGTTACCTTGACGTGACCTCTTCTCTATTCCCTCCTATCATGGAATTCTTGATCATAAACCACTATTTATGAATCATTGCAAAAGTTGGACATAAAACATTGTTTTAATGACAGGTGTGTACAAATAGAGCACCAAAATGATGAGGAATCGAATGCGTGGACTAAGATTTTATATAACATATTTATTTATAATAAGTTAAAAGTATGTGAAATGGTGTAATGTTAGAAAATAAAGCTCGCTATTTATTTTCTGTTCTATCTTTTTAAGTAAAATTCAATTCCTCAAAATATATAAAGAGAAAATTTCGCTGCCATGAAATTTGTTCATGGCCGTTTGTCAGCTGTTATTTTGATGGTCAAATTAATATTATAATGAAAGCGCTCTGAGGAGCGAAACTTGGCGAAATTAACCAAAAAAAACACGTTCGAGAGGACGAGAAAAGACAACGACAGAGATGATGACGAAGATGACAGCTATGACGATGATGGTGGCGATAATGGACAACCGTAGTTATGATATCATTCATATAACGAACGTAGAGATCAGAAATCACTAAGAAATAGGCTACAGTCTTGAGCGACACTTGGCGAAATTAATTGAAGAAAAGACGACGTCGGAGATGATGACGAAGATGACGAATATGATGACGAAGATGACGAATATGATGATGGTGGTGGTCATGATGAAGAACATCATAACATTCATATGACGAATTTAGATGTCATAAATCATTAAGAAATAGGCTGCAGTCTAGTTCAATAGAAGCTAAACCAACCTGAATCCAGCAAGAGCGCTCAACAAAGGAGCAGCGTTATCACAAAATCTCAAATAACTCAAAAAGTAGACGTCGTAGAGAAAAATGGAAAGCATCTTCTGAAAGCCCGTTCAAAGCTCTATCTAAATTGATGGTATAGCCTAATTCCGTAAATTTTTCGAAAAAAATGAAATTTTGCGTTTTTTTTTAAGAATTTCAAACTCAAATAACTCGAAAACGGTAAGTCTGAGAAAAAAATTGTTACAGGCCATTTAAAAGATAATACTTCAAAGAATCTACATGCAAAAAATCACGTCTTTTTCTCTTCCCGTTCAAAATCGCACTCCAGACGACTGAAAATGGGTCAACATGCGCCATATCCGCCATCTTGAATGCAACTTCCGGTTTTTTGGCTTTGTATAATAGCATGTTACAAGAAACTACTACCTGTAAAAATTCGAAGGAATTGGTCTTATAATACGCCCTCTAGAGGAGAAAACGTTTTTAGGCCAAAATCGAGGTGCGCATGCGCGATCGCCGATATTTCCGCCATCTTTAACCGGAAGTACACAATTTCGAGTCTACTTGTAGCAAACTTCCGGTCCATTAACTGTGCCGATTCTTAGTCTTTTACGTAAAAAATTGTAGCCTCCAGAAGCATTTGAACCTTTAAATGGAAACAAAATGGCCGCCACAGCCGCCATATTGGATCCGATTTTGACGAAAAACAATAGGCTTCCAGGACTTCCGGAAGTACGTGTTATGTGTAAATTTCGTGATGATCGGACGAAAATTGCGACCTGTATCGTGCGAACAAACAAAAAAAAAAAAAAACAAACTTAGTGTCAGAGCAATATACTTGGCGAAATTTATTTCGCCAAGTAATTATTAGTTGAAATAGTTTAGTCTTGATGAACAGTAATGATACAAGTGTACCTGTAGGTGATAGATGTCTGCTGTGTGTTACATATACATTTATTTGCAGGATGGCCGGTTACAGGCTGGTGATCAACTGTTGGAGGTCGATGGTAAAAACCTGGTGGGCTTGACGCAAGAGAAGTGAGTAGTCAGACAGCTGATAACCTGTTGTTGTGTGAATACCATACTTGTCTGGGTTGACGCCCTGGAAATTCAAAAATCACAGGTTGAGCATTAAACTGAGCGTGAGCACTTCAGAACAACAAATGGAGAAATGAAGGACTGGTGATAACCCAAACAGCTGTTACATACATTTTGGGTGCTAAAATTCTCATGAGTGAGTTCTGACAAAGAAATGGGAAGTGGGTGTGAAGCCAAGAAAGTGCCAATTTTCAAATTGACCCTTCAAACATGACTGTAACTCAGGACGTATACAGACCTAATTATGGTAATGATGGTATTAATTGCTCGGAATGTTGTTAAGCTTTTTTTATTATTATGTGAGATTTTGAGGGGTGGTTACATTCCCTGAGACGGCAATGTAATAGTCAGCGTAGCATTCTTCCTGATGGCTCGCTGTTTGAATCTGAGCCTCTAGGCTTTTATTGCTTTTGGTATTTTTACTGCTGTTCGGATTGTTTCTATGTTTGCTATTACTTTTGCTGTAATTACTATACCAGTAGCGTTGCTGTTACTAGTAAACATTTCCGCCAATGATTTCTATTGTCTATTACTACAATTAGTAGCACTGGGACTAGCACAACTACTGCACCAGCTAAGCATTTCTAGTGTGACCATTACACCAACATGGTGTGACAGTTGAATGTTGTGAATGAATGCAATTTAATCAATGAGATGTAATAAAGTATAAACATTACTACTATAGCCTGCATGTTATGTTCGAGTCCTTTTTACTTGTAGAGCGGCTGAGTTGATGACCAGAACTGGTCACACCGTTTCTCTTAAGGTTGCCAAGCAAGGTGCAATCTATCACGGTCTAGCTACGTTACTCAGTCAGCCGTCTCCTGAGGCTGAGAGGAGAGGTATGTTGACATGTCTTTGCAAAATGGCTATGTTATTGATGGTGTTGTTGTGAAGATGTGTGTGCACATGGGAATTCAAAAAATTTTTATGTAACAGTTTCCGTTTGTATTATAATATTTCCCAAGTGATTTTTCATCTTTTTCACTTTTTATGTGTCCACATTGTCTTGTGTGGGTGTGTATTGGTGTCATCTCTGTCTGAACATCTGGCATCTGCTGCTGTATCTCCTAAACACTTTGTAGGAATTCAGTGAGACTCGACAGATGTGTTACTATGAAACTGACAATTAATGACGAGTATCGGATTGATCTGACTACCACTGCGTGCATTAGTGGCAAATTTATTTGTTTTTCATTTGCTGCTGTATCTTCAGAGTTCCATTTGTCATGAAATTTGCGAATAGGAGATGACGATGTTTTTTCTATTTTCAGACCAATTCAGCGAAGTCATTTTTTTATTCTTTCGTCTGTTTTTTTTTTTTGGCATCTGCCTCTGTATACCCCAATTCGCTCGAAGGATCATTGTGAAAATTGGCAGGTGCAAACCTGATCATAAGACCTTAGCTGACGTCGATTCTCGGATACGTCCGAATACTGCGGAACCTTTTAGTGGCAATTTTGTTTTTTTGCCTCCGTAGGTATATCTCCTCAACCCTTTACTGAATCTTTATGAAATTTGCCATGTGTTTCTATGAAGCTGATGACAGATGAGGATAAGTTTGGAACTTATGTCACTTACGCTGGTTATAACTTTAGCTTGTACGTTTGATTTTGTCTGCAGTGTTCCTTGATGGGTTTTTATGAACTTTGGCAGATATGTTTCTGTTAAGGAGACAACAATATCTTTCCATGTTCTGATGTAATCAACATATTCTGTGCCACTTAGTGGTCAATTTTGTTTTTTCAAGTCTTTTGACATCCGCCTCTCCATCAGCTAAACTGCTCCTAGGATAATTGTGAAAATTGCGTTTCTGATGAGAAGATCACGATTGACATTGATTTTCGGACAGTTCCATCTACTGTAGTGTCCCCTAGTGATGGATTTTGTTGCGTATGCAGCTGTAACTCAACTCTTAGTAGGATCTTCTGAGGTTGGTGTTTGTCTATGAATGTGACAATAGTTCACCATGACTTTTGGATGGATTTACATTTGCCTCTATCTCTAGACTTCCTTAACTTATAGTCATGAAGTTGGACAAATTGGTTTCTGTTATGGAGGCAACAATGCCTTTTCATTCTGGGATGGATTCAGCGTGTTTTGCACCACCTAGTGGTCATTTTTATTGTTTTCAAGTCTGCATCATGTCCTCTGTCTCTGTATCCGCTGAACCACTCAGAGGATCAGATATCTCCCTTCTGACATGAGCATAACTGACATTGACATTTTTTCGCGTCTGTGGCTGTATTTCCTAAACCCGTTGCAGAATCTTTGTGAACTTTGGCAAGTGTATTCCTATGAACCTGACAACAGATGTATGGATCCAACTAATGCTGTGACAATTTGATTTTACAATGCCTCTGTACCTTTGGAGTTAGTGGACAGATTTTTGTGACATTAAGCAAATAGTATTGTTTTAGAAATACATCATTTTTTCTAAATATTGTCTATTGGTAGCTGTGTTACATAACTTGGATATGGCAAAGCATTATTTTGGTTCTGTTTATCATTTATGAAAAAACAAGAAAATAAAATTTCACATGTACGTCATATTCTGTCCTAAGTTTGTGAGATTTTACCATATTGAACAGCCGTAGAAGCATGTCGTGGGTGCATTTCAATGGTTCACGTGATATTCTTTTAAATGCAACGGTGAATGCATGAACGTAACTTGAATCCCTTGCCACTTGTAAAGGGATTTGTTTTTATTGATCTGTTTTCTGAATAAGAGTTTCTATTAAATGCAAAACTCCATTTGCACTGAATGAAACTTTTTGTGTTTTTCCAAACAGCAGAAAGCCGTCGACAACAACAGCAGCAGCAGCAGCAGCAACAACAGCAACAAGGCCCCGGCAGCAATCAGAAAATGCGTCCGAAGAGCGAGGACGTCTCACGGTTTAATGGTTCCAAGGACGGCCCCAGTCCCATGAGGGAATACCCTCCTGGTGGATATCCCCGTGGACCTGGCCCCGTTGAGAAAGCACGACCTTTGAACCAGGGTCCTGATAGTAGGTCTTCGCCAGCTCTTCATAGTAAGTACTTCACCTGGTGACGTTCGTCATCGTAATCATCACAGTCATCCTCGCCCGTCATCACGCTGGAGGTGGGGCTGAGTGACTGAAAAGACGGGCTCTTTTGGGTAGACTGTAGTTTTTGCCCGAGTTTTTAGCCTGCATGTCATCATTAACCTGTTTGTTCACCTCACTCAGTCCCACTTCACAAGTCACACACGTTCCTCCTGTCCTCTATTTGTTCATCCTTGCGTTTCTGTTTTTGTGTAGACCTGCGTGTACTCAAAGCCAGACAGGTCAATCGTCAGCGTAGCAACGATTGCGGTCACAGCATGCGAGATCTGAGGAGTGATGGTTCAGAGTACTCGGACAGTTCCTCGCTAGATAGTTGGCCACTGAGACAGCGCAGTGTTAGTTTGAAAAACATGGACGAGTTAGAACGCAGTGCAGAATTTGATTCACGTCCTTCACGTGCGTTGGGACGAAAGAAAAGTCTGCACGATATGGTGTTGGAGGCTGAGGATCGAGATCTCACAGCTCGGATTGACAATGACATTATCTCTGGTAGGTTCAAATCACCAACTCCTCTTCAGAGAAAACCGTCAACCCCAAGTGACCTCCGACCTCACTTACAAAATGCCAGTGTCAAGGACATAATTGTCGATGCGGAGGAAAGAGATTTGAGAGCTGAGCGGGAAGTTGTCCAGCTTTATTTGAAAAGTTGTGAACTAGCAGACAAGTCACCGAATTCTCAATCAAAAAACCCAAATGGCATCGAAATTTTGAAGAAGAACGGCGATAGGGTCTTACCTGCCCTGTCTCGTAGTTTGAGCCTTAAGGAGGTGGTGAAGGAGGCAGAAGAGAGAGACGCAAGAGCGCGTTCAGCAGGAGAGAGCACTGCCACGCTTCCCCGTGACTTGAGCAGAGTGCACGAACGTAAGCAGAGTGTTAAGGACCTGGTTGTTCAGGGTGAAATACGGGACTACAAGGCTGAAGAGGAGGATAGCGTTGTACAACCGAGACACAACAGCATTGGTTCCATTTCTGAGTTTTCCAGTGTCTTTGCCAAACCCTTTCAGCCAAACGCTGACATCCATCAAGCAGAACTTACATCTGTTGAGGTCTACGATGGTGACAGAGGCTATGAGATCGTCCATGATGTATCAACTGGTATGGAAAGGAAGCGCAGCTTGCAGGACATGGTTATGGACGCAGAGGACCACCACAACATAGTCAAAATTGATGCGGAGATGGTCAATCGTAAGATTAACATGGGCCGTCGTAAGTCTAGTCTGCAGGACCTATTGAAGGATATTGAGACTGACCCGAGCTTCAGTCCAAAGAAGTCAGGTGACTGCAAGAACTACCAAGTAGTCTATGCTGAACCATTCGTAGAAAGAAAGTCAAGTAATCGCAACCTGGCCAGGCTGCTAGACACTCCGTATGAGGACGTCAACAATAACCAAGAAAAGGACGAGATCCAAAAAGCAGACGATGTCCACATGGACATCAGCTCAAATAACCTTGGGACTGTAGGTGAAGTAGAAGATGGCCTAGTTTCTGATGCACCACTCAAACATCCGCAAACATTTGACTTACAAGCATCCCCAGGTTCCCATTATAATGAACTAAACCTTCACGTTGATGACTTCCGGGATGCAGCGGAAGCAGAGGACACTAAGTGTAAGTTTGCTCTTTCACATGACAGACGATCAAGTGATAGAAATAACGTTGACCAACAGTTAGTGAATCCTCACATAAAAAGTGTCTCTGCAGATGAGGACAAACCATCTGCTCACATATCAATTTTACAAAATTTGTATATTGCATCTCCCGACCCTTCAGAAAGTTCTAGAAACACCAGCACTGTTAATCAACTGGGGTCCTTTGCTAATTCAAGATGTACAACCGAAAATATTTTTGTTCCACTCTCTAATGCTTCCAAGTCGGCTTTAAATACTTCACTTGAAAATGATAATGTCAACCTTGATGGCCAAGCAGAGGCTAAAAAAACAGAGGAAAAGCCTGAGGTGGCTGATGGTACAGATTTTTCAATGTCTGCGTTTGGCGATGACGATGACGGTGTCTTTGACGTCAGTGGTGAAGCTGACTTAAGACTGTACAGGAAATATCTAGAAAGGTCTGATGATGATGTTGGTGATTCCAGCTCTGATCTGGGACTGACCTTCAAGGATCCGGAGAAAAGTGGCGATTCCACGGAGATTTGGATTTCGGATGAGATGAAACAGCTGCGCCAAATCGTGAAGCGCAAGCGTAGCATTGGTGACTTGATCACAGAGACTGAGCTCAGACCTATGTCAACTCTGAGTAGCAGCATGTCCGATGTTCCTAAAATAGACCAGAAACGTCTACAGCAGAGGAAAGCCAGTGTCAGAGATATTGTCCAAAGCACTGAAAGGCAGGCATCTCGACCCTCCAGCAGTCTGTCTAAAACATCAGATGTCTCTTCATTTTCGGCAGTTGTAGACCGTGACATAGGACCTATGGTCCAGCGTAGAAGCAGTGTGAGAGACTTGACGAATACATATGAATCTGGTGAGCTAGAGACTAAGATTGACAAGAAAGACTCCAAACAGTCTGTAGACATGGCTCATAGCTCTGGTCGTCGATACAGCATCCCAAGTTATGTGAGCGAGAAGACTAGTTTGAGAGAACTTGTCTACTATGCAGATTATCATGGCTTCCATGACGACCATAATGAAAAGTCCAAAATTCGTGGCTCCTCAGTCTCTTCGCACCGTCGTGAAATTGCACGGCTCTCCCGGAGCAGAAGTGTCACTTCTCAAATTGGCACCGACAACTCGACTTTGCGTGACCTTGTCCATGAGGTTGACAAGTATGGAAAGCCAAAGACGAAGGGAAGAAAGCTGTCCCTGTCAAAAACCACGCCTGAACTTCGTGAACTTCGTCGACTGAAGTCGCTGAGTTCTATCACGTGTGCAAATGAGGAGTGTGATTTGCGTGAACTCATCAACCAAGTTGACGCTGAAGGTAGTGAGACGTTTTCCACGACATCACAAACAACTGCTGAGCAACGAGAACTGCGACATCTGTGGTCAACCAGTTCAATTAGCTGTAGCAATGATCTGGGTGATCTGAAAGAACTCATACGGGACTTGGATAATGAGAAAGAAAGCCGGAAACCTGAACGTAAGACATCCTCGCCTATGAAGACCTTGGAGCGTGTAGAGATTGATCAGCTACGTAAAATGAGTTTGGTCACGAGTGAGGATGTGGCTGGTGATCATGTTAATCTGCGAGAACTTGTCTGGGATGTGGACGATGACGAGGTCAATAAACCAAAAAAGGAACGTGGTCTCTCAGCCTGTCAAGTTTCACCAGAGAGGGCGCAGCTGCGGCGTTTGCGCAAAATGAGTCTTGTTAATGAACCTGAAAAGACAAGGATCTTTGAGGAGGGGGATGGTGACAGCACTAAGCAAATGCAAAGGAATTCCCTTTCTAAAGAGAAACTTGAAATTGAAAGACTGAGAAAAATGAGTTTGGTAGCTGGTCAGACACAGTGGGATGAAAAGGAGGAGAATTTAGCGCCTGCTTGCCAGCAGGAAAGTGTAGTCTGTAATAAGCCACTGCAAGACAATGTTCTTTCTGTGTCTCACTTGTCCACTGAACCTTGTGTTAGTGAGAGTATAGAGAGAACAATAGCAGACAGTGGTCTGGATGTGTCTGAGCCATTACCCAAACACACAGAAGATAGTGCTGATCCCTGGCCGGCAAACAACCTGTCATCTTTGTCAAACAGTAAGTGGTTCTGTGGCTACACTGCTTAGTGAGAATGTCTGTCTGTCCATTTTTTCAGAGAGAAACTAAGATACACTGATATAAGTAAGAATTGTTAATCTTCCTTTAACGCCATCTGTTGGTCACATCATGCGACCTCTTGTTAAATCTGTAAAGGTCTTTGTCTTGACTGGGGCTTTCTGGTTATTGTGCAGAAACTCTAGTTCACTGAGCTATCGGAACCAGCGATCGATTACCTTAATCCAAACAGGTTTAATAGGAGGCATAAAAGGTACACCGAGTTATTTCATTTACCCCATACATGGTATAAAACATTGATTAAGGGTATTTATTGAAAGCAATTTTCGAGAAGTTGTTCTTGATTCTACTATTAAAGGTCACTCCTTCACCATTTCAAATCACTGTTTTGTGTTGATCTATTATTAAGTAAGGGTGCTACTGCACAATTCCCTCTAATGTTTTTATCGTTATTTTACCACTTGTGAACTGGGCTGGTCAGTACTGATTATCCCATGACTTTTTCAGATCAACAAGAACGAGTGGAAGACCGTGAAGGCGGCTTCCCCACCCACTACAATCGACACCCCCGCGGACAGGAGGTGCCTGCAGATCAGACACGCTCCAAATCAACATCTAATCTCAAGGTTGACCCCATGGAAGCTCATCAGCCCCAGGGGCCCCGCCCCGCCATGTCTGCCAGTACCCTTCCCCGTAACTATCAACAACGTCAACCAGAATATGTCAATCGACCAGGTATGCTGTCTGATACTGCTTCACTTTGACTTGAAATGTTTAGTGAAATTAGCATGCATTTAAGAATTTGCTAATATAAACTTTGAGTCTTATTATGGACATTAACAGAATCGCATAAAAGTATAGTCCTGCTCCATTCAGGTCCTCAAGACCCTCGTCATCTGTACGCTAACCACCCTGGTCCACATGACCAGCAGAGAGACTATGTGAACCGCCCGGGGCCACAGGACATGAGAGATCCACGTGACCCGCGCAATCAGCCCACGTACCAGAACTACCCTCCGGCTGATAACAGGTTTGTTGTGGCCATGGCCGTTAGGTGGGGAATTACAATTTGTGGCTTCTGAAGAAATTGATGACGTGTCATTTGATTTGGAGATGACCAGACTGAAGGAATTTTGCCTAATTTATATTGTGTACACCTTGAAGTTAATCTTGTTGATTGTATTCCCTTCACTTGTATACAAACCTAGTCCATTGAATATTAAAGATGCATTTTGCCCTGGTAAGCTGACTAAAACACGGTAATAGAATTTGGCCTTTTACTGTCATAAAATTGGTCTCATAATATTGCTCACGGTGAAAAGATTCTATTTCCGTTACCAACAAGAACATTGAAACCAACAGCGACTCCAGAAAGTGCTTTAAAGAATTTATTGGAAGTGTCCAACAATAACATTGCAATTAAAAAATGGTGCAGTGCCTGTGACTTCAGTGGTCAACCTATTCAGCAATCATTCATGATCGGACGAGCTTGGTAGTATTTGTAATGTTATGTAGGGCCTCATCCAAGCTTGGTAATATTTGTAATGTTATGTAGGGCCTCATCCAAGCTTGGTAATATTTGTAATGTTATGTAGGACCTCATCCGCAAGTCTGTACATTTACCTAAATATCTACGAAACTACAGAATTTAACTCTGACAGCAAAACTTTATATTTTCTGAAATTAGGATTTGCGTAGAATTTGAATTTTGACTTTTTACCAACTTGCCAATAATTAAGAATGGTAAATTCATAGCAAAATAACAGGATCAATAACATGACAATTTCACATGATATAATTATTCAAGATAAAATCTCAAAAACGCTGTTACTGTATTCTAGGTTATCATTTCATTTGATGCAGCTTCAAATTTTTTTTTCATAAAAATAATGTTAAGTCCTAATTTTGATATCCTCTCATGCAAGAGTGGAACATTTTAACAACAATTCCTAACAGCATTATGGAGAAATATGTATAAACCATAGTATCTTGAAGTTTCATGTGAATCTGATCTGCCATTTATGAGATACAATGTTCTCAATTTGGTCAAAATTGAAATTTTTCTAGGGCACTGCCTAACCTTGCCCCAAAGTGGTTCGGTTAAGAATTCAACATTAACATAAACAGGGGAAAATGTAGCTTTAAGAGTTTGGAATTATTTGAAGGTTTTTTGGCTGAGCTTGGCGTTCTTGTGTGTGTAGGCTGTTATTGATGATGGCATCAATCATAATTTCAGATACGGTGCACCTGCACACCTGCGTCAGCCAGAGCATGGACGTTCTAGCCCCTACCAACAGACTCAGACTCTGCAGGACACTGTGTCAGCTACTCGCCACCAAGACCAGCAGTACCAACCAAGGCCGCAAGAACCGGCACGCCACGAGCCAGTGCGTCAGCCTTCGTCATCCTCGCTGCGTGACCGGCCACGTTCTACTCATGATGTGGCACCGAACTCAACCAATGAGATTGACCGCCACAGTCGTCCTCAGTCAGAGTTCTATGATCGTAGTGGTGGTCGACGTCCATCTCAAACAGACCGGTATGACCAAAGACCTTCACAGTCACCATATGGCCGTGAGGGTGACATACCACGCAGTGAGGCCAACAATCAACAGTACCAGCAACACTTCTATCAGAATGCTCCTGTCAGAACACGCGAGGTAACGCCACCTTTTGACCAGATGCGTAGACCACAGGAGGACCGTCCCAGAGTGCCTCCTTCGGTGGCACCAAAGCCTTCTGTATTGCCGAAGCCAGACAAGCCACGGGTTGCTCCTCAAGAAATCCCACGTGAAGATATTGACAACAGACAGACGCAGCAACCCTTTTTCGATCCCTCGGCAAGGCATGATGCTCCAAGGTCTCCCTACCACCCATCAGGGTCACACCCAGGTCATTACCCAGATGATCGTTACAGAGCTACGCCTCCTAGGCAAGAGCACCTGTACGACACAGCAGCTCGCACCAACGGCTCGCCAGAGCTTCCTCCACCTCCTCCTGAACTGGCCCCGCCATCCCAGCCGGAGGACAACCCTGCTGAAGAGCTTCCACCCCCACCCCCGCCCCCTGTCCACGATTATGTAAACTATGACCACCAAGGTCGTATTGTATCGTCAGAGCCTCCACGGTCTGACCAGCAGTGGCAGCAGCAGTATCCCCAATATGGAGGTCCGCAGTCGCGTGATCAGAGACCCTCGTACTCAGTTGGGCATCCCCAGTCAGGCCCCCAGCCACAAGAACCCTTCAGGCCTCAGAACAGGTGAGCTGACCACGGTTACACCAATGCTTCATCTTGTTGGTGATTTTGGTATTCGTAAATCCCTTAGACATGGCAGGTTTACTTGTTTTTATCAGTACAATATAGCAGGTGGCCATAATTTTTAAAGTCACTCTTCTGTAGTCTTTGAAATCCACTTTGGTGGAGATTATTTTTATTTCTGTGTTGTATGGTTCACCCTAATATTACAGTTTTGAAACTGGCGCATGTACGCATTGCCTGTAACATGAGTTTCTACCTCGTTCTGGAATAATTTAAGATCAGATGAAAGTGGTAAGGTTTTTAAAACCCTAAAACGCTTCGGTTTAGAATTCAACATTTACAACTAAACGGGAGCTTTACCATCTGCACGTTTAAATCGTGATTGCAGTTCTCGGCTGGAATCTCAGCGTGGTGCCGTCACTCCACCGTGGCAGACTCCCGGTCAAAAGTACCCTGGCCAACCACAGCCACCGCAGCAGCTGTCGATCAACACACGTCCAACCGGTGGTCAACCAACACCAGACAAACAGATGTCGCCTTCGCCTTGGGAGAAAGAGGAGAAGGAGCGGCAGAAGATGGCGCTAGAGTCACAGGAGACAGCCGTCAGAAATCAGTTGATAGATGAGCTACAGTCTAAGGTGAGTTTGACAAATGGATATTGGAGTCTCATGTTTAATGTTTTGAATTTGGCAACTATTTTTGTTGTTGTTTTGCTGGGCTTGCTCCATTTGCTGCGAATGCTTTTAACTTTTGGCATATTATATAATAAGCTGAAGAATTTGATCGTAGTTGTCTGGCTTGTTTCAGTCCTTCAATGGATGTGTCGCAATGGTGATGGTGTATCACTTTTACCTTGAGTAACGTCTACTTTAAGAGCAATTTTCCTCTTCTTCCCCCCAGCCATACTTGTCACCTGATGAACAGGAACGTCTTCGACGTCTGCGTCTGGACCAAGAGTTCCAGCGACGTGTGGAAGAGGTCAAGGCCAGGGGAAGTGATGACGAGGTGGTTGAGTCAGACGAGGAGATGACAGAGAGGGCCAAGGTAGGACACTGGGAGCTGGGTGAAGGAAGAGAGGCACCTGGCAGTTCATGGGTCATGCATGAGGTGTTGGTGTACAAGTTCTGGCTGTTCTCACACTTCTAGACACTGGTCTGCAGTTAACAAATTGTCATCACATTTGTTTGTCGAATGTTTTTCCAGCTCAATGTCACAACACAAACTGTCACTGATTTCTACAGTTTGTCCTGACTACTTACTGCATTGAAGTAAAAAACAAAAATTGTCTGAAAATTCGCAGCTGTAGTTGATGTTTTTCATATTGCCCTGATTGAAGTTTATGTTCTTTCTCACTCAAGGTTTCTCTCATAATTGTGGTGTACACTATGAGTTACCCTTGAACAAGGTGCTCATGGAATGAGTTGTTGTTTGATTTAGTAATAGTGCTTTTGATGCTATTTGGACTGGATCATAGCAGTAGTGTAAAAGATACATGTGCTGGGGCAACTTGACACGTGTGTGACAAATTAATCCCAACTTAATAAGGTTGGGTAACTTGTTTTAGAGTAACTCGCCCCTGGACAAATAGCGTGGACGCAAACCTGCTGACGTGGCAGAAGTAATTACCAGCTGTGCCCTTGCTCACTTACGTGTACACGGATGTCTATTCCTCTTTGTGCCATATTTGTTGCATGGTGTAGGGTGTGTAGTATGGACGCTTGGCTAAATGGGGGCATGTTGTTCTTGGAGAACTCATAGTGTGGACATGACTAGTCCAGGATGTGGTTATTTATGCTCTTGTCATATTGTTCTCACGGCTGCTGTTGCTTATCATGCTCACTTTCTGTCTCCTTGTGTTCTTATTTGATTGTTGTCGGCTAGAAATCATTTCTTTGCACCTGCCATAGATCCTTCCTGTATGTTTTGTTTTATTTTTATCTCCACTGGCTTATCAACTAAGTAGATTCACCTTCTGTCAAACTTTGCAATTGTGTGTCTTTGAGTGTGCTTTAAGATGTTAGAATTCCATGATTCTCTTTTCCTGTGTTGTTTTTAAATACCATGCAGCACCCTCCTTGAAAACCAAGGTTTATGTTTTGGGTAGAACCTTTTGTTTTTTTTGTTTTGTTTTTTTTTTAATCCATTCCTAATTACACATGGTAAAACCTTGATCCATATAGAGTTCTTTGCTTGATCCATATAGAGTTCTTTGCTTGATCCATATAGAGTTCTTTGCTTGATCCATATAGAGTTCTTTGCTTGATCCATATAGAGTTCTTTGCTTGATCCATATAGAGTTCTTTGCTTGATCCATATAGAGTTCTTTGCTTGTTTCAATAAGAGGATTCGTCAGCACTTATTTGTTCCATCCTAAGTTCCATCTTAATTTGGTGCATGGGACAAGAAAAAAAAAATTGTGACATTTGTGTCTTTTTTTTCAAGTGGTGATGCAGATTAATAGAATCATTTTTAAGATTCAGTTTGTTGTGTATAATTAACTGTTTTGCCAACGACTGTTCATGTAACCATTTTGTATGTTAACCTCACATGTAGTCTGCTGTTTTGCTATTCTACCGTGTTTTGCTGTGCCTTAGTCCTTGCTTCGCGTGTCTACTTCAAACCCCCTGATGCCCAGCTCCCAAAGTTACCAGCTTTCCCTGTTGGTGTGGTTTAGACTTTAAGCCTTCTCTATTCAATGTTTGTCTGCTTTTCTATCAATTTGTATGGATTTTAATAGTATCCATTCTATTGTGGTTCATGACCATCTTGAACTGGGCAGTCGTTTTAGATCTGAACTGAAATTTTTTGGCAACAGTAGCCAAGTTTTGTCTTTATCTGCGATGTGAAGTGCATTTTGGTGAGTGGTTACACCTTTGCAATTTCCCATTTTTGGCCCAAGTCCTTGGAACATACTGTCTGTTGTGTAAGGCTGTTGGGGTTATTTTCACAATACTATTGGGTAATTGGACTTTGACTAACAGGCGGGATAGAGCTAACCAATCGCACGGGTGAAGCAGAATGGTCACGTCTTGGCAAGGAATGAGGACACGCATATCTGACGTGTCTAATCCTTGTTTTAACTCTTTCTCGCCACTGTGTATTTCAATAGGCTGTTTTTAACCAGGGCCGCACTGCACTGCTACACATGATGACAGAAGATCTGGAGAGGTCCAAACAGAGGCTGGCCGAGAGTGATGCTCAGAGGAAACGTGATGAGGAACAAGGAGAGCGGGAACGACAGCAGACGTGAGTAGGGGTCATGTGACTAAGGAGTCATTCAGTAAACCAAGTTTTGTTCTTGCCACAGTCACTTGCACTATTACTGATAAAGACTTAGTTACCATGTTTAATACAGCATCAAATATAATGTAAGGCATATCACTATATGAGAACAGTAATTCATTGGATTGCCATTTAATGCGTAATATTGACATGGAAGTAAATGACGTATTGAAATTACGTACAGCCTGAAATTGATTTGCAGGATAAATTAAGTTCACACTTAATCACATATTGTGTTTATAAACTGTACAGTATTTTAAATGCACTTAAGCAGTCTTGTCACTGTCACTGATTTTGATCTAGTTTATGAGTGTTGTTTTCTGTTTGTCTCAAGTTTCATTTCATTTAAACATTGGAAGTGTTAATTAGTACAAGTATTCAAGGCCATGGGCCCAAAGTGCAATTACAGCAATTAAAGTTATAATACTGTACAAACTTTTATTTATGTAATGATGATCTCTTACAAAATGAACGGTAAATGAAACTAATAACACCTTTGTCTTTCATTAAACTATTGAATGTGTTCATACTGGGACTGCAACAATGGTTATGATTGTTATGATCTTTATGGAAATGCCACAATTCACGTTCATGGTTTGTTGCTTTATCTCTTAACTTGACATATAATCCCATACCTTTTCTTACAATTCTTGTCATCTGCTCAAGTTAGGAACAGGGTATTTGGTCCAGATCTCATTCTCGTGAAGTTTGACTTGAGAACAACTTACTACAGTGGGTGTGCTCTTGTAATACTGGCTCCAGGTTTGCCTGGTATATTTGTTGTATTCATTGAGAATTATGCATTCAGTTGCTTCAATACTTGGTACTTGTAGACAAGACCGCATCCTGCAGCAGCTGGAGCAGCAGCGAAATGAGGAGAAGATGAGAAATCAGATGAGACAGGAGAAGAAACAGAGGGAACATGAGGAGTGGTTACGCAAGCAGAGGGTAGGTGGCGCTTTAGGCAGTCTCTGAGAAGCCAAGTTAAAATGTATTCACTTTCTACTTTAGAGCCCTTAAGACTGAGGAGTCAGTGGAAGCATGCAAATTAGAGAAGCTTGATAAAAATGAATACATTTTAATTAGCAACATGACCAAAGAGCATGAGGGCTCTGTCCTTTGATAGTTTTGTAATCCATTTTGTATTCACGTGTCATTTTGCCCTAAACCCTGGAAATCTTGCATCTGCGTAGCTGCTTATCAATATTTATTCATGCCACATGTGATATTTTGTGATTCTTCAAAGTCGTCTTGACACAAGAAGTGTTGTCGGTTTGTACAACTTGAGTAAGGGCATGTCGCTAGCTTCACCAACCATCGTCTGCTTCATAGTGCAGCTGCACTCTAAGCTGCAGATGTTAACACACTGGCTGAGTGTGCCAATGCATGAGCTGTCTGCCCCAACCTCAAATCCGGAGTGTTTTAGCACCTTTCAAACAGCTCCGATTTTCATTCGAAAACAACAACTATTTGTATGAAATTAATTTACTTGAAATCCTTGCTGTATGCGTAACCCACATTTTTAAAACAACATTTTTTGCGAAAAGGGGCACAGTTAACCTCAAAGCAATACTTGTTGTTCAACACTGCGCAACTACTCTATCATGCTGCAGATTGTAGCTTTATATTTATTTCTATAACGGAAAGTTAATCCCAAAGTAATTCTTTTCACCAAATAACTTTCTGAAAAATGTTTTGAATTGGTTTTAACAGTAATTGATAAGGTTACTAACTTTCAAGTAAAAATCAAATCAATGTAGCAATTAAATGAAGTGTTGAATCTACTCTTTAACCCATTTAGTCCCATAGAATTCTAATTTCTGCTTTGACAGCGTAACACTGGTCAATCAGTAANTTGTGATTCTTCAAAGTCGTCTTGACACAAGAAGTGTTGTCGATTTGTACAACTTGAGTAAGGGCATGGCGCTAGCTTCACCAACCATTGTCTGCTTCATAGTGCAGCCGCACTCTAAGCTGCAGATGTTAACACACTGGCTGAGTGTGCCAATGCATGAGCTGTCTGCCCCAACCTCAAACCCGGAGTGTTTTAGCACCTTTCAAACAGCTCCGATTTTCATTCGAAAACAACAACTATTTGTATGAAATTAAATTACTTGAAATCCTTGCTGTATGCGTAACCCACATTTTTAAAACAACATTTTTTGCGAAAAGGGGCACAGTTAACCTCAAAGCAATACTTGTTGTTCAACACTGCGCAACTACTCTATCATGCTGCAGATTGTAGCTTTATATTTATTTCTATAACGGAAAGTTAATCCCAAAGTAATTCTTTTCACCAAATAACTTTCTGAAAAATGTTTTGAATTGGTTTTAACAGTAATTGATAAGGTTACTAACTTTCAAGTAAAAATCAAATCAATGTAGCAATTAAATGAAGTGTTGAATCTACTCTTTAACCCATTTAGTCCCATAGAATTCTAATTTCTGCTTTGACAGCGTAACACTGGTCAATCAGTAATAATAGCATGTTAGCCACCCATGCATGACATAGTGTACTCATTGACCCCTTATCTCACCCAGGCCGCTGGTGCTAAGCCCGAGGAGCGACCAAGATTGCCAAGCTCTGAGAAGGAACGACTACGACAGAGGCTAGAAGAGGTTAGCATGCGTGTTGTTGCTGCGTACAATAGTTGTCTTGTTGATGCAATTAATTGCCACAAGTGGCCCGTGTTGGTTGTTTCAGTTTAGCATAACATTTAGAATAGGCTTTGGAAAAGCAACTTTTTCAATTTTGTCTTAGTATAGTGCATTAGATTTTACTGTGAATAAGACTGCTGGCGAACTTGTGGGTTTTAGTTTTGCATTCTTTATGATTTCGATAACAGGGGAATGTTGTTAGAGCAAGAGAAAGTAAGTCATCAATTCATAAACAAATTTGATCAATAGAAATGATATTGTTGAAATGCCCTGATTAAATGTTCACACTGTGATACAAATGTATTGTGATCATTCTTCACTACTTTAAGTTGACACAATGTTCTGACTGTCATCCATTGTGGCCAGCGACGTCTTAAGTCAACATATTTTTTAGAAGAACAGGATACACCTTGTCAAATCGTGTTTTGGCACTCTTTTCTTTTAAAGTTTCATCCTTGGGACTCTGAACACTAGGTTAACTGAAACTTTGCACAAGATAGTTTTATCCTGATGTGTTTAATCCCTGTTGAAGACATTTGAAGATGACTCATGTGGTAACAAAATGAATCACCCTTCATTATTTGGTTGCTATTCGCCTGGGGCCCAATTCATCGAAGGTCATAAGGTCACTCTTGGCTACGACAGTAGTAACTTTCCATTGACATGGCTCGTGAAAGTGGCCATTGAGTCCAAATGTAAAAAAATCCTTACAGTAGTTGCAATGTTTTTGCTCTCCTAAAGGGTGCAGTACTGCATGTGCAATAGTGCACCTACAACCGTCTTATCTACGACAGGACTTGCGGTCATTAATAACATGTTCCTCTCGTGTCATGACTGCAGTTTTATTATTTCCATTACGTCAGTCTATTATTGGGTTTGTAGAATTAGAAGTGCACGAGTTTGTCTGTTTGTTGAACTGAAGATAAGTTTTTCTGCTAATTGTCCTTTGCTACAAATGGGCATGCATGGTCCAGTTTTGAATGACCAAATTCCTGATCATTAATCAAGTGGTAGTGAACCGGTAGTTGATTTAATGGTCTTTTTATCACAAGGACAACACAAATAGTACTTATTGCATATTCTTTCACTAGTTCAGTATACATTCATTGTTAGTCTGTGTGACATACAGATGTCGCTGCTGTCTATTTTAGCACATCAACTACAGTGGGCGGGCCTATTCCCCGCCCCCTGACAACAATCGCCTTCAACAAGCACAGGTGAACTGTCCGACACTGTCACTCTGTGCTTAGAGTCTGCTCTTCTGACATTAAGTTATCTTTTCTTGTATGACTGTGTCTTTGGTGATGGAACGATGTGATCGTGTTTCTTTAAAACTGCATATTGTAGTCTGATCAAAAAGATACTACAAACCTTCAGAATCTATTTCTATTCTCGGAAAAATTGTGCTGATGAGATGAGAACACTGTTTTGTATGGAGTTGGAATGGAAAATCAAAGAAGTGAATTCACGATTAGCAAGCTCAGGAGATGAATATTGATAGCAATTTCTTGGTTTCATATTTTCTTTTTATTTGATGTTGTGGCCAGTATTTAAGAGTTTGTGTGTTGTAAGCATGGACAGAGAACTTGTATGTGTGCAAAATATCCATGGTTTAATGCCCTATTAACTATATTGAGCAGCTGCATTGCCTTAATATTTACTTCAACTTACATAATAACCAGCTGATGCCAGTAGTGCAGTCAATGAATGATATCACTTAACATATTAATTCACTTTGTGGCTTAACCCAGCTTAGTTTAACCTGTATAATGCATTTCTCGCTAGCAAATTAAAACATTTGGGTAGAAGTTGAATGGGTTTTGTAGTGTTGAAATCAAATAGCATTTTTGTGCAGATAGCTCATGAGTTTAAACCTTAATGGCTACATAATGATACATTATTATTTATAAATCGTTAAGCTTCAAGTGATGTATAATAAGAGGTAACATAATTAAAATACCCTGTTACAATGTTTAAGGATTGTACTGTGTCATCTATATTGCACTAAAATTTGGCAAATGCAGTGTTGCATTAGTTGCATGAAATTTGAACTTGCAGAATTTGTTTTAAAACACTTTCAAACTGAACTCTCTGAATTTCTAAATGGACCAATTGATATCAAAAATTTGATTTCTAAACATTTATAGACTTTTTTTAAGGAAATTATTCATCAAGCTTCATTCTAGTGTTGTTGTTATATAAGTAACAGTAATAATCTAATAGTATCAATCAATATTAATATCATTATTAACTGCAATTTCTGATAAGTAGCTCGTGTGTTTCAACTTTTGTTTGTTTGTGTCGCCCAGGAACTGCGTGAGAAGCAGCGCCGAGAACAGGAAGAACACAAACGTATAGAAATGAGAGAAGAGGAGAAGTTACGCACACGACGGGAGGAGGAAGTCCGGCTTAAACGTGAACAGGTAGGTCTGGCCGTGATCTACAGTACAAAACAAAAGTATTCAGACAAAAGCTCCATGTGATCATCATCAGAGTAGTCTCCCCTGATGACTGAGAATGAAGGGGAGTTAACAGGAAAGTTAATAACATGATTAAGCCTTCTGTAATTTATAAATTTGCTCCCATAATGGGTATTTCCAGCCATTTTTGTTGTTAACAGAATTATAGTGTTCTGATGGGGGAAAACAGTATCTTGTCTGATTTCTTTTGTCTTGTACTGTAATCATGACTGGCTGTACGATTAGTCTTTATGGTTGGCATGTTGTTATAGGAAGTACCTTAAGAGATGGAAGATATAGAAGGCAGAGAACATTACATGCCTGGTAAAATGAGGGGCACACAAAAAATTAAACATTCAGTTAAGATGTTACGCAAACGATGGACACAAGACAGTGAAGAATTGTTCGCATTTATTATGGCGTATGTCCATCTCCCACACTGCGGCTAAGCGAGGGAATATTGAAAAAACTCAGACGACGTCCTTTTCATGGCTAGCAAATAGTGTATAGGTATTTTGTGCCCAAACTGTGGTTCGCACTTGCCTCCATGAACAGTGTTCAAACTTCAGCACATACATGTGCTGGCCCGCTGAGCCAGTTAATCTGAAAATTTACTGGCCCAGGTGCCAAGTTAGCTTTCAAAAGTTATTGGCTCACCGCAAATCCACAGACCCCGGGGCACCGGGCCAGTGCGCATTTCGAACGCTGTCCATGAATCCTATTTTTAATGTGATGCTTTTGGTAAGTGTTTTGCATTCATATCATATTTTTATAGGAACGTCAACAGTTGCGTGAGATGGAGGCTGTGCGCGATGCTGAGGAACGCGCCATCCGTGAAGATATGCGTCGCAAGGAGGAGCAGTCTCGGCAGCTGTATCAGTATCACACGTATCAAAATATTGACAACAAGGGAAGCATAGCTCCACCCCCTCCTGAACGCAAATCTTCATATGACCTTGTCAATCAACATGGCTATCGTGCTGGTCCAACATCCCCGTCTTCATCGACCCTTCCAAGACCAGATCCATCAAAAAAGAGTGTATCGTTCAATGCCGCTGTAGATCCAGACTCTGCTGTGTACAACAATGTACCCCCCACTGGCCAACAACCAGGTCAACCGCAGCCGTATAATTACATGGCCACCAATAACAACAACACAGACTCGCGCTATGAGTTTAAAGGTCAGTCAGCCCCTCCTCCAGGGCCGCAGACAGCTCCCTCTAAGGACAGGTTTGAGTCTCCAAGCTCCCAGCAGGTCAATGTCCAGTACACAACTTCATCAACGCCTGGGGTGATTGGTGCTCAGGAGATTTATCGCGACCCGCGGATGCGTATTGAGGCTCGACGGAGGTCAGAGAACAAACCAGAGCAGGTTGAGAAAATGTCATTCAAGGACAAAATGAAATTGTTTGCACAGGAGGCAGGTGAGGGTACTCCTAAGGAAAGACCAAAAAGTTCAAGTCTACAGCGAGCAATCGAGTACTCACTAAATGGTCAGTAATGCTGCATCTAATATTCAGTGATTGTCCAGTGAAAGAGATCACTGGATGGGCAGCAAAGTGTTAAATCATTTAACACTCCAAAGGAATGGTTACCTGTCCATTGCAAGTTCATGAGCAAGCAATTGCTCTGTATAACGAAAGCAATAACAATTGATTCTTCAGAAAAATCAAACACGTGGACATTATTGGGATAGGAGAGCTATGAACTTTGATTATTGATACAACTTTTATGCATCTTAGCTGTTTTGGTAATTGTGGTGCAGTGTCATCGTAAGCTATGCAAGATGTTCTTTGAATGTTTTTATTTTGTCATTTAACCAGTTTTAGCATGACTGTAGCTGATTTTATGGTATTCATCGTTTTTGTCATTTTGGTATTAAAACATGTAGAGCAGCTGTGTTGAATTATTTTGGTTTATTTTGAACTATAGAGGTTTGTGTGTTAAGGGCACTGAAAAGCAATGTGTTAGTTATGGATCACTCGTAAGCTACAGTGGTTATGGCATTGTATGTCAGTGGTCAGATCTGGTTGTAAAGGCATTGTTATGTAGGTCGGTGGTCAGATCTGGTGGTTACAGAAAGGTGGTCTAGATCAGTTGTCAGGTGTGGTGGTTATGACGTGATATTCATGAGTGGTCAGATCTTTTACATCCTGCATATGCCCTTCAAAATGTCTTTACTTGTTCATGCTGTTGGTTTTGTCGTGTTTCCGTGACAGATTGCCCTGTCTGAATGTTTAGTCTAACAAGTATATTTTGCTTTTAACTTTTAAAACATGAAGCGAAGTGAACAGTTACAACCATATATGTGCTTCTCGTTTCAAAGTCTTCTAGCAAAATTGGCAGCTCTGGAGCATGTTGCTGCTTAGCTTGTGTTAAATTTAAACCCTGTTCCCATTCGTACATATCAATGATGAATTGTGTCCAGAATGCCTGTTAATTGTTATTATTGAGAGTCCAGCATGAATTATTACATTGTATGTTATGTTATCTTATGTTACATTTATTGTAATTGGTCAAATAGATGTTGACTTAAACGTTCATATGTAAATTCATTTAACTAACTTTGGTGGTACTGTTTTCATTTTTGGAAGTCAACGTGGGTCAGTGAACAGTTTTTAAGAAAATTGCACTGTAGGATTTTTGTATCATGTGAACACCTGAGTGTTAAATTGTGTAAGCGGTATTTTTGTATTTTATCTACTTTCTAAATTATACACCTACTCACTTGTGAAGGTTCCTCGTGGAGAACTCTGAATTTCTGTATTATACACACACTCATAGAATTAACCTATAATAAAATATAAAATATTTACACGATTGGTTTTGTTTGCTTCTGGATTTCATTAAGAAAAGTGTTATTTTCAACTTCATTCGAAAGTTTTCACTTTTTTACAATACTAACTCATTTCTAAGCTGTCATGAATTGGATACAGAGTGTTAAAAAATCATCGTCCACTAAACACCAGCTGTAAAGCCAAAGATGATTCAATTTTTCTAAGCGGCAATACTTGGGCAAACATCAAAAGATTACAATTTGGCATTTATACTTACAAGACCAGAGAAACATTGTAGTATTTAATATGTAAATTCCATTACATTCATTTACAAATCAAAACAGGAGACCAAACACCACAATAAAACTGCTTTATTAACTGGCAAATCATTGTGCGTGACCACAAGCACTTGTCCTACAATTTTAAACTTGCACCAAATGTGCAATGTTAGATATGATCTTTACCAGTTGACAGATGGATAAATTTCACTTCTTTTCATGACACGTAGTCGTCAATCCCCAGAGCAGGAACTCATTCGTATTCGGTTTTTCAGCAATACCAATGTCTGTTGTGTGACAGGGTGCCTAGCAACAACAGTTGGCATGACAATACTTGGTTTAAATTCAAGCTCCATAATACAGGCCAACTGAGTTAGGGTCTTCTGGCAGCTCTGTATGCCCTAGAAATAGAAATTGCATAATATCTAACTGTAATCATTACCTCCCAGCACAAAGCAATTGAATAAGACGACATAAAATCTAATTATGGGCTACCTTTCTTTAAAGTGTAATTTGCAAGGTCCAAGTATGTTAAATTGCAATATCTTCAAGGTATTGCTATTTGGATGTATTTTATTTAAATCATCGTATTATTGTATCTTTAGTTATTTAAAAAAAGCGAAAATAAGAAAATGTGCGAAAAGTTGACCTTTGACACCGTGACATGGTGTTGGGGAACACAAACCAGATCATATCCCACAATGCACTTCACTGCTATTATATCACAGTACACGAAGAACAAAGACCGTTCAACCTTGGCGTGTTTTAGCCATGGTGGCATCGGTGTGTGTGTGCTAACTATTTTAACACCACCCAGGTGGAAGGCATGAGCCCCTTTAAATTCTAAAAAGACAAGCATCTGGCTGCGTAATGGCATTTGTGCTCTGCTCGTCTTTTGAAAATGACTGTCGAGTCAGCCATCTGTCGGAGCCGAAATATGCTCCGACCATTTTGAGGACGGCTGCTTTGACGACAAACACATCATGAAGGTTGAAGCTGGTCTTATAAAATGGTAAGTTACCTTGAGAATTTTGATGTCTAATAATTCATGACGCTTTCGCACGGCCTGAACAATAACAATCTTTTTTCACAATCACCGTAGTTCTCAAGTGTTTAATCTGTTGTTTTTCCGTGAAAGATTTAGTTATAAATGGATCAGTAAAACTAAAAGCCACAAATAAAGCTGATCTCAAAAGATGCATGTATTTTGAAAAGAATGCACACTATGAATAAAGTAAAACAGGATGTTAACTCAATTCCAAGGTTTTGATTATTAAAGTAGTCTGTTTCAAAAAAAACAGGATTAAAATCTAGTTTTGGCATTTGCTTGAAGGTTATAAAAGAAGGCGAAAACTTGCAATTAGACATCATCGTGTTTTACTTTAATCATGGACAACTCTGGATTCAAAATGTTTTTTTGATTTTGAATTGCCGCTGTTGTGCTTTTCAGAGTATGTAAATGAAAGGAGAACACCTTCCACTTAGTGCGGAATAAAAGAGAAGCTGGAGATCTTGAAATTCGCTTAAAAATTGATGCCCCTCCAATGCCGACTGCTGGTGCTCCAGATGTGTCCAAGGAGGATGCCGTGGCACAGTGATATACTATGCTCTGGTATATTGAAACTAGTGGCAGATTTAGAAGGGGGGCCATGCCCCCCTTAAAATTCTCCCAGATTCCATTTGACTGTTTGGGGGTGTGAATGTCTGACGGGCAAAATCCTGGCTAATACCGTGCCCTGCAACTCGTTTGAATTACATAAAACTAGTCCCCGAGTCACAAGTTTTTATAACAGAATACATAGGTCATGTGGAGGAGTTGCAATTCCAGGGCTAAGACAACTGTTGATATCTATCAATGGGTGAAACTTTTAAGAAAATCCTTGGAACTCAAAGTCTTCCTCATTTCCTGGCGGAGGGTAGAAAGCTCTGATGCAGGCTACTGCGCATGCTGGAATGACAACACGGACTGTTCGTCCTAAGTGACCGTATACCCATCTTTGGAACTGTCTGTAGGCCACATGTCAAATCCTTTTATCCAAGGGTCTGTCATAGCCATCAGGATATTGGCTTTTGTACTGCAACCATGCAGTCTCCAAAGCACCACGATTGATGTATACAGGTTTAAACCCCCATGCTCCACAATACATTTTTTCTTCTGTGTTAGTTGTCACGCTTCATTTCTTCATCAAGTTTTGCAACAACCTTGTCAACCTCTTGGCAACATACTCTTTCTCCAACAACTGAGGTTGTCTGACAGTTGCCCCAGGTGCACCTGCAAGATGTGTCAAAAATAATACATTATTTCAGTAAACATCAAAATTTCGAATTGAAAAATTTACCAAGAGTGCCTCTACCAAATTGAGGGGTCTGCATACGACTTCAGTTTTCAGGAAAATTGGTTGGAACATCACACCCTATTTATTTTATGTACAAACTGATCATATATAGAAAAGATATTTACTTTTCATACAAATGAATAGTGCTACACCCAAGGAAGTGGTAGATCATGCCCGGGGGATATAGTAATGGACATTAGTTGTTTGATTTTTTAGCTGACCCTAAGACAAAAGGTAATTGCCCTAATTCATTGATGGAGGGGACTGTTTTGTATGTAGTCGTGAGACCTGTTCTCCCAATATGAATCCTATCGGCACCCGCATACCATTAATCAAACTAGACAATGACAATGGGGCAAACCAACTTGAAAAGCAGTGTTGCCACTCAAAGGGTCGCCCATATTTTAAATACTACAGTATACATTAAAACTTCTTGATATGCTATATGGGCAATCACCAATCCAATGGTATGCTCTCTTTACTCTATAGAAACTTTACCAGGCGGTTCCTACCCAAGTCGACTCGTAACCAAGCCATGTACCATATTTCATTTATAAATAATGGCAACATTGGGTCAATGTACATCGACATGAAATGGTTGTTTCCATTTCAAGCATCGACTTACAAAATAAAACTGTTTTGGAACACATGTGTAGATTGATATAGGTCCGAGTTGACTTGAGTACGAAAATGAAATGACTTGTTCTATAACCTATAGAATTATGCCCTCCCCCAGCATCAAGGTGAGAAAGTCTAAATTATAAAATTGGAATTCTTTCATCCTCTTCTTTACAATTCACAGTCGATTATTCCAAAGTGGTTCTCATTCATTCCCTTGCATACATTTATGCACTCACTAGTAACCCCCGCTCAGTCTCCGACAATTTTGTTCAATGCTCAATTGCATGCCAGTGAAACCCAGGATTCGAACCCGAGTCTCACGAACTCAAACCACTGAGCCACACTGTCTACAAAAAATCAGAAACCTAACATTGTTTGAGTGACTTGCTAAAATGCAAAAAAAATCCCAGTTTTATCTCTGAAACTGGTATTTATCCACGGCTGAAACACGATTCACCAATGGGGATATGGGCGCCTGGGACTGACTGGTAAAGCACCTACTTTTGAATTAAAAAAGACCAAGTTATAATTCGCGGTTGTAGGTTACATATTGATAATATTCTTACCAATCACTAACATCTAATCGCAACTCCTGCGCACCTTCAGCCTGTTGACGTTCACAGGACGAACCCGCTGGGAGTGAGTCTTCGGCGACCAGAGAAAGGGCCGTGAAAGGGATCGAGGGAGAACGGCTCCACTACAGAAAACCTGTGAACACATATTGTTCCTCTGGGATCTGTCACCTCTACCTCTACGTCCGAAAGGTCGGAATCATCTGAAAAGTCCACCTGTCCGTCCCTGTATCGTTCAAAGTATTCCTCATCTACGCTGCTGTACTCACTTGGACACACATTGCTTCCTTTGTGTTCCCCAACACCACGTCACAGATGTGTAACAAACGAAAATGCAATTTCCTCTTTAATACAGCATTAGGACAAATAGTTTGCTAAATTTGAGCAAGACTGATAAAGCTTAAAACAATACGTCACACTTGATATTTTCTCCAAGCTTGAATTTCCTGTCTACCTTAACATTTGCTTGATTATATTGAAACAGACTGATGGGTAAGGTAAAACAGGCTTCTCAAACAATTGAAAAAGCTTGTTGGGCCATGATCTTTGTCAACATTGAATTCAAAGCTTGGATAGCCTTTCATCTTGGTAACCATTGCTCAGGACATGGAATTTTTGGAGTGTTCTGAAACCCCCACGTCCCCCTCGACCCACAACCCCCTCAACCCACAACCCCCTCGACCCAGTCTATACAAGCTCAACTCGATTTCAACATAGAACAAGCGCTGACTTGCAGGACCAAAGAGTCTGACTATGCGGTCGTCTGGCTTTTCCCTGTTTTTTGCAATTAAGAGAGTCGATTCGGCTACTTTGAAAGCCAAAAACAGAAAAATGTGACCTGTTTTTTATCTCTTTTTATCATTATTTTGACTTTATTCATGCGAAAACCTTTATTTCACTTAAATTTTGCAACACCAAAAATATTTCTACCACACAACCCCATTTATTTGTGGACGGTACATCGTCTGAAAAAATTTCATTGATCATTCCAAGCCCTGATTGTTATGCATTGCTTGAATAACGACGATCAAAATAATCACATCCCATGGTCTACAGCTTGTGCGCTACCCTCAACAGCACTAAAACAAAGACGTCTATCACTTTACCAGAAATGTAGTGTGAACTTAGAATGCCATCTTGAATAAGATAGGCCCAAAAGCTTGAAAAATATTGACCAAGTTTGATAATATCGGAAAAGCTTGAATAATATTGACCAAGTTTGATAATATCGAAAAAGCTTGAATTATATTGACCAACTTTGTATAAGGTTGTTAATTTTACCTGTAAGGAATATTCATTCTTGATGAATTGAATGTTGTAAGCAACCTTTCATAACAATACTGCAACATTTAGTAAAACACTACTGAGACACTATCAGAGTCATAACAGTAATGGGAAATTCCTATAAATAGGTAAAAAATACTTTTTCTGACTTGTCAAATTAATAATTTCTAGCCACCATTTTGATTGGCACTCTAGTATTTCCAAAAAGCCTTTCTGACTAAAAATGATAATTTCTGAAGACTAATGTCAAACTTGGATTAAGGGCATCTGACCGTTGACATTGCTGACCTTTGACATCGTAGTCCTGGCTTCCTGGTCATGTTTTCCCTGCTGCTTCAAAATCTGAAATAAAGTTAATGCAAAATCTTTTACTATACAACAGCACATCACAACTAAGCTAAATACTGCAGATATATAAGGTCATTACAACAAGCACAGTCAAATGTAATCGGATAACATTCTAATTCCCCATCACACAGGCTAATTATTTTTAAAGCAAAAATGATTGGTAGTAAATTATCATTTGAGCGAACTCCAAAAAATAGAACAGTTTTCATCTTGTTTGTGTTCCAGTAAACTGCGTAATTTCCAGTCATGACAGACTCTCTGACTGTGAATTTCACTTGCCCTCAGCAGTCAAGATTGGGAATTCCCGGTCATTTCATAACATTATTAATCAGCAGGACCTGAGTTGTAAGAGCATTAAAAAAGGTTTTGTAACTACTTTCACATAACATTTTATTTTGATGTTTTACACTTTTCAAATGTAAAAATCTATCATTTTTAAAGTTACACATTTTCGTGCAAGTTACCAATGAATTTGATGAAAAATGACAAAATGTTGAAATTTAGACGGTTTGTGCACAACACATCATTATAAATAAAAGATTGCCAATAGGTGTTTTAACTGACATTTTAACACTGTTAGGCACATTAAACAAACAAAATAGGTCAAAATAATGGTAAGAGTAAGATTTTTGAAAAAAAAAATGTTAAAATAAGCTCCGTCAAAAGTTACAATTTGCCATTTAGTGGTAGAGTATGAAACTAGCTTTAATAACAAATAGCAGTGAGACCATTTGATGTTTATACTAAACAAGAGATGTATTTATTAGGTTGTCAAGCTGTTTCAACTGAATGAGTAAGAGGGTGGAGACATTTTGTTTACAATGACAAAATAGTATCTGTGAGGCAAAGAGCAGGTATTGTTAAGACAAAGAGCAGGCCTCAAGTCTAAATTAATTTTTGTCGCCTTTTACCAGAGATGTTGACCCCATATTACCAGGGTCAAAGAAAGGTATCTATTGTCAACAGAAAAATTCAACTTCATCAAACTCTGACCCCCCGGTCTGCAACAATTCTCTCCTCTCGCCTCTTAGTCTTTTTCCACATTTAGCTAAAAGTCGTTTTAGAAACGCACGTGAAACAATTTGGGCAAGTCCCATGAAAATATAATGCAACACAGAGAACAAATCTACTATTTTATGTTCATGGTAACTTACCTTACAACCAGCTGCAGTGAACCCAATCATTTCAGTGAGAATCTGGAATATAAACAAAGAGATCTTATTAACATAGTGATTTGAATCAAGAAAAGTAAAAAGAAATTGGGAAATCATTCAATGGTCACTAGCAGGAATTAAGACTACAATTTTCTACAAATATAAATTTCCTGTCAGTAAAAACGACGGATTTAAACCAGCTTGACATGTTTTGGCATTTATTGAAACACCATCATCAGAAGAAAAAACAGTGGCCACTTTGCTAGGCTCAACAACAAGTAATGATACACAGACACGGTCAGTTACATGTTTATCATTACTTATTGTTGGGCCTAGCAAGGTGGCCACTGTTTTTTCTTCTGATGATGGTATTTCAATAAACGCCGAAACATGTCAAGCTGATTTAAATTCATCTTTGTTTTTATTAACATATGCTGCTACTTGCTATCATGGAAAAAATTCCTGTTGTAACACACAAAACTTAATGAGAAAGCACCATGAATAAGCTTGCATTAAAATTTAAGTAGGGTGCCTCTCCAGAACGGTATTGAGGAGCACGGAGGCTGTATATTAGTATAGGTGCCGGGCTCTATGGTCAATTTTAGCAGGGCCCTATATTAATGTAGGGGGACACAGTCTCTGCCCGCCTTTGGCTGGGGCTCCTATGTTAATATAAGGGGGCCCACATGAAGGTGACTGAAATTCACGCCCCCCAAAATTAGAGTGCTTTGGCTACATGTTGAATGTGAACATATGAGGTCAGCATTCTTATGTCACAGTGCTGACCTACATTTTCACATAATGTCACATGAATGGTTACAATGTGAAAACAGCTGAACTTGCGTAAGTGCACAACGTCTGTTTCAAGTGACGATTTATCGTAAAAGATAATTAAATTCATGCAACTTTTTAATATTTTTAGAAAGTTTAGTCACCTAGGAGATGGCGTAGTTTAGTGCGAGTGTTTTTAATACTCGGTTGAATGTTTGAAATATGACCTTTGTTCTGAGGAATTGCCGATTCTTCTCAGAAAATCCACAGTAATTGGGTGGTAATGGGTAACTCAAGTGACAAAAATCTAAATTGGGAATCCAAAAAAAGGGGTTGGGGGTAATCTGAGTATGGGCGCTTAAAAATGAAAAATTGAAAATTTCAGGGGTGGGCGGTAACTGAGAGAAACAAATTAAAAAAATTTTCTGCATTTTTTGCTTACCGTAAACGTTCGGGTTAACGCCCTGGGCGGTTAAATTGGTAAACCAAAAAAATGGGGGGTGGGCAGTTAACCAAACATGGGCACTTAAACGTGAAATTTCAAGAAATCCAGGATGGGCGGTTAACTGAGCACGGGCGTTAACCCAAACATTTACGGTAAAATCCCTTTTGGTGTCAGATAAAATAATGGTAAGAATTTTTACAAGTGGGATTTTGATTGTTTTTACCAGGGGCAGAATGTAATTACGACCCCTCCCTCAGGTAGACACTTCCTTCCTGAACTTACACCCCTCTTCCGGCACTGTGGCCTCTCTGGTGACTCACAAGTTGAATGTGAAGCAGAAGCTCTCTGTTGGAACATAACGCTTACGCATGCGTGAACCTGTGACCTCTGGTCATACACACGTTTGCATTTGCGTTCAATGGATAGATGAAGCTCTCTATTGGAACATAATGCTTACGCAAGCGTGAACCTGTGACCTCTGGCCATACACACATTTGCATTTGCGTTCAATGGACAGATGAAGCTCTCTATTGACACTTTCAGTCTTGAAACTGAATTTCTTGCCCACATCATTTTAATAAGAAAAATTCATTAAACATAATAAGCTGTTTGACATGCTCCTATACAAGCAAAGCAGATTTGCATAATGCAAATCACACTATCCAAGTGGATTTAGTTCACAGCTCTTAGTTTTTTCATCTGACCTCATTTCCCATGGTCACATCACAAGCCGCAGTCCCATCATTAATCTTCACATCCAGAGACCATCGACTGAAGTTGCCATGATCAAGTTTGGTCAGAAGCGTGGAGATGTAAGCCTAAAAGAGCAGTTTTGTATAAAGCAACTTCCAAGATATATATACCTTTACAGCAAGGCTCCAGGTTCATTCAAAACAACTTCCATACCTTTACAACAAGGCTCCAGGTTCATTCAAAGCGATCTTCCTTGCAGGGTTATTAACTACAGAAAGAAAACATTTATTATAGAGAACAGTGCACGATTTGAGAAAAACAAGGAAATTTGTGGAGAGAAAATTATCACGATAAAATCATTTTTTCTGTGATGTTCCTACAGATATCTGTACCTGTTTTCGGTGTTATAAAGACTGACGATTTAATATAAATTGACCAAAAATGTCTGCTCACCTGTAAACAGACCACAATTAGGTGGATTGGGTTATTTCTTTCTATTAATAGTTAATGCTTACTTTTGTTAACAAAGATCACATTTCTTAAAAATATTAAGTGTGAATAGTAAACACAAAAAACTGATTTTTAAAAATCTTTGATGGCAACAGACTGAATCTGATGTACACAAAAGGAATGTATAGATGATTGTGATTTTCTCAAAAATCTTAGATTTTTCACCCAGATCAGCACATTTTCTGCAAACATAAATCAAATTTTTGCATGAAAAATTTCATATTTGTGGAAATAGCAGCAATCTACATGAAAAATCAAAAAAAAATGCAAAAATGCGGTCACATAATTACAAAACATCTGTGACTGTCAAGTATTTTAAAAATTTATAGTTTTATGGGTTTACAGTTAATACTTACGATTATGTATGACCATAGAAAAATTTGGGTAACTTTGGAACATCAAATTTCAGAAACAGCTCATCGCATTTATGAGATTTCTAGACACTATGGTTTATGCACTGTTCTCAAAGAATTTCTTGGAATTGTTTTTATAGTGTTACAATTTTTGCTTTAGGGACTATCAAGAAAATAGGGCTTTTATGATTTTTATCAAAAAAGCTGCATACAACAAAAATAAAATAACTTTAAAACTGTAACAGCATCCCTGAGATTTCATCTTGAACATTTATATCAAATGAAATTTGGTTGTGTTATTAACCAAATAGTTTTGCTATGATTGTAACTGACTTCTGAACTAAATTTCACTAAAAATACATGTTCAAGAGACCTAGTTACCAATACAACTGGTATAAAGTCAAAAATCTAATTCTACAGAGTTTCCACTTTCATAAGGTACTACACAACTTTAAAAGTTATTTGAGAAATATGATCCCATGTAATGAAATCAACCAATTAGTTTAAAATGACAATTGTCAAATAAATCAACCATTAGTGTACATAAAGAACATATTAAATGATTGAAGTATGCAGGCACTTGAATTTGGACAGGGCAAACAGTGTGTCCCTTCTGCCCCAATATTGTAGAAGACGAGTACCATTTCCTTCTAAGCTGTGATAAATATTTTGAGTTGAGAGAAAATTATATTGAAGTGTGATACTGGAATTTTACGTCCGCTTTCAAGTTCAATAGATTAGTGTCAACAAGTGATGATGCTAAATCAGTTAGCCTATGTAAATATGTATTGTACTCTTTTTGTCTACTTGATAGCTTGTTGCACTCTTAAGTATGTTACATGTTGTTCTTTTGTACAGTGGGTCTATGGCCTTCACTACAGAAACAAGTTGATTGATTTAAAATTGTATTGACCAATGATAGCAAAATGGACTATCCGCAGTTTCACAACACAATAGGAACAACTGACCAGTTAAAAGGTGGCAAAAGGAACATTCTCCAAAGAAGGCAGTGTGGCCTTCTGAGGTATTAGTATCCACTTCCTTTTCTCAATTGCAAAGGTCGTGGGTTCAAGTCCCACTGGGGGCACACTGCTAGACCCTTGAGTCAGATCTCCAGCTCTTCAGCTCGGTTTTAACCATATATTATTAAAGCATAAAAATGTTTTCAGGTGATGGGCCTACTTGCGTACATATTGTATGACTGGCAGAAGGCTCTCAAGAGTTTTGCTTAGGTGTACCATGCAATCGAGATTGTCTCATATTATGGGCTGATCATGTAGCCTGCACAAGTTCAGTGCACTGCAACGGCACTGGATCACCTGCACTCTTTTTAAACATGCTACAGGAAGAGAAGGAATCAGAAAATGAGGGTTGCACTTCACTCAGGTTCTGAACTCCTTCCACAGCCCTGGGTAGTTTAATTACAATAATACTAGTATCCAGTCTGTAACAACTGGTAACTCGACTCAGAGTGATGACACCATCTGAATGCCAGGTCACAGACAGTATTGTTTTGGTAATAAAACTATTTATGAAAATGCAGGCATATCTTTGGCAAATGTACGTCGAGTTTTACTAACAGCATACTGTTGTGGACGAAATAAGATAATTCATGATTAACTTCCAAAATTAAAGGAGAAAAATGCAACAGTCGAAATAATCGAATGTTCAGGCACATTCCATTCACAGACAGCCAGATGGCTTATCACTGCTGCAAATCAAAAGCGAAGCTGTTAATGTAAACAAACTGCTGCACACTTGTTAAGTGGCTGTCCGCAGTAACCTACCCCAGCTTACCGACGCTGGACTTGAGACACTGAGCGGAATGGTATTGTACAGAAACAGACAAAAAACATTATAGAGAAACAGAAGTACGTATATAACTCAATAAATACCTTAACTTTCACTGTTGTCAGCTCAACAAATGGCACATTCCTCAGCACCACACTCAGATAAGTGTAAGGTTCCATAAACAGTCCAACAGATGGTGTGTCTACCAACAGGGGGACTTTGTTCAAGATGCAGTTTTTAATCATGTCCAAAGATAAAACGGTTGGAGATTGCAGGCACGGTGATATATTTGTATATTTCTCTGTAGTATTGAGTTGACTTGTTTGGCTGCTTGGTTCACAAGTTAAATCAACTACTTCAGCATCAAAGTCATTGAATGTCATGTCACTGAAATCATCCCCATAACTGTTATCAACTCTTAGCATTTTCGCCATGGGCAGATCAACTTCGTTCACACCTGCTGGACTTCTAATTTTTGGCTTTTTAGCCACGGGTAATACATCATGTACACTACAAGAGTTTCTAAACTGCCTAAAATCTCCCAAAGTACTGCCCACGCTTGTTTCGACTGGATTCTGAATGGAAGATGCATTTCCTGCCTTCATTGCACTCACTCCAACCTCAGGTATTACCATGCCAACACCAAGAGATGATTTTTTGCCATTTTCTGTAGCTCCCATGTCATCGCTTTTCACATCAAAGTCATCCTCAAAGGCATCGTCATCAAACTCAGACATAGAACTGAATTCCATCAAATAGCTATCTGTTCTTTCTGGAGCACAGACAACATTGAAATCTCGGCTGCTCTCACTTGGCACACACTTACTTCTAGGTGCACAGCGGGAAGAGTTCACACTCAAGGCTGTTCTTTGCTCACACACGGATGTGACATCATCGGAGTGAGTAGAGGAACTTGACTTGCCAGGTAGACAGGATTGATCGTGTTTTGTCCGACTTTGCCTTTGAGCGTTTCTGTTCATAAAACGGTCATTTCCACATTGAATCTGTGACTCCATGTGCTGCACCAGCAGATCATCATTTAGTCCTTCATCCCACTATAAACAAAAAATTTTCCTGACCAATGAAAAATAACTATATAGAAACAACTATGAGTAATAGTAGTGCCAGTTATAACAGAAAATTAAAAATATTATTTCATCAAGTTTCACACACAAGATGCAAAAAATTCAAATAGATTAATGGATTGTACACAATTATTGCCATTTTCACAAAAGTACAAAATGTACGTTTTTCCAATACCCCAGCTGCCAACGTTGTACGCAATACGTAAACTTGTACTGGCATATATCAGCCATTACAAAAGAGACTAGGTGTTCCTGCCAAAGAATCATGATGGTGACATTAAAGCTTTTGGTAGTATCATCATAGTTCTAACAATGCAATTTCGTAATGAAGTTAGGAGTTCAAACTATAAAAAAGCATTGAATTTTGTCTTTCACATCGCTGTGTTCATATCAAAAGCATACCCTGGTAGCAAGCCTCCTTTTCTACGAATTCCACAATCATGAAAATCGTAATAACTGTACACAGTCACGATACAAATCCTTTCAATCTCACATTAATTCGTCTCTGCTCAAGTATCCTAACAAGACTCACATGAACTAACACAGCATGCAACCTGTTCTGAAGGATCACTATACCTGTTCATTCATCATGGCCAACTCGTCCTCGTCAATCTGGTTGAACAAATCATCATCCACTATCTCCATCACATCTATCAAAAGTTAGAAAGATGAAAATCAAAAATATCTCATTTGAACTTGACACTTTTGCAAGCATGGTTGTCAAAGATGCTGTTAATCTTCAATACTGCAGTCAACAAAGGACAATCAGAAATGGAACTAGCAAGGAGTGAAACTAAATCTTGGAAAAACGAAAATCTTCACAACCTTAACATAATAACAACTAATCACAATACTGAAACAAACAAAACTAGACGCTAGTTTCAAAGGTAGTATTTTATGTGCTTTTAAAGGTTTATAATCCAACAGAGTAAAATACCATCAGCACTGTTCCTGGTGACTACGGGGCCACCATGTGTGGACACAGCAGGTTGAACTGCAGGCAGCTCGTTAGAGTCACAACCAGCGGCAGCTATGTCATCATCTTGATTACTGAAATAGTATACACACTGATGAAGGGTCATCTGAAGGTGACCAATAGGATTACCAGTAACAAACATACAATGGGCTGTCAATCTAAATTTCACATTTATCTTGCATAAATGCTTCCAAAACAAAAAAGCTCATTCAGAATGTATTCAATAAATATTACAGATTGTCACCCACCTTTACAGTTTAACATATTATATAACTTTATATTTATCGATATCTGTAGTAGTTTAGTTTGTCATAATATATATGACCTTTTATCTCACCTACATGTGTTGTTTCACTGTAAACTAGCTTCGGTATCGCTTCGCAGTTAGCGCATATAAATGGCATTTATTCACAAGTGTACAGGTTGTAGAACTGTAAAATTGTTCTACTGAAGTTTCCCAGATAGACTTACAGTGCTCTAGCCAACACTTTTATCTGTCTGTTCTCCTCCATCAGGGTGTCAACCTGTCCACCTAGCACTTTCACGCACTGTTTGGTAAGAATCAACACCCCAAGTCGACACATCACTGGGCCAGTGACAAGGATCTGACAAGAAAAATTAATTACTTCAAAAGTCAAGTTTTCAGGGTTCAAAACTCCACAGTCCAACTCAAACTCAAAGTCCTTACTCAACAAATCTGGAAGTTTTTGCATCGCTGATGCAATTGTACTGTGACAGGCAAAAATTTCACATTACACACATGCCCATCAGTGACAACCACTAAGTTCACATTACACACATGCCCATCAGTGACAACCACTAAGTTCACATTACACACATGCCCATCAGTGACAACCACAAATTTCACATTACACGCATGCCCATCAATGACAGGTACTAAGTTCACATTACACCCACGCCCATCAGTGACAGGTACTAAGTTCACATTACACACATGCCCATCAATGACAAGCACTAAGTTCACATTACACACATGCCCATCAATGACAGGTACTAAGTTCACACTACACACATGCCCATCAGTGACATGCACTAAGTTCACATTACACACATGCCCATCAGTGACAGGTACTAAGTTCACATGACACACATGCCCATCAGTGACAGGCATTAAGTTCACATTGGACTCATGCCCACCAGGGGCACAAAATTGCAAGATCTTCCCGGTTTCTTCCAGTTCATGTCATTAGAAAACTACAAAATTTTCTCAAACCAACTGCATAAATGATGATGGTCGTTACATTTACTTGCGGTTCACCCATTTTTCAGCCCTGTGGGGATCTTAGATCTTAGATCAGTAAGAAAATGTTCAGCTACAAGTAGTTTTAATATAAATTTGAAAAAAATCAAGGTCCAGAATTCAGCTGCATTTTAAAAGATTTGTTTTGGATGACAGCCAGGTTATCGTACGACCCCATGTTATATTACCATAGTTAGGCAATGCCTTAGAACCAGAGCAAAAGAGAACATTATGCCACCCATCGTTGCCATTTTGTTCAGGCTCATGTATGTCAGTGAAAGCTGGCGAGTTCACACACAGCATGACAGAATAAAAATATTCTACAGAATGTTGAGAGACCTCATTAAATATGCGAGACAAGCTTGTAAATTTTATCATACAACCACTCATGCTTCGTTCGTCTCATTTCTTTGTCTGTTGGATAGGCATGCCTCTTCAGCTTAATAATTTTTGTAGTTTGTAATCAATGGTATTTCAAATAGCAATATACATAACTTGAATGGCTTTAAAAGTGACATTGACTGGCCTGGCAATATTACTTTATAAACGAAGTAACTTAACTGTTTTCACATATCTGAGGAAAGGCATGTTAATGGTCATATAATAATTATTGTCTAGTATTTGTCTGACTGTAGAATAAATTTTTAATAAATGATAATTTCTAAATCATACAATCATCAAGACATGACAGAAGTATGCTCTACATATCAAAAAGATTTTAGACGTCTGACGATAGCTTGAGACATAAATTCCCTCTCTCAAATTTGTACTCATATGTTAGAAGAGGCTTTTTTTCAAAAGCCTGCAGCACGTGCTCACCTTAGTGCCAGGTTTGGTAGAGGTGCTCAAGGCTGGTATAGACTGATACTCCATGCCCTGGATGTTCACGCTGCCATCTGTGAGTTGAAGCATCAACATCCGACAAGATTTGGCCTCCCAGGGCTACAAGGAGCACCATAGCATGATTTTACAATTCACATACATTGCACATAGTTGAATTAATCAAACATTTACCTCTATCAGGGTGGTGAACAATTAAATACAGCAGTCTAACTTCATATGGCTTGGTCAACAAGAGAATTGAGTTAACGAATGTTGAAAGTAAGTTCACAAGGGAAAATGTCCCACTATGTCACCGTTCCTTTCTTTTCATTCACAAAAAATTAACCAAATCTCCATTTGCTTTTGAAGTGAGTTGCTGAGCTTTCTGTAACATAAGCATTAACCTAATTATCTTTTAAAAACTACTCATAACAAACTTACTCTTAATAACGAGCAATACAAGAACATATCTTTTAAAAACTACTCATAACAAACTTACTCTTAATAACGAGCAATACAAGAACATATCTTTTAAAAACTACTCATAACAAACTTACTCTTAATAACGAGCAATACAAGAACAACACAGAGCCTTAATATGCAGCCACCATGAGTATCGCACACAGCAGAAGACACAAAGAATGATCATTAACTTTAAATATTCTCACTAGAGGGAACAACTAACAGTAAACTTAAAACTGCATTTCCCCAGTGGTTAGCAGCCAAAAACATAATATTCCTTACCATGTCACCAATTGATTTTCAAGAACATGAAAACCATCAACGACTCAAGAATACTTTTTCTCTTCTAAATGAAAACTCATCAGCTGAATTCCACAAGCATCGATCAAGAAGTTTGGCAGATATTACAGCTGACAGAAAAATGTGTATATCTCACTACAGGGCAAAGCGCTAGTGGTGTTTGTCCAAAAATTAGGGGGTTAATAGAAACACAAGTTCTAAATTTCCCAAAGATCGCTCAAGTGGCAAGTCAGACAGAGCTTGATGCCAAAAAACCCTCTAGAGGGGTACAGGCTGCACTATACAAATTTCTACGAATATTGACACAGGTACTGTCCCTTCCTCAGTACAAACACAAAAGCCAAAATTGCAGTAATGGTATGATATAACGTGTCCGAATTTTGAGAAACAGTTTTCTCCACTGAATAACGGGCATCAAACTGGTTCTCAAAATACGCGAACGTTATATCAGACTATTGCCAAAATTGCCACAATGGAGTGCCGCAGTAAGGAAATACATAAAAAAATTATCGCCATCCGGGCTCTACACGATAGGACCAAATACCAAATATCACAAAGATCCATTCAGGCAGGCTCAAAAAATTGGCATTATGGGGTACCATAGCAAACGAATCTGTCCAAAAATCAATGGTCCACATAGTATACTCTCTTCAATAGGATAACACTTGTTAAATTTTATGAAAATACATCTTGGTAGGTATCAAGGCAGATGCAAAGAAAATGGTTCAGAAAAAATTCCGCGCAAAAAGTTTCCGTTTTGAATCTTACATTTGACTGTGATTCATGCTGAGTTGCCGAGACATCAACATTTTCGTTGTGAGCTCCACAGGTCTTCTGGTATTGAGAGTATAGTGATGAACTCACATCAAGTAAAGAGTCAATCTGTGAAATACAAGAGTACAGTGATGAACTCACATTAAGTAATGAATCAATCTGTAAACTAAAAGAGTACAGTGATGTACCAACATCGAATAATAAAACAATTTGTGAAATACAAGAAGAATATAGTGATGTACTCACGTCAAATAATGAGTCAATCCGCGAAATGCAAGAATACAGCGATGTACTCATATCAAATAATGTCGAGTTAATTTGTGAAAGATAAGTCCATTAAGGAGCCCCAGTGAAATTGCCCATGCTTTTCCTCTCATGACCCATTTCCATATTGTTTTTAATCATTTCTTCATTACAGTGTCAAGCTTTTTATCCCCTCAGTTCACAAACAAATTTTCTATGTAGCACCATGGTAAACATTAGTTTTTAAATCATTACAATAATAAAGAATCACAGTTTTCTTATCTGGAACCAACTAGGCCAAGTATTTTGGAAAAATCACAGGGAAACATGAAATGGTACAAGAGTGAAATTCCTAATTTAAAGCAGCTACAGATCTGCCTTACATCACAAAAACATAGTCTTGATTTAGATCATTTAATATTACAACATTGCTCTCAAGTTTTTCCTTAGGTCAAATTAAAAGCGATTTCAGGGCTTTGAGAGAACTGTCAGCTCCTTATTGAGACCAAGCTTTATTACTTGGCTTGTCACAGCATGTCACTTTATGCATCGAGCACCATCTCAACAAATAACGAAATGTCACTTTTTGCAAATCCAGAAATAACATCATCTGAGTAAGAAATAAGTTGATACCTATTTGATAGTGGTATGAGGCTAAGTCAAATAAATTTGCTTCTTGGACAGAACATGGGTTTATTGTTGCTTAATCTGTGCCATCCACATATGCATATCATGAAGAAGGGGCAACGTTAGGGGCTCACCTGAAGACAATGGTTGCCATTCAATGTACATTTCTGCTCTTGGGTTAAAGTGGCTGGTAGACTTGCACTCTCTAGTATGTTGAGGTCTGAAATGAGCCATTGCTCATAGACAGCTTTCTGGACATCTTCAAGGGAAAGGGGGTGACTCTGAAAAAAATATGAAACAAAACACATTGTAGGTTGGACGCACATGTCAAATACACAAGCACAGTAAATGCTTTCAAAGACACTAAACACTTATTTAAGACGAGCAGTAACTACTCACAAGATCGCACTTAAAGCGGCTCATGAATCCACATTCCCACCAAGATGAGAATTTCTGATTTGGACCACTTATCCTTATGAAGTTGGTCTGAAATGGTTCCTTACTCGAATTACATACTTTACGGAATTGCAAAGAATCGACAGTCTGCTATTCCTCGAGACCATGATCTTGCATAAAATAACACGCCATGACAAGTCGACTGTGGTCTAAAGCAGTGACGAATGGTGAAGCTTTGCAGTTACCTCAAATGTAACAAACGGACAATTTGATAACAATTTCATAAAGGCGAGTGGTATAAATCAAAATTATTTTTTTTCATACTAACATTGAGGCGTCGATTGTTTGGGGAGTTGCAGTCACCATGTACGGTTAAACTTCAGTCCTGGATTGAACTTAACAGCGCCAGTTAACTTTGCAGTAAACAAGTGGATTTAACAGCAGAGTGTTGACGCTGCGGTGTGGTATGAGTGGTCAACTCCGGTCTCATTGAGAAGTTATCACCAGGAGCCACTGCTATCATCAATAATTAAAGGGCAATGTCGTCACTAATAGTTGCTTATATTTTGCTCGATTCATCACGAATAAATTAGAACTAAGGTTTATATCAATTAGCGTGTGTAAATGTTCTCAAATTGTCACATTAAAAAAATCTTAGCATGCACGGGATGAACCAGTGCTACCTTGCGATTACTTCGATGACAACGGCGTCACTTCGATGCCATTAACTAGCAAAGCTGGTATGAACGATTCAATTAACTTCCCAATTTACATAGACGTTCTGCTCATACTGGACTTTAGTTAGTATGAAAGGGCCTATAAGGCGGGCTCATAGGCAGTCGAAATTACGCATTTCCTACCTCATGAACCATAGATGTGCCTATTTGAAGCATATGGGTTGTTTTAATACGTTCCAAGAGTGAAAAGAAGAGTTATTGAGAACACCACTGCAGTTTGTGAAGGAAAGAGCCTGGTCACCCTGAAAATCTTCCGGTTCTCATCAGTTAAGTGATACATTGTACAAAGATAGCAAAAACTGAAAAGACCTGTGGTTTTGTGTTAGTGAGAACACCAACTGCAGTTTAAGAAGGAGAGACTGGCTACACAAGAAATCCTCACGCAGTCACCATAAGAACATAATACTATACTAGTTTTACCTGGACTTCTCCATGTATCCATTCAATACATGCCTCCAACCAATCATCAGGAACACTAACATGATGCTTATTCTTCAGCCACTGTTTCGTCTCACTTACTCTAATCGACATCTTCTACAGCAGAATCTAAAAGTTAAGTTACAAATATGTTAAGATGCAACCAAATGCCCCATTGTTCGCCATTGTTTAACATTAGAATTACAGCAATCTGTCAAAAGGTTGAACTTGTTTTGTTCAATCTACGGAAGTAATTCGTATCTTCTGAGTCTGAATGTGGGTCGAACCTTTCCCAGCTCTACGTAACTTTTGTTTTAGACAGCCAGCCTAAACCCTTCCCCAAACACACAAACAAAGATATACAAGAGCAATGCAAAGCGTTGAAATGCCCTCACAACAGCACCGTGTGCTTCTATGGTATTTTAATATCACTAAAATGGCCATTAGATGACACAGAATTTATCATACTTGTCTGAACTAAGGAGAAGCCGTCTCTGTAGTACACAAGTTGCCAAATTTCATGAAAACAAGCCAAGGAACTCCAAAGATTTAGAGGTAAACATAAAAAAAACAATTAACACTAGCTATCATCTGACTGGTCAAAAATGGAATGGCATCATCACATCCTTATTAAAACTCTATTTGCCAAATTTCACAAAAGTCCACCATGAAGGAATTCCAACGGTATAGAGGCAAACATAAGACTAAAACTGCCACTAGGAGACACAGCATTGCTCAGATCGGTCCGAGATTTGTCGTCCTCTGTCATCAGATACATAAGAACATACCCGCCAAATTCAAAAGTATCCTGCAATGGGTTTAGGAGATACAGCTGCGGAGGCTGGCTGCCCAGACAGAGATGACAACAATATGCACCCACATATACGGTACATATGTGGGCACGTAAAAACGATAATGCAAGAATCAAAAATCCGTTGACAGCATGGGGTGGTTGGCCACCAAACATTACTCAAGACTTAATAACATGAAAACTGACTAATCACATCCAGTTAAACTTAATATGTCAATTTTCGAGTTTATAAACATTGGAATTAACTAACTCAGGTCTTAAAGGAGCTGTAATCCCACTTTTTGTCCAAAAACTACTAGTACTTGCCAAACGTGATTACAAATTCCAAGATTTTTCGCAACTTTCTGTCTTGTAACAAACTTGTTGGAAATTTAACTTTTCAGGCACATTTTGGGACCAAAATCTAACTGTTTGCTGTTTCTTTGGTGAAAAAGATTACAGTGTTCAGTGTACAATCAAAATTAAGACATGATAGGTCTATTCAGGATTGGTACAAATTTCATAATTGCTGTACAATCATAGGTTCAGACATAATTCATGACACGACATAAAACACCCTTATTTTTATCATAATGAATGGAAATGTTCATGACTTCTGTAAACTGCAAAAATGTCACGGCTGCCAGCATAAGTCCCATCAATCGCTGCTCTTTTCAAGAGCGTCATGTATTGAGTTTCTATCATATGTTTGTTACTTCCAGTAGCATTTAAAACATATGACTATCAACTGCATGTTACTATGACCTATGTTCACGTGTTGTAGTTACTTTGATGTTGTTTGCTTCAATGCTGATTACTTTGAAAATATAGTTCTTATATCATTCAATTGTTTTTATAAATGCCATACACCAACGATGTTACAAAGGGTATTTTTAAATTTTGGGATTCTGATTTTTGTTTGAGAGACCTGCAGCCAGGAAACGTTTAAAACACCATTTTGAGTATTTAATGCAATTTTTGCCATCTTCTGAACATTTCAAAATAACTTTCCATGAAAAAAGCAGCACTGGGAAAAATTCAAAAATTCAGTTTACAAATGCGCATATTTCAGCTCGGCATAGTTGAGTATTGTGCACTGCCTAGAAATTACCCAATGTCACAGTGAAACCTATACTAGGAGAGAGAAACCCTATAAAAAAGATGACGATCAACATGCAGAAATCAGCATACAGACATCAGTGAGGATCTTCTTCTGTAACCAAAAATGGCATGTTGACGTCATAAACAGGAAATAAGACCAGTTTTGCAATACCTAACTCTTTTTCATGGATTGCAAACAAGGTTTGATCTTTGAAAACGAATCAAATTTTGCGCCCATGAGATTTACCGGAAGTTGAGAACAAAAGCTGTCTTACGTTTAAGTGTTCAGTTACGTATAATATTGTTGTCACTTTTCTTAATCAGAAAGATGATTTCTGATAAAAAAATATTCGAAGTAAAAACTAGATACGAAGAAACATTGAATTAATCTTAAGAAAGAAGGCTCGACGGCTGATAAACAAAGCACGCTCACTGTACGCGTGCGACATCTATTGTCAAATAATTTTTTCCCGCTGTGACCATAAAGCGATCGTAAAAATAATCAGGGACCGAAGCATTTCCGTTACAAATCACAAGGTGTTCTCATCAAGAGCATTCTTTTCACAGCTCTTTACACACAATTTGTATTTCATTTTACGCACAACCCATTTTTCTTCACATACCACATTTATTCCCTCACTGGCGAACAACGTGCTGGGCTGGGTTGCACAAAACTTCAAAAGTATCAGCTGAACAAGTTTGATTGTTGCATGACGTCAGGTGCATTGTTCAAAAATAACAACGTGGCGCGTAATAACATGACGTCATTGTTGCTATACGGCGTATAACTTTTATGCAACTGGGCCCAGATGGAAGAAGCCTGGGGATCACTCATATTGACAAGGTGCCCCCAGGCGAGCCATAAATTAAGGGTAGGCGGTACTTTTTCAGCAAGTTTTGCGGGATCTGCGCGGGGTACAATTGGCCCCTAGATTTCCACTTTGTGGGATGATGCGAAAAATCTACCCCGCAAAAAGGGCTGGGAATTAGCCTACCTGGCACCCGCAATAGGAGGTCTCTCGGCAATTTTTGAGGGCACCTTGTAAATATCCGTGACCCCTTCCGGGGGATGAAGGCCAGATTCCGGCATTCTACCACAGAACCTATCCCTAAATCAAATGAATGTCGTAGACACGTCATATGTTTCGTGAAACGTATTCAAATTTGACTTTCTTATGAAAATGAAGACTTGTTGGAACAATATAGGATTCGCGGCACTATTTCACTCGCGCTCAGTGTAACCGTTCGTCTGCATATACTGTACTGTACTGGTCTTTGCAGAACGATTGCAGTTATAAGACGTCCCTGAGGTCTGCAACCAAAACAATAAAATATAAGAAATGACATTAACTTTATATTGAGAATTTCTTCAAATTTTTAATATTATTTACAAAAAGAGATTGTTTTCGTGGGAGTGACATGGCAGATAATTTGATACTTCCGCCCGAATCAAATGGCTTTTTTCATGTACATATCCGTGTAAAGTTGCAGACAATCTCAGTATGACTGATTGTTGCGGTGTCAGTAGAGTTCTTTGTAAACGCCAGCTGATGAACGACCTTTTGAACAAATCATTAAGTGAGAAAATATTACTTCTCTAAGTCGTTGAGCGAAAGAAAAATGGACAAAGCTATAAATACACAATTTATTACAATACTCAGTTTTGAGTGAAGATGACAGTGACTGACATAAAACTGAGATTAACCTTGACACGTTGGCTTTCGAGATACAGACACTTTGTTGAGACAATTTAATCGGAATGGATTCTGATAACAGCTCAAACTTTTATCATTCAAAGTGTTATCCTGGCATTTTCTTTAGCCAACATCATATTAGCTGAAAGGGATTAGTTCTAAGGTAGTACTGTCAATGTAAAAGATGTCTCGCCACGCTTTAAGTCAGCACAATGAAAGGATAACAATGTTATTTTGTTATTAATGTGTGTTTCGTGAACAAGTTCTAAGAGAGGGTATTCGCACAAAACTTAGGAATCTTTCCTTTCCATTTGGTTAGAAATTCATGAAACGAATTTTTACGAAATCCAAACCATTAAAACCTTATTCAGTATGGCACCATTTGTTTTCAAAATGGCTGCTATATCGTAATGTAGAATTTTTTTAGTATAATTCTTGACTTTCGGGTAGTACACCAGCGAAATGGACGCTTCACTTGGATGATATTGATCTTAAAGCGTTAGCAAAGTACCTAAATACATGCAGAATTGTTATTTATAAAGTGTTGATGTTTTAATGACTATTAAGACACGTCGAATGTTCTAAACCCATCAAGGCAAAGGAAAGAATATCTTAGACAACAGTTTTAAAGCACTTCAGGTTTTGTGGCCGGGATTCTATTTCTGTTTTCAGCGATCTTGATTGGAGACTCGTTTCTTCATTTTCAAACATTGCAGCTTAACCTAACAAGTCATTCAGTCGGATGGCGAGACGACAGGAATTTCCAGACCAGTGGCGATCTACGGCCCTTTTCACATCCATGATCGCAATCATGGAGATGTAAAAATATAGATGTCCTGACCTTCGCAAGGTCTTAGATTATCTGATATGGATTACTTTCCTGACAAACTGTACAAACCATTACAAATTTCAATGTCCAAAAAATCCGGATAAGGCAAAGCCTTGTGAGCTTGTGCCACGACAGAATGATTTTGAAAACAGAGGAAAGGAATTCATACATTTAAAGCAGGCTGTTTATAGAGGCATGAAACCTTGCTCTCTGTTAAGAAAACGAGTTTTAGTTTATGCCATTTACAGTTATGAAATATTGGCCTCAAACTGTTCCTTAGTCAACAAAGTGTAATCTCTGACAGAAAGCTCGTGAAAATTCAGATCTGATGAAATAACGAACTGTCGATAGGTCACTTATAAACTGAGCAAGAAACAAGACAAGGCTAATTTTATAACGGTAAGGCGCCTAAATCGAAAGTTGTCATGGTGTTTGACAGAAAGCAAGGGGCTTTATTGTCCATTTAAAAGGACATGTCTAAAGGATATTTGCTGTTAGAGTACGCAAAAATAAAAGTTTCAGTACACCTAGCATTTTATCGGGATGAAGTGTAGTAACTATTCAGACGATCACGGTAGCTAAGCTTGTTCGTTACATGGTGATAAAAGCGAAGGAAACGTCTGAAAGTTGAACGAACAGCCTAAATGTAATTACGGAAGAAAATGACCTCAAGAAACGAGAGTGGTTAATATAAAAGTATCAAAATAATACAATTAAATGTATATTAAACTAGAAACCAATGCAATTAGACAGTAATTATGACTCTATATATTACAATATACGGCCGAGTGGTTACTGTTTGTTGCTGCGTCTAGTTATACGGAGAAGCGTGTGATGGAAATTGACAAGATAGCGTGGATTGACATCCTAAGTGGTCTTGTAATCTAATTCAGACCACGTGATGTGTCACAAAACGTTAAGGACTTACTGAGATTTCAGTTGTTCCTGCGTTTTCCTGTCAGTTTTGTTACTGGAATTATAATTCTTAGTATTGTTTGCAAAGTCTTTTTCCTTGTAATTTTCACTAAACATTTATGACTTATTAAGAAATGCATGAGAACCAATTTGAGAAAAATACATATTTCATCGTTGCTTATGTTTTGAATCAGTTCAACTGCAATATCAAGGGGTTCTTCGTTTCATCGTTTCCTCTTTACTTTCATGCAACAAGACTAAGCCATTCGAATAATTGTTTCCTCACGTATGCAAATTTGATGACTTTGTGACCTACACTCACAGAAATAGTTATCAGCATTTAAAACATTTGCTTTTCTTTTAATGAATTGCAAGGAATGCAGTTTTTTAATGGCTTCAATTCAGTCCATTCATTTTGTGACGCTTCTAAGTACACCTTAAATGATTATTACCGATAGAGATACTGAATAAAAGGACAATCATTATGTAAAATATAGGTAACCACTTTAATCACTAACATAAGCATTTTTATATATTGCGTTTTTTTTCAAGCAAATTTATAAAAAACAGATAACATATATGATACAGACAACAAGCGCAACATGCGTTTGCAGCCATTTAATGCTGGTTTGTCATAAAAGTTAATGTCGCAGTTCCAATTCGAAACTAGTATAGAATATACGGTCTTTCAAACGAGTAACTAAATAACCAATGAATAATGCATAGTTTGCATTAACAGTTCCCACTATTTGCAAGAACTGATCAACACTCGGTAAATATTTCCTCAGATATTTGACTAAATACCAACACACATCAAGAAATGCCGGCAATGCATAAACGTCCATGGCTTAATCGATTTCACCAAAAGAAATTCTCGCGACTCTCACCGTTCCTCGTTATCGCCCGAGGACACGAACTGTGTAATGTATTTGCGACTGCGTTCACGGTTGCATTTTTCTTTCAAGATATATGTCGACAGCTCAACTCTATGTATGAATATAACGACAGCTATAGCACGTGGTGGAAGAGTTTCGATACCAGCATATTTACGTTAATTAACCACGTTGCATATCCTCAATCATAATCAAGTGAAAGATAAACCTGGCATTTCAATTTTAGTTTGATGATAGATGACAAAATATTTCACATTTCTGTTACTGTAAAGGCGTTGTCCAAACCGTTTTTCACAATCCCCAATCCAACAGCTACCAACCTCACGAGCACAAATAAGAAATTCTTATGTATCCAACGCGTTTATTCCATCATCCAAAGTCGCAAAACGCACTTATTTTTCGACTCAGCGTAAACTAAGACCATTACCATGCGTGTCTTGCCTGTCTGCGAGCTGGAGTAATACTGGATTTAGAGTAAAATTTGTGATCCTATAAGTATGTACATTGTCAAATTTGAATGTATAATTGGAAGAATAATTTTACATTAGTATTATGTAGGAGCCATGCTAATCTCTACAGAAGATTGCTTAAATTTGCAATTCACGACACTCAGTTTTCCGATTACCCATTCAGAAGTCTTCAGTTAAGCGCAATTGTATAGTCTGGTATAGTCTTGATCTCATTCATTAGGTTGCATCTCGCACTCGGCCCATGAATTTATGCAACAGATATTGAAACGCTGGGGAATCGATGTCTCTAACTACTGATCTCTTCTAGAATTTTATTAGATTCTTGATGCGAAATGCCACGTGTTACCCTCAACACCCAATAGTTGAATTCTGTGCTGCGTACTGTGCAGTTCACGTCTGGGATGTTTTTTTTTTTGCTGTTTTGTTTTGTTTTGTGGTTACGGCCAGAACAGAATTCACGTTTTCCGTTTATGATAAGCTTATTACTCAGTTTTGAGGCAAACACGACAAATTAAACCTTCCTAAAGCGATAAAAAACCACATGACTCAATAGGATCTGCTGTACCTAATTCTATTAACAGTTTCCGTTGAAAACAAAATAAAACTGCAATTATTTTTATACAACTGTTAGTAATAAAAGCTGCATTGTCTAAACTGTTTTTTTTTTACCAACAGATTGTTTTACTTCAAAGGTTAAAATAACACGCGTAAGTTGATATCAAGGCAATGTTTGTTCCATTTTTCTCAAGTTATTTCTTATTGATTTTTGAAAGTTATCTTCCTGATATGATTTAAGGTTTTGTATTTGTTGAACAAAACAGTAGTATATTGATTAACAACTATATTTTTACACTGCCAAACTTTCGCTTATCTTTCTAGAGAAGTAATTATTGAAGTCCATTCGCCGTTTGATGGGTTTATCAAGTATAATTAGGGACATCAATTTGCCGTCGTATTTTTACAACCCCAACAAAGAAATTCACCCCAAAACATGAAACAACGGGTTTTCACTAGCTCGCGTTGCGTGGGACTTTAAAACAAGTTAGTCATGGGAACACTGACATCTCTTATCAAATTAGTCAGATGAGAATACTAACATCTCTTAACAATTTAGTCAGATGGAAACACTACATCTCTTAACAATGTTCTTGCAGTTGCAAACAGGTGCGCATAACAAACAATAGGCCTACTATTGTCCTGGTCACAATCTCGTCACTCAATACACGTTCTCTGTCTTCTTTCAGTAGTTCCCCGTAGTCTTTTTGTTCAACTGCTGTTGATCAATGGATACGTGGCTGTGTACGTGGTTCTCTTTTGCCAAGATACAGTTGTAATTTCCGATCAAACGATTTTCTCAAGGCATTCCAACTGAGTTACTGCAATGAACTGTTTAATCCTCAGGTTATTAGGTGAACAGAAGTCAACTGAAAAAGGATTAACTGTAAATTTATGAATTGAAACCGTCTTGTCGCCCACAACAAACCGTCTTGTCACCCACAACAAATCGTCTTGTAACCGTCGTGTAGCCAACAAAAGCCGTCTTACAAAAGTCTTGTCGCCGCCAACAACAAACGTTCTTGTCGCCCACAACAAACCGTCTTGTTGCCCATAACAAACCGTCCCGTCGACCACAACAAACCCAAAACAAACCGTCTTGTCGCCCACAACTAACCGTCTTGTCGCCCACAACTGATAAAAAATTGATGCATTTTGAAAATGCCAACGGATGGGTATTTTTTGCAAGTTTGTTTTTTCAACTTGAGTCTTGGCAAAAGATTAATAACGAAAATGCCAATATATGTGTATTCTTAAATGATTGGTTAATGATCAGTTCAAAGATGTTTGATTATTATAACTTTCTCAGACATCGAATATATAAATTCACTTGCCCATGCAGTTCAAGACACAAAGAAAAATAAATCTGTATCTCATTCACGGGAAGAGCGCTTATTAGACTGTCAGTTCGTTTGACCTTATCCTAAACACGGATTGTTTTATTAGATCCTAATGCGGGATTATTCAAGTCCAAACTGGCAAGAACAAGTTATTTTCTTTTTTTATAACTTTCTGGTAGCTGGTACATGCGGGTGTAGTAACAAATAAAACATTTTGACAAACAAAAGAATTGGAAAGTAGAAGACTGAAAAGTAAATAATGTCTTCGTAGTATTCTTAGTTAAGGAGCACTCAGAAGAAACGACACGACAAGACGGTTTGGTTCAGGTGAAAATAAAATTACCATGGAAATCTACAATAGCATTATAAAATCAGTCCAGCCACGCCTTAATTATAAAATGTTCAAAGCAGCAACCATAATAGAAACCAGTATTTAGACTGTACATTTCGTTTATATTGCAAATTACTATTAATCACCTATTGGTGAAATTTCTCTTAACGAAAATTCATCAGTGAAAACGCGAGGTATTAAATGTTTTGCTTCATTTTTGTTCAAAGTAAAAACCAACATGGTTGCTGGTTCTTAGATTAAAAGAAAATTTAGAAAAAAGTAATCTAGCAGTTAATGGAAAGATGTTAAGGTTCTGAGAGACTCAACGAAACATTCATTGGACGCTAGTAGATCAGACAACTTATTGACTGGTAAAACCCCATTGTCATTGTCAAGGTTGCCTTCACCACATGGAATGTTGGAATATCCTACTGCTATCTGAACCTTCCGAGGAATTTAGTCTATCTGACAACAGCTTAACGCGCTTAATTAATATCTTGTTTCACCTTCACTCCTAGATGTTTTGGTTTGGATGGGATTCTCAAAAGAATTGAATTTACTCCGCCAGTGTCGGAACCACAAATTAAATATCGCTTGCTGATGCAAAGATATACCAAACGTGGCTGGCGTACATAACGACTCCGCGTATGACGTGTTTAATTGCCATTGGCTAATCTCCTGGGTATGAGTAGAAGTAATAATTGTCTTGTGAAATGTGCGCCGATGTTCTGTGGTCTCGCGATCTGGCTATTGGCGAGTATTAAGGCTAGAAATAATGTTTTTGGGTGATATTATTTAAACTTGATAATACCTCGCCTAATTAGAACTGAGTTGTAATATTGATCTTAGGAATAACCGGGACACCGTCACAAATCCATTTGCGGCCAAACTTCAAATCGTAAAAACAAAAAACAACACGAGTGTAGTTTGGATGCTGTTTTTCTAACTGGTGTAAATCTAAAATTAGCTGACGTGCTGAGTCCAGTATCAACCTATTCAAACTATGTTTGTAATGTTTTTACCCGGTTTACGAATATTTAGCGTGGTGCTGCACTGTGACTTCACTAGCTACCAATCTTATATTAAGATTCCAATCGATTTCGCAGGCTTGATAATATGTGTTGGAATACGATTACACAATTCTTAATTACATGTATTAGACAAATCATAGGATGACTAATAGTACCACAGCCGCAATTAAACATTGATGTTTCCAAATAATGGCTTTAGCCCAAAGCAACTATCACAGTTGCCTGGAATTTTTCACAAATCAAAAAGCATCGAACACTAATTTTCAAAAGAGTCAATTTTCAAGATAATTTAATTTATACCAATTAAAATTGAGTATGGTAATAACACATTAGGAGACGCCTCAGGCTGTTTATCCTTAGATAGACTTTCACTTGTTGAAACCAAAAACAAATGACGGAGCACTTGACTTTTTAATTGCCGTTGTTGTGTGAAATTTACGTACATTCGTAATGTCGGCCACGGAAATGAACAGAAATAGGAAACTCAAACGGATACCTTGGCTCTGAAAGTCAACTTGTTTCTTTTTATTCTCAGGTACTTATAACGCAGCGGATGAGTACTGCGTAGACATTAGTGCACCGCATTGAATAGATTAGATCAACTATGGCGCTGCCATTATTGTTATTTTTATATCTGCATTTTTGTTTCACTTTACCAGAAACTTAGAGACAGAATTGTGATGCATGATTACAACCAAGTTAGTTATCTCAAACGGAAACTAATTTTATCAGAAAAACTTTTATTTTCGCCTATTTCTCAGACGAGAAAATGAGTTTTCGAGTAATTGCGTTAAGACTTAGATCAAAGAAAAAACAAACAAGACTTTAATGAGAGCTAGTCTTTAAGGACGGGCGAATGCTATTTAATTGATTGGAAAGACGGGATGGAATTCATTAATCTTAGGCGATTAGTGACCTGGTGACAGTCTCCTTGGCCGAGCCAAGTAGGTTTGCGTCGAGTTTTACTTTGGGCGTGCTTACTGGGTTCACGTCGCGGTATATTTGTGTCGTCAGTCCGTTTCTTTTGTGAAATCCGATTGGACGTTTCTCAAAATGGAATGTGAAACCAATACAAGTGGGTTCTGGACTCTAGCCATACTTGACGTAACCACAAAACCGATTTCCTAAGGTACAGAGGTTGTCATGCCATGATTTCATTGAATTGCGGCTGAAGAATATCACGAACAGAGTGAAACATATTTAACACACGGGTGAGAAACAACATGACCGCCGGTCCTCTTAAATCGGACCGCCTCACCCAAAACAGAACTTTCGGGGATCAAATGGGACCGTCGCAGCAGAAAATGGGACTGACGCACCTAAAAACATGACCGCCCCACCAGAAAACAGGACCGCCGGGGTGAGTCAGTCCGATTTAGAGGACCGGCGGTCATGTTGTTTCTCACCCATGTAACATCCACTTTTGCTTTTACAAATTTCACGCACACCCGAGAAAACCGAGAACCTTCACAGCGTTGCAGTGCGCGTTGGGAATTCATTTTTATTGTTTTCATTAGAATATGAATAGTTTCAAAATGAAAATTTTCTTAACTTTCTAGTTTTAGCTATAAACATGACGAGAATTGACAAAAATATAGTTGTGTGATTTTCTATCTCGTAAAACTACTCACTTCTCATGAACTAAAAATAAGAAATTTTTGAAAATCATTTTGTGCATTCCTTGGAAAAATGTAATCCTGTAGCGACTGCGCAAACCATTCGTGCTTCGAATAAAAAATATAGTTATTCATGAGATCACCAAAGCCTTGTCAAGACAAAGCGCGCACGTTGGACTTGTAAAACTTGCACAAAAGATTTCGACTGAGTTCGTGTGTGTACATAATATGCCGTCAGGTCACGTTTTTTCCTTTTCGATGACACAAGACTTGGCTAACAATTAACAAGCTTTATGTGAGACTTGAGCTGCCAAATGCGAAGGATAGACCTTCTAACGAGAAGAACGGGCATATAGGTGGCAAGGACGGGGTTGTGAAAGTAGCGCTATTGGTTGGATTATCTGTACGCCTTTAAAACTTCAACTGAATATCAGCTGAAATTAAGAATAATAATTCGCTAGTTTTTCTTGCGGGAGTAAATCTTCGGGCGTTTTTTGTGATTTTGTCAAGGGTGTAACAAAAAATAAAACATGATTAAAACACTCAACGCCCGCACGTCCAGCCCTTCGTGCCTCTTGCGTCACCATATGAAAACAGCAAAGAAAGAAAGACCGATATTGATAGTCTTGAACATTCGATGTACCCGTGGAATCTGCCGCAGGTATCATAGTATACATGGTGTACGGATGTTGTGTTCGTAGCTGTTTGAATCAAATAAAGATTCTCGCGGTGACGTTGACGAAAGTCGGGCAACACTAATATTTCATTACATGTGTCACTTTATGACTTCAGTGAGGTCAGAATCATGTCTTGCAGTTCAAGGTGCGAGTTAAGTTGCTTGCTGTGCAGTGACGGCAAAGTGAATAAAATGTTAGCATTTGACACGCTACAATGACAATTTAGCAACGTAATCTAAGAAAAAAAGTCTGGCCTTCCCACTACAACCCCGTCCTTGCCATTTCTCGAGAGTCCTTTCCATCTGAAGTTCTATATGAGAACACACTTTTTAGTCATCCTATAGTTAACATTTAACACGCTTCCAAAAATGAAATTCAATCATGTCAATTTTCAATAAAAATAGAACAAGAAAGGTATGGACTAAGTTTAACCACGGTGTTTACGTACGTCAAAAACATTCAAGAAGCACGTACTCGACGATGACAATTTTTTTGTCAAATATTAGTCGAACGGACTGGTTACTGCGACATCCGTCACTTAGAAAACAAAGGAAAATGTCAACAACACTTCACAATTAAAACAAACATTTGCTCGACTAATTAACTTATAGTCTTTCACTTCGCATTGATGGTTTGTCGATAAACGTGTCGCGACAGGATAGAGACACGGTACTGTTGTGCGCGCTCTTCGAGTGCTTCAGGACGTCATTATACGAGAGATTATGTAACATGAGTTTCAATGGTTTCAATTTTGTCATTGAAATTGTGTTACGCGCGAAATATTGAATGTGAAAATGTTTCATCCACCACACAAATTTGACACTTTAAATACAGAATAGGCATTTTTCCTGAACAAGAATAACACTATCAAATAAAAGTACACGGTCGTTTTTACGGCCGACAAAAAATGCGGGGTCACGGTTAATTTCAGCTAAGATTAACTTCTTGAAGTCATTAGCCTTGATCAGGGCCCAGTTGCATAAACGGTATAAGCTGCATAGCAACAGTGATGTCTCATTGTCAGGCGCCACCTTGTTATTGTTGAACGATGCACCTGACGTTACACAACAATCAAACTTATCCGTCGCATAATTTTGAAGTTTCATGCAACCCAGCCCTGAGCTACAGTTAGAAAACGTATTGTGTGGCGGTTTTATAAACTTCGTCGATTCCTAACAAGTCTTCCAGTCAAACTTAGATGAAATGAACTTTTCTGACTATGTGACGTGAAAATGGCCGATGCGGGCAATGTGTTGTGCTGATCAAAGCCGTCGTGAAAAAGTCTCATGAGAGCATGTGAGATAAAGAAGTGAAGATTCTAAGCACATTGCAGGAGTAACCTTCCAGAACAAGCATTTGGGAAAGAATTCGAGACATGGACATCCTTGTTGAGCATTTCCAGAAATGCCGAGCTTATCCTTATTCAAACGGATGGATTTGCATTCCTGTCCTTTCTTAAAGAAACGTCTTGACATTGTTCCTGGAAACCTTATAAATCTCAAAAATTTTTGAATGGTCATTCAGCATAATTATACAAAACTGGCTTTCGCCTAAAGAGCCAAATCCGCCGAGCAACGTGAGCTTGCGAGTAAGGCGGTACCTGAAGATGATTCAATAAGCCGGGAATACCAAGGGTTAGTGTTTTGCAGATTTTTGTGAATAGAAAAGTAAACTAAAAAGAAAATTGGAATATTTGTGATGAAAAAGCTGCAAGCAACTATTGACGTGTTGTCTGAGATGAATTCTTAATTCTGATTAACTTTGAACATTTCATTCATGCTTCTTTGTCACTTTAGAGCGACATTGTGGGTTTTACGACCGAAAAATGCATTTTAGTTGTTATTGTCAGATGGGATAGACTTCTGGAAGTTAAGTTTGGCTATGGTAGCTATAAAATAACAAAATCCGCTCTGTTTATGTGATTTCATTATAAATCGTCTATTGACGTCGTTTATCCAGTCTGCCACACATTTACTGAAGCAAGGCGGGCGGGTCCCGAATAGAAGATCCTCGATTTATCAAAGGTCGTAAGTCCGGTCGTAGGTAAAACGATAGTAGGCACGTGCAAGCGCGATCCTGCTGATTTTTTCATGAGACGGCAACGTTGCAACTGACGTTAAAGTGACAGAATCGGCTTGAATAAAATGAGTAAAATTTAACAAAATTACACTACTTTATCTCAGACAATATTTCAAGAGATGCTCGCATTTTTTCATTAAAAATCTTTCGTATTTGAAGAGATGGCTCCCCCAGTGTGCTTTAGCTATTCGCCTCTTTTTCACATTCTCTCAAGAAATTAGTCCTCGAAATTTTTCACGCTGGTTTTGATCGTCACCCAAAATCAAAGAAACAGCTCATGAGGGTCTTAGCCTCGATTTTAGTTAACTTTGACTTGAACCTTTTTTTTCGGAATCTGCGATTTAATAAGAAAATTCCATAAACAGAACAGATTTTGCTGTTTTATAGTTCTGATCAAAGTTAATAACTTTAAGAAGTCAATTCTAACCTAAAATAACTTCCAAAATGCGTTTTTACGATAAAACCGATAAACGGTAACTCCTTGGCGTATTGATCCAAGGAGAGTGGCTCAGTTTGAACTACTATAAAACAGGCGATGTCAAGGATATTGCTTAAAATGACATTCCATGCACTCATCTAAGATCATTCTTCATTTAGTATAAACTGCGGAGTACAAAGCTCTTTCTTTGCAAGGATTAATTTTTGAAATAATTGGCTGCGAGTAGACATCACCGGACATCTTTGCACGGATGATCTGGGTCAAGAAAATGGGTCAACTTGGTGTGCTCTATAAACAGGATTAGTCCTAGTAAAAAAGCAAGTTTTACGTGAGATCATTGAGTTTGAAATTGTATATTTAATAGTACAAAATGATAACCTCTATAACATTAGTAAACAAATGGGATTGACCTATTACGAATGAAGATCGCGCATATTGATATGAAGAATTGTGGCGATTTTCACTCAGTTTGTGCATGAACATGATTGTTTTGGAACTTTTAACCACAGATAAATGTTTATTTTAAAAATTGCTAATTTTTTATAAGATTTGCGTTTAGTAAACGAGTAACGTTAATGAACTTATTGCAAACTAACCCAATATTCTGGACTAAGTACCTTTGATAAACTAACAAACTAACCGAATATACCAGACTTAAGACTTTTGGTAAGTCGAGGCCCTGATTCGTTAGCATTTGTGCATCGCCAATAAGCAAGTCTGGCTACGTTCTACCACTGTATCTAGCTTATTGGTTCTACTCACCTCCAGGTTTTGGCATTACATCCCGTTTTAGTCTACACCATATCAGGGTGGCAATTTGGCTTTGACTAATTGTCTTTGATATGCTGGTGCCGTGATGAGCGGAAAGGAGAAAATGTGTTTTAGATAGAAACATCTTGTTAACTTTGGCTACGGGTAATTTACCCGGCCTAAGTCTTGAATTTGTGTGTGTAAATTATGATAAATATTCAGATTTAATTCAATTTTATTCATATGACAGCAAAAACTATTTTAATGTGGCCGCTACAACTGCTACCAGCATTGTTTGAACAAAGACGAGAAATGTCTTTAATGACATCTAGAACTAGTCCTAGTGCGGGTCAATTGGCGGGCACGTGATATCTGTCTTAAAACAAAAAAAAAACGGCAATGACCTTCACTTTTAACGAGTTGACTTTTATCGTTAACGGCACTTCAAGAAACCTTCTTCAGGGAAATACTGTCCAAATTTGACTAACTTCCGCCGGTACATCGTATCGCAATAATGGCTGATCGAAGTGAAATTGAACTTTCGGCCAGTGCACTGTATGCGCTGTTCTCCAAAACAGTTCGGGGGATTGTTTTTAAAAACCTCGTCTTTGGGGTAAGGGTCTATAATAAGTGTGACTTTTAGGATTTTTGCAAAACAAATCAAGAGATACAATAAAAAGAAAACTAAACCATTATTTAAAAAAGTGGGATTTCTTCTTGAATATTCGAATGAAATGAACTCGGTCATGTTATAGATACACTTGTTTTGCTACGAGAGTACATTTCCCAAATAAGTGTAAATTCAAAAGCATATTTCACAGGCTTCAAATAATAACTGAGTTGAAGTCTATAATTTTGAAAATATTTGACTAAATATACAAACTTGTTGTTAATGTCTCACATGCGGGCATCTGAAAAAGAGAATCTGCAAGTGGCTTGACTAGATTGGTCTTTTCAGGGTTTTTTCAGTTTATTGTAGTTGTTGCCATGACACAGTGAGGAAATTATCATGGAATACGACATGAATAGAAGGGGCTTACTATTCCGGAGATGCAACATGAAAAGTCGAGTTTTTATTCGCAATATTCTCGGTGCTCCTCCTTGCATTATCTCCCGTGTTGACGACGCAAACTAACAAGTTCACGGTTTTTTGTACATTTTTCATTTCAGTTGTCAAAACGTTAAAATTGTTAGGTGGTTAAAATACGTTTTTGTCAGTGCGGTTAAATATTTCGTTAATGCTACCACAGATTATAACAGGAGACCCACAGACTTCGCATTCTTTGTAAAAGGATCTAGTTTTTTCAATTTTTGCTTAACGAATTATACGCATCTCTATGCGTGCGTTCCGTAGCAGCGCCCTCACGAGGTGACCGAACTAAGGCATGGATAATGTTCTCCTTGAGTTCCTCCGTGCTTGTCTCTTCCACTGGGATCAAAATAAAGACTAATCTTACGTAGACGTTCATTTTGCCACAGAGGCTGACTGATGATGAAGTATGCCAATCGCAGAAGTTGGATATCACGTAGTTATGACTTCTGATTTAAATATAACAGATTATTTTGCAAGCACTATTTGAAAAGCATAAGCAATAGGACCGTCCCAGATCACACACAGCGCCGGACACTCGAATCTCGCTGTATTTGCCAACAATGCCGTAAACATCCGTCAGGCACATTTGCTATCTCGTTTTTGTACCACTGGAGTTTCACATGTTATTTGTTGTCGTTTGATTCTTTACAAGTTTTTCTCGGTTGCGCTGCTCTAGTCGCCCTCCCAATGCCAACGAAGTATTATTGCTGTGCTGTGAGTTGCAACTCCGACGTGAAAAAGTTTGATAAATAGGACAAATGCCCGTGGATGGGTGATTTGAAATTCGACATCAATGTGAGACACGAAAATGACCCAGATATCCAAACTAGGCCATGCGCTTTCTTATCTCCCGGACAAGGGAGAGTTCTATCGCTGTGTAATCCGGGACGGCCCTACTACTCATATTCTAGACAGCAAGTTGAACCTACGCATTCTCAGGATCACAGCGCTGAATTTAGGACCACAGGGAGAAAATGACCTACGCATTGTGTATTTAACTCAGAGTATATGAACTGTAAAGTGCATTGAATGATGATTTCAATATGAGACACATCAGTCAAAAATAACTGGTCTATCTACTGGAATTGCCAAATAGACATGCATGCATAAAACACAAAATTTTCGATCCCAACACATTTGATTTCCCGGCGTCTGATTTATAAGCCTGACAAGGAACTATTTATCCATGCATTTTATTGCGTCGCCGTCGCTGACCCCATCAGCGTGTTGTTTTCTAAGACGTTTAAAAGAAGCACCTACACTTAACAAAATTAGATTAAATTAATTTCGCTAATGATCGCTTAACGACTTCACAAATGTTGATATATATGTCTAATTGTTTTGAACGTGTTACCAAACCGGGTATTTTGCGTGCGTTTGATCATTTAACCTCAGTGATAATTAACGTGATATTTCTTCTGATTACGCTCATGTCAAAGGAGTGTCAAATGATGACTGGCTCATTTTGTTTGAGTGCCCACTTATATTTCTAAAACGTTTACATAAAAATTGTTACAATATATTGTTTTCTTTTGCAGTATCGACAAGGACATGCTACAGAGGTCACGAGTAGGGGTTGGTGATACAGAACTTAACGCTTATAGTGTTGAATTAAAATTGAAATTTTACATAATTGAGACTGATTCACAATTCTTTTTAAGAATAATCAAAAATCGTAATCTGCGATAAAAGTTATGGGCCCTGGGTTTTTTTTTGTAAAACCGCCGTTCCCGTCATCTCACTTAAGCAAAAACATCTGAACTTGCACGATGCAAATTTGTGTAAAAATACCATTTTAATCCTTTATTTCTCGTTGTGACAACAACACCTACCGTCATATTATGGAACGATTTTCATGCCAAGCACCGGTTACACCGAATAAATGACCAGGTTATGGCTGAATTTTTTTGTGGATTCGCAGGATAATCGCGAAAAAGCACATGACTGGTGGCGGAAGTCGCAGGTGATCACTGCTTGAAAATCCGGCTGAGACCGACTTGAAAATTTTTAGGTCGTTTTTGCTAGCAATGAGGTTCTACCACCACTCTTGACTATCGCACAATCAGTCGTGCAACTGCTCGTGCCACCGAGTTCTTTTAGCACTAGTGGCACGACTTTACGATTGGCCGTGCTATCAGTTCTGCGATTATTTTCTTGGTGAGTGTTGTGGTCCAGCTCTCAAGAGGTCTGTGCATCCATCTCACCTGTCGACTAGCTCTTCACAAAGTTTCACAGACCTAGTAGCTCCCTATCTGCTACTGGTACCTGAACACTTGCAGCGCATTCGGTGATTGTACAACTGTGTCCTTGCTACGTCCTTTCTGTTTTGCAGGCATATTACGTTAAGATGACAGTTTAGGTTCTTTTTCATTGGGTCACATTGGTATAACGAGTGGTCCAGGGTGAGTTTGAATTGTCTGGCATATTTCTGTACCAGGAATTTCCACAGACACGCACCCCCAAATATCGGCCCATGGGTCTATATTCAGAAAATTGTCCGAATGTAGGCCCATGACTCACAACTAAACATTTCTACGGTTTGTGGGGTTTCCCAAAATGGATAGCGCCAAAGCGTTATGAAAAGCACGTGGCTTATTTACAAAACAAACTTAATTAGCGGTGCCACTGGTACTGCAGACTTTAAATAGCCGGGTTTTACGAACAAAAATCACGTTTTGGGATTACTTTGGGTTTGTCGTTGGATGGGATAGATTTCGTGGAGATAACTTTTACTAGAACTATGAAACAACAAAACCTGTCGTGTTTTGTGATCTTAGTGCATCACGTCAACTCTCACTGCTGTCTGCCAGACATTCTCTAGAATCAAGATCGGGCGGACGACTTGAACAGTTAAATACGCTTAAAATAACCTACCGGTTGTTATCGATTGAGGTTTATATCCACCAGTAAAGGTGTATCTCAAAACAAGTAAAATGTGTATCAAGAGCAAGCACTTTGACAAGGTTGGCCAACTCGTCAAAAATTGGGCCGTTTCAAGTCAATGCCAAGCGACTCGTTAATTACTTTGGATGATAAAAAAACCAATTGCTATCGGAAAAAAACTTTCAAATAAATTATATACTTTTCAAACTAAAGCCATCTTTCTGAATCATCGAAATACTATGAACCACCTATTTGCTACTCTCGTTTTTAACCATTTTGAATTCCTCATCGTAAGAATTTCCTTATTAAAGTGGCATAGAACGTAAATTGCATTATTCAAAATGGATCTCTCTCACTGAAACAAAAGTCAAACTGTTTGTCAGGTATCTTTACCGTTTGTTCGCAAAAATTTTGTCCTGTTGATGTCAAAGCATTTTTCGTTTAGTTCCAAGTTTCTTTTCTTCGATTTTACTCCAACACGGCAAAGCACCTCTTCTAATTTGGTATGGTAAAACATAGACGTAACATATTTCCCTTATATGGAAAATACCACCTTTGACCTTTGAAGTAAAAAAACAATGGCGATTTCAAGCATCAGCCATTTTGACTTCTTCATCTGTGTTTCTGAAATAGCGCGTCTGATTTTTTTCCTAGAAATTCTTGCAATATTCAAAGTGAATAACTCTCACGTTACCATCCCTAAGAAAGTGGTTCGCCACAATCTGTTTAAAAAGTATTTTCATGATTTTTCGCGTTCCTTGCCTCTTCAAAAATGTTCAAACTGTATTCAACTTCTCTCTGAATTTTTTGAAATTGAATAGCAATAAAACAGAAGGTGAACTTACTTCTTTGAGTATTTATTGTGGCACAGCCAGATGGGTCACTGGTCGCTGATTACCATGCTGATTTCCTTGATCAGTAGCACGACTGGCCACTGACAGTGGTTGTTCGACCAATGATCGTCTGCATTAATCTCACGACTGACGTGTGATCGACTGCACAACCGATCCTGCAACCTGTCGCGGAGTCTGATCCTGCGGCTGCCAGATCATTCATCAGTCGCACGATCAAATAGTCGTGCGATTCCGTTTGACTGAAGTAGTCTTCAAAAGGCGGGGGAAGTCGGGTACCTTCGAAATGCTAGTCACCCGAGGACCTTATGTCACGTTGCAGAACGTGCACGGTACCTGAGCAGTAACGGCATGACACTGCGACATGACACTGTAAACATTAAAAATGGGTAATGAATCCACACCTTCTGCCAAAAAGCTTTTGATATAGACCATTTAACGTTATGAAATCGGCCTCACCTTGTTCCTAATACTCGGATTAGAAACTATCTTAAGTCTTGAGAACAACCGACGAGTCGTTACTGCTACAGGTCAGTTCATGAAGTTTGTCACGGCGGGTTGATGTTAGCCACTAGCAGTAAGACCTTGACTTCCAAGGTAAATACAAGCTTTTTTCGTAACTAATTTCAATTGCCGGAAAGGATAAGAACACAGTGATATTGCTTCCGAAGAGCAAACACGCGAGTGAAGATAATAACCGTTTTTAACAGCATAACACGACTCCAATTTGTTAGGAAATATTCGATTTTCAGTTTTTGGGGGTAGATTAGCTTTTACCCTAATTCCCAATGCGCTGAAGATAAAAGCCAGACGGAGAATTTTTATGCAATAGCTGACTAAAATACATTAAGTCACCCAAAGTTCTCGGTAATGACGTGCACACGATCAGCTACTATCAATATAATTTACGTTATTCTGACGACGAGCTGACGTGACATTATCCTGCGTGAATAACACGACTATATTTGGAATGAAACAGCTCAATATCTCTAGAAAATATACAGGATTAGAACTTAGGAGAAATACAATGTTAAATTTCAAGGGTACTCGAATGCTTTAGCGCCATGTTAGGCTTAGTATCATTTATATTCAATTAATATCACATGGAAACTATAAGCAAACCTGTCACAAGGCGGAGAAAGGATCGAATAATAAGACATCAATAAATAAAATTGTTCCCTTTAAGTATATCAGTGACAGCTGCGAAAACATTGGTTCATTACAAATAAAATGATTTCACATTGGCTCAGAATTGTTAAAATCCGCTTCCAACGTAATCTTTAACAAGAACACAGAATAGTAATTATGGAAACTGTCACCATTTTGCCAGAGTGCTGTGCAGTCAGTGGAAGTGCTTTCTGAATTATGATATGCGTTAGTAATGCAAATGCACGTTTTTGCATTGGTCTACTGAAGAATATACCGCACTGTTACTCGTTGGTATTGACTGGGGTAGAAATTTGAGTACTCGATAATACCTTCACAGATTTTATGAGAACCAACTTGGAAGCCCAACAAAAGATTTTTGTCAAATACTGGTTTTGTATTGTCAACAGAGGGCGGGTCATCGGGTAAATCCTCTTTCATAGTAGATTTTATCTGTCCCTCACCGTTGTATTCTTACACTCGGTGCTTGTCCGTGTATTTTAATGAATATCGATCCGTTCGATTTCGCTAGTCTTCTACAGCAATGTATAACTGACGAGGGTCGGGAGAATATCCATAGCCAGGCACAAATAAATAACACAAATTGAGAACCACACATTTTTATTTATTAAAATTAACACAACAATGTAAGAACAAAACAGATCCAGCAAAATTGCCACATCCCGGAATCAACTCTCCTCTTTGAGGAGGGGGATAAACATTTCAGTGACCTAGTTTTCAAAAGGTGGATTCGTTAACATACTCCTGAGCTGAGTTTAACAAATGAAAAACGATATATTGCAACACAATGAGTTGCTCAATTTTTTATGTCTGCAATGTAATTTACTATACAACAGCAAGGCATTACTCGCATTGTAATGGTGAATGGCGATTCCATGTTATGATTAGCACGGCGTTATTGGGACAAATGTTTCCTACTGACGCGCAGCATTGTGGGGTGAATACCGTAGAATCAAAGAGGGCTCTGTAGTAGTTTGGGAAGTGAGGATTTTATGACATTTTTCCAGCGATAAGTTAGACCGTGTGCTTACTACACAAAAAAATCAAAGGAGTGAAATGTAATTTAACCAAAGACTCTTTTTGTAATTATTCGACTGATTCAAGTGCGAGTGTAGATAGGAGGTGACTCGTACCTATCCACTGCTAAGCATGTTTTAACCTAGGCACACAAATTGAGCAATGAAATGATTTCTCTCTCTCTCTCTCTCTCTCTCTCTCTCTCTCTCTCTCTCTCTCTCTCTCTCTCTATTAACCCATAACATCGGATCCACGACTGACAACAATGAAGCTACATGTATAATACATTTGTTGCACACGCTTTCTAAAAATCAAATGTGAAGAAGTACATCAGTATAATGCCCAACTAAACAATCTAAAGGTGGTTGAAAATGGATCTTTTTCAAAAAGCAATCACAAAAGTGCTGAGAGTGAACCTGCACTAACAAAATGATACGAATAACGTAGATTGAATGGTTCAGTAACTTTGATGGATAATTTCTATGCAGAGACAAGGAAGGGCTTAGGCGGATTTTAGATTGTCACGTTGTTGGTGACGCAGAGAATGTTGGAATAATGCCACGTGCTCGAACGCTTGTTACAGTAGAAGTCATCTTACGCGACCACGTGCGGATTAGCGAAACGGGAGAGAACAGCGACTTTAGTAGTTTATCCTCTCGAAAGATACGTTTTGATAATGGTTTCCTTTCTTTTTAATAAAGATCCTTCTTCACCAATGTGCTTTGATAACTATTGTCATCTCCTTAAATAACGAAATGTAGCAAGTATTCGTGTCAAATATTCTTCTGGTGTGCTATTGTTAAATATTTATCTTCTTATGATATCAAAACATTTTTAATAAACCTCTCAACTCTAGACGCTAGTCAACTTCATACCGGAACGCCTCGGGAGACGGTGACAATTCGTAAGAGATCGCGTTTCCTTCAGAGAGTCTAGCTAATGGCTGTAGACAATTAAGCCTTATCTGCAATGTTTTCAAAGGAAACTTTGATTTCTTTTTAGCGCTTGTATTTCAATTGCTGTGCAGTGAGCGTGAAGAGAAACTCTACGGGCAACTGAACGACGAGGTATCAACCATGTTTCAGTTTGTTTTATAATGTCGAGTGTACTATTACTGAAGATAATCTATTTTGTTTTTAATTGTCGTGGCTTAATTGCAGTTTTGCACTAATTAGAAGTTTTATATCAAAGTGAACGTGTTTCATGTCTACTGAAAATCATTCGAAAATTACTGTCATCTATGACTGTCGTCCTACGCCATGTAATAAAAAACGTTTTGTGGCTGTTAATAAGTTCAGTGTTAAGTGCCTGGGCTAGATAATTTCAATTAATTTTTTAAGGTGTATTATATTTTCCGTGTTATGCGATTAACTGTGTAGAGAAACATTCCTCAACACAACTGGAAGATAATATAGATGATTTCTAAGGCGTTTCATGGATTTATCTTAATTTTATAATCAGCGAGGTCATAACCATGATCATGGCGTTCGGTAGACAACTGTCACAAAATGTGTATTGAAAAGGAATTTCCGCAAGCATCTCGATGTACGACAAAGTATCTCCAAATTCAAGATATAATCTCACAGTCAATTGAAATTTCACTCCAAAATTGTATTTCACAATACTCTTGCCGAATACGAGGAATGTTTGTTAAGGAAACATTTTTGATTTTACTTGACTACAATTTTCTTTCTTGTAAGCACCTTGATATTTTTATTCATAAATAAAAGTGCATGTGCATCGTATTGCTTTATGTTGCTAAGCGTTTTACAGCCAATTGCTTTTTTGATTTTAAATTAGTATTTTGGAGCACGTGAATACGGGCTTACATAATATCAACACTGATATAAATTTAAAACAAAACACAAATGTCTCATAAATGGTACTACGGTGACAAAGTTGTAGAGCGCATGTCATTTATGATGGCTAGCTGCGCGTGACTTGTTTTATATCTGTAATCATTTTGCTCATCACAAAATGAATTACAGCAACGTATGTTTAGTACTAATCGTTTCTCACAATTTTCATGCTGGCAGACAACGCTCAATTAGAATTCATTTGATGACAAAACAGAAGACAACATCAAAATTGTGCCAATAGCTTTTCAGTAAGGTGGGATAAGAGCGTGGCTGTAATAGAGACTTCCAATGGAACGTTTTTGTATCATGAAACGTGTCGAAAGATCATGCGTACAAGTCGATACGCGTGTATCTCACTGTCAACGATACGTTTCAGTAATCCGGCGCAACGCAAAGTAGCCGCCATGCCGAAAACACCAAATATCAGTCTGCTCGAACAAGTGACATTGTGACACTTATTACAGGATATTTTTGCAAAATTGTGAATATGTGGGTGTTCTACATATTCCAAAGGTACTTTGGTCTTGGATTTTGCCCTCAAAAATCTTTGACGAAATTAAAAATTAGATACGAAAAGGGGTTGCTACGAGACTAATTTTAACGTTTTGAAAGCACGCTACTCAGATCCCATATCATATCTGTATCACGTGATCTTGACGTCATAGACCATATGTGCGGAAAATCGATCTCAAAGGTATCACTGAAAGTGCCTAATCAGAATGTCATCTCCTTCGGTGTTTTCAATTTTCTATTTCAGAAGCAGAGAGCATTTTTTCCTCAGGCGACATCATCATCATCATCATCATCATCATCATCATCATCATCATCATCATCATCATCACTGTCATCTCTGTACATTTAGAGTATCATTAAACCTGCTTTTTGATTGAGATCATCTATCGCCACAATATTGGACTCAACTTGTTCTTTACTCAGACGAGTAATTATTTTTGGTTTTGCGTGGAACTGACAATTCGTTACTACTCGAGAACATGAATAGCGAATAAAATGACACGCCGCGATAAGTCAACTCGTGGAGCCTTATTTTAAGCAATAATGATCTCTCAATCCTTCCCCAGCACATAAATCACACCTATTTTGAATAAGAAACAATTCAAGACCAATTTTATAACAGTAAGTGTCTAAATTAAACTTTTCTTTGTCACGGAATGCAGGTTTATCTGCTTTCGCCGTAGTCATCATCGTCGTCGTCGTCGTCATCAGCATCATCAATTACAGATTTAATAGTTTACAAATGATTAGTTCTGGCACATTGTTGGTTTGTGAATTACAAATTAATTTTACACAATTTGGCACAGACCGTATTCTTAAATATGGCCTCAAGGTGGCCTGTAATGAAATGACCTAATAACTCGTCCATGACCCCTATGCCCTGGGCTTTCAATTTGAGGCTGAACGGTAATTTAAATTCTGACAATCACACCTTGCAAAACGTTTTATGTAAACTCAGCTTGGTTATTCCCTTTATTAAATTACCCTTTTGCGCAACAAACGCGTGGGGCCATCTGATCTATGTGATCACGTGGCAATTTTTAATCGTCAATTTGGTGTGAAGTGCTCACATGCCCACAAACAATCCATTATACGCCTACTAACGAATATTTTCTGTTTCCCAGTCATTGAACGTGGATACAAAATGATATTAAGTTGTTGTTGTGTGCCTGTTAGAAAGCGGTTTTAGCAGGACTGTGTAGAGTAAAATTTATTTTGAGAATGAATCTGCGTTCCGTCAAAGAAGCGACCGTGTGATTTTGACCATTTATGAAATTGGTTTCAACTTATTCCTTACTCGGATGAGAAGTGATTTCTCGGCTTGCAGTACGTTATTCTTTTAGATCATGCTCTGTGCTTAAAATGACACGCCATGACAAGCCAACATGTAGAGCCTAGACTCGAACAATAAAACTTTTGAAAAATCTGAATTCACCATTAATTTGACTAAGGAAATTTTGAGACCAGTTTCAGAACGGTAAGGAATCCAAATCAAAATTTGTTTTTATGATAGAAGGCGGGTTTAGTGGCGCCTTAGCGATACTTAAAGTGGCTGTGAACTCGCGTACTCAAACGAGAAGTGATTTATGGTCACAACTGATGCTGACAGTTCGTTTTTGCTAGAGACCATGTTCGGCGAGTAGAGTGTCACGCCGTGACAAGTCAACTTGCCTGGTATCATTTTTTGAAACCGAGAAATCACATCTATTTTGACTAAGGATAATTTCAAGACCAATTTCATAACGGCAAGTGGTCTAAATCAAAGCTTGTTTTTTGTGACGGAAAGTGGGTTTATAGCCTCTTTAAATGAACGCTTTCTTTTGGTTACTTTTCTGCAACACAGAGTGGGATTCGGAAGCGATATAACAAGTGGTTTGTTGAACATAAAATAGTCTAAGACTTTTATTTCTTTAGTAACGAAGCTCGTTTTTGAACTTGATATGAAGTCTTTGAACTTACGTTACATAATTAAAGTGTTATGGATAACACACAACGTGTAGAAAATGCCACTTTGCGTCACTTTTTGCAATTTGTCCACCGTGTCAATTGGATTTTCAACGTAAATTGATGACGTCGATTTATAAGTAACCATAAATCACAGGTTTAAACGGGTTGGGAGTATTCAGGATGTTGAAAATACTAAACGGCTTATTAATATCATGCCATGGATGACAAGCGTTTAACTATGAACTAGCGTAGAATTCTTTGCTGCTCAAAATTTGAATCTATCCTTTGGTTTATTAAATAGGCGTCGTGTGCCGGTGGGAATTTCCCCAATCTTTTTACGAAATGATGCCTTGCCGATTGCGTTTTGAATTTCAACCCAGTTGCTGATGTTTGATAGCAGGTACATGAAATTGGGTCTGGTCCGCACCCGACTCCTTTACTTCGTTAGTCAACACGTGCATTTATTATCTTTACCGATATCTAGTAAGAGATATCCCTGAATATTAGAGTAACATGTGGGCCATATGCCGGTACTTTCAGGTGAAAAAAGGCGAGGCAATATCTAATATTATACCATACATGCGTGACTATGGCCATGGAGTACCCCATGGAATACGGAAAGTATAGCCAATCCGTATTCCTTGGTTGATTCGTATTCTACAGTTGGTGTACCGCCTACTGGTGGAGTAAATGCGAGTGTAGGACGGTAAATTTGATCGATCTTGTTCATTCGGTCTACCTAAAACATTCACTCAAGACGTCGTTCCTGAAAAAGTAGTTTTCTGCTCTAAAAACTATGAATTTTCAGCAAATATTTACCGCTGTTGAAAATTTCAACGCACGGTGATCAAGCAGATATTTTTAGACTAATCGTTATTTTTAATCTGGGTCATCGGAAATAGTCCAAATGTCTACATAACGTCCCCAACAAAATCGAATATATGCAGTATATTTATAATGAGAACTAAGATATCTACAAGAAATGTCCACCTAATATCCAGTGTATATGTTTTTACCGAAACAATCGTCAGTTCGCAGCGTTCCTCGACTCTCCTCAACAGTCCTTAGCCGCTCACAAGTTCCGCGATACAGCCACCTATCCAAACAGTTTCCATCGTTATTTCCAGTTGATATGATCTACAGAGGAAACATTTCTACCCTTATTTCTTTTCCAGAAGTTAAAAAAAGAAAAGCAAACCTAGAAAGCTAGGAAATTCATCGAATCTATCACAACACAGCTGGACAGCTGCTTAGTCAATTTTTTCAAATTCTATTGACACTTTTAATTTTATTGAATGGTCCATTGTTTTAACTTGTCTATTACATAAACTGAAAAATCATAAGAATTTATTAGGAAATAAAACTGTTCTAGTTATTCAACATCATGACTCAGTGGCGGATTTACAGGGGGGGGGGGGCAAGTGGGCCATGGCCCCCCGCAAAATTCTCCCAGATTCCATTAGGCAGTTCGGGGTGCGAATGTCTGATGGGCAAAATCCTGGCTAATATTCTGCCTGGATGCGCCCGTGTGACTTGATATTAGAAAAGGTTGTCCCATAACCGGTGCGGGTTAATCTTAGCTTACATGTGGCGTCATACAACAACATACTGAAGCACGTGGCAGCAAGATATCGCCGCGATGCAAATTAGCTCGTATATATGGGATAAATAGGTTATCCTACATGCATACGAATACTAACGCGATATGCTATCTCGAAATCATTGGGTCATTCTCAGATGGAATGAATTCTCGACAGTGATGGCAATAGTATTCCTATGTATTTGGGTTAACCAGGCATCAAAAGCAATGCCAAGTGTTCATTTCTTCTGATCACCATACTCGTAAATATGTAAAACGATTCTTTGCCGAACTATTTTTAAACGGTCTCGCAAAATGTCGCTGATTTCAACGTCATTTTGTTTGGTAATTCCTGATGAGCCGACGGTTTCGTCACCTGGTGACTGAAACTTGTACATCAAAGCTATCGTCAGGTGGCGCTATATAAAAAGCAAGAAAGGAATCCAGCTCATTTAAGCTGGCAGCAGTTGGCCTTGTGAAAGAAAAACAAAAAAAACATTCCCACCCACTTTTAGCTGGGGTAAAAAGGAAGACGGACCCCGACTTGTTTTACTTGGCATCAAGTGACCATTTCTCTTTGAAAAAAATACCGCATTACGTTTCAAAAAGATCAGAATTAATCATACTATTTTTGCCTTAGTTGGTTTTTGTTTACCTGGGCCGAGTGGGCCTTACATAAAGTAAGTTGATCTCTAACGCCTGGTGCATTTAATTTTTGAAGTAAATGCTGTTTTAGCACGGGCATGAAAGTAACTCGTCAAGCAGTATTTCTATGCTTGCAGTTAAGTTTCGAGTAGTCAAGGTAAGTTCCTATTTGCTACCCTTTTAAAACTGATTTTTGATACTTGGTCTTTCGTTAGGGATTTTTCTTGCTGTTCTGAGCGTGTTATCATTCCAAAGGTATTATCTAAGTCGTCAATATAATAACTTTGCCATAAATGACAGTCGCAGTCTCCCTACTTGTTCCAGTCCCCATGCTCCACCACGCGTTCTGTATCTTGCTCTGCGGCGAAAAATCTTCACTTAGGGAACCCAACCAGTGAGTTTAATCCCACAATTCAGTTCTCAAACTTCGCTGACGTCAGTAGCCGTGATTTTGCTAGGACAGGCTAGTAAGCTCTCGACTACTCGCAAAACAGTCGCTTTTCCTCGAGTTCTTGCGAGTTCTTGCGAGATCTTGCCTTTCTCGCAGGAAACTGGATCTACGGAATACTTTTCTGTTCTTAACACACCGGTCGCAACTATTGTTGGGGTCGCCATAAAAGCCTGCCTCACAACTGTAACATTTAATCCTGTGACAAAACACTTTGAAAACATAACCCAGCGAAGTTTGACCTGGTTGTTTTAGACCTGTCCATGAGGCTGTGCATCCTTGGTACGTCAGATAACACCTATAATTAACGTTACTTTGTTTTAATATTATGTAGCGGTAGTAGCATCAAGACTGCGACATTTAGCTATTTCCTTGGTCTCAAAGAAAAAAAATTAGTTTCCTTTGGCAGCACATTGGGTTGCCATACTTCACCAGTGTCCAACGTCACACGCACAAAATTCAAATGTCTTTAGCCCAATCCAAAAATTTTCCTGAAAGACGTTTTTTTGAAATCTATTTAATAGTTAACCCTGAACTGGAATCTTTTTTTAAATACTTTTATTTACCCAGAAAACATATCATTAGTGATTAATAGATACGGCTGGGGTTGGGCCCAGCTACGTATTTTTACAACATACTAAAGAACACTACGTCATACTAAAGAACACTACGTCATACAAATAGAACGAATAAGTATCTGGAAAATAACTCCTAATGATTGGGCGGATAATTAGCTGAGAGTACTATAAAGGGGGGCAGGGAAACGGGAAGGAGAGGACTTTCATACACTCATTCACACTCACATTCACTCGGTTTAATTAACTTGATTTATGTTTACATTTACATAGGTGTTTATGAAAAGGTCAGCTTTCTTATAGTGCAACATATGAGTGGTTAAAAAATAACACCATATATTGAGCATGAGTGTATATGGTATTGAATTTTTCACTTAGATTGTCAAAGAAGCAAACTAAGAAGTGGTACATAGATGGCTCAGTGTGTAAGTTAAAAACTTTACTTATGAAAGGATGTAAAGAATTCCAGAAACGTTTAACACAGAAGCAGCTGTAAAACAGATATGCTGACTAAAGTCTGGACCTCGCCACAGTAGGGACATTGGTCTGTTTGTGAAATACCAAATATTTTTAACATCTTGTTTGTATAAATTCCTTTGTGAATTGGAATCAGTTCAAAAATATTTTGGACCTTTTTCAGCGTGTTGCAGAACACCTCCAGACAGTGTAACTTTTAGAAAACATGTCGCAACAAGATTACTTACAAGTGACGTTTCACAGTGCACACAGTGCAGACAATCCCTGGGCCCGGGGGCACAAAATGGGTGAGGGGTGCAGGGGAGCATTCAATG